>JAFIDM010012231.1:127813505-127831496 GCA_023159025.1 Thereuonema tuberculata | reverse complement strand
TCTAGCTATCTATTAAATATGTTTGATTAAATTCGACTTAACTTATAAATTCCTTTTATAAGCATCAGAGAGAGAAAAAAAATATTAAAACAAAAAGGTTTTAGAATGCAATTTTTAGTCGAAATGTGAAAATCAGTCTACTCATGTGATATCAAGAATACTTTGAAAGCTGATCTTTTTGTAGAATCTGTACTTTTTTAAATGGAGGTTCCCCTAACGATTTGATACGAATCAGGTACTATGGATCCGCAAAAATACCTTGATATTCAATACGAGATAAATGAAAAAAAAAATCAGTTCGCTTCCCTGTAAAATTGTGTACGTTTTTCTCAGTTCATTCGCTCCTTGAACTTGAATTGTTTATTTTTCTTTTTTCCTTTCATTCTCTCTAAACCAGTTTTCATAATGTCCCGAATTTTTTTTTCTGAATATTTTTTTTTTGGGGGGGGGGGGGAAGAAATATACTTAACAGAAGTATGGGACTGAATTTGCACAAATTTTTAAAGACACCTGAACCAAAGGAAACAAATTAGAAAGATTGTGTGAGATAGAGGAGCTACTTAATGTAATCCTTCATTGCAAGAAAGCCTTTCGATATAGTCATTTTTTGTGTGTTTATTTAAAAACGCAGACGTCGAATGCTAAACTTTTTTGGCTGTCAATAAACCTTGCAAATGACGACTCGAGTCAAGAAAAGAAGAACTCCGGACGCAACGGAAAGAAGAAAAGGAAGGAAGGAAGAGAAAGTGGAAAAAGGAATAGCTGACGCTTTTCTTCCTGGAAGCTATTGAAACAAGTCTCGGTCGGAATTCTCTGATTGATGCGAGCCAAAGACGAAAGCATTCGCTGCCTAATAGTCGCAGCTGAGTTTGCAATATTTCAAAAAGCCGTCGTCATTTGCAGATGAATGTAGGGTTATCCGCCCACATGCTTCCCAGAAGTCGAAAAGGGAAAGAAAAGAGGAGAAATCATGAAAATTCTTTTTTTATTTCCCTTGGGTTTACAAGGAGCAGAAATGTCCAAGGAGATGAGCAGAGGAGGAAATATCCACTCAAAGAATCAAGGGTGGGTGGACATGTGTTAACAACGGAAGTCCAAGTCACGAGACAACTATAACACAATACAAATAGCACTAGGGAAAGGATGCATTTAAAAAGGACGGTTCTGTTGTTGTCATTTCTGCTAACTGCAAATTAATGATTAGTTTAAACTGTGTGGTTATATTACAGTAGGAAAATCAAAGGTTTTATAGTTCTGTAAGTAAAACAACATCTAAAGTTATTTCATTCCATTTGAGTTGATGACACTTTATAGATTGGAGAATTCGTTGTGTTCGTCTGTTACAAAAATCGATTAAATTTTGATATGAGAGATTAAATACTGATCTAATAATGAAACAACGTACATAACGAATATTAAAAAAAAAATTACGAAACATTTAACAAATAGCTCCTACATCGCCATGTAAGTTATTAATGTTATTTCTAAACGATGTAATTGGTTGATTTTTTTTTTAATCCCTTTTAAATCGTCCCCCTTAATCCTTTGAAATAGCAGGAATTTCAAGGATTCTCTACGATTTGTAGGGAATCACTTGGCCCTTAAAACTCTAGCTAAGGTTATAAATGTTTCTTAAGAAATGGAATGTTACATGGATAACAGAATTTCTTCAATTTATTACTAATTACGTTTATTACGATGAATTACCAAACTGACAATCGTCAATTCTACTTTTTGTAAGAATGTTTCCGATAAGCATATTTTTCTGAAACGAAGAATATCTACTAAGTTGGAACAATGTTAAGAAATAGCCCGAGCTAAACAGTAACTATACAGAGACTTCATTAACTAAAGTAACAGGAAACTTCTGAAATCTAGAATCCCTTGAAGTCGTGACAAAAAGACTATTCATTATACTAATTATCCAATGTTGCTAAGTCAAAATAAAATTTTAAATGTTGCTTCAATGTGGACAACCAAAAGGAATTGTAAGCGGGAAAAAGATTTCATTTTCAATAAACAAGGAATAAGAATTTAGCTTTATTATCTTAAAACAACGCGACTGAAGATTTTTCTTTTCAAATATCGATTACTGACTTAAGAATTGAGAGGAAAACATGATTAAGTTAAATAAAATACGAGAAAGAAGCACTGCATCTAACAATGTTCTTTAATGTTTCTTCCTCGAAAAAAAAAATAAATGCCAGACTACGATTCCTGGCTTGCTTTTGAGCAAGGAAAGATTAAGATGCGCAGGAGCACAGAACAGATATGATGGCCATGCTTGCCATCAACAAAATCGCTTAAGCCAGCTATTTTTATGCAAAGGGCAGGGACATGGCTGAGTCAGGGGCCGTTGTTGCGGCCTTCCATTGCTGCGTTACTGTAATAGGCTTCATTTAATCCCGACCTTTTATTTTTTTATTGGCTGCAAAGTTACATCCAAACTTCCTTGAAGAACGACAAGACCAGCATAACTTTACAAGCAAACTAGAAATACATGTTCCGGTTTTAGATGAAATATCAGAAAACAAAGAAACTTTCCATAATTGCTGTTCAGCTTAAGAAACAACAAATTCTTTAAAACTGCAAAATGATATTCTTGGCTTTTAAAACAATCTTATTAAAAAAGTAAGATAAGTAAATGTTATACTAAACATCAAAAGATTCAATAATATTCTTAGGAGCAATATTTATACCTACTACATTTTGTATCCCACGCAAAGTTGTTATGAAAGATGAATTCACGAAAAATCTATTAGAATGAAAGATTAATGCATAGATAGATGGAATTCTGTAATTATTCTGAAGCGAGCGACACAAGAAAGATTTGAGCTATATAAATCTATATTTTAAACGTAAATTAACCTAAAAGTCGTTTTTCACAGTATTAAAATTAATCTTTTTTTGAAAGATACTTAAATTTTAACCTATACTTTAAAAACTGACTATTAACTACCCAAATTACTTGAAATTTATTAATTGAAATAAAGGTCTGTTTTCATTAGAAAATTATTAACATATTAAACAGAAGCTCTAAATTTGTCGGTGAATGTTTGAAAAATGCTTCAATTTCAATTGCAACAAAAACCAGTCAATGAGGTTTCATGAGGACCGATAAACGGAGAAGACAAAGATACTAACAGCTTTCAAAAGAATCTCCATAAAAAGATAGTAGGATTTTTATCTGTTAAGATATCCCTTTTGAAGATCTGTGTTGTTGAAAATAATTTTCTAAGATCATTGCTTTAATTATGGGTGAGAGACAACAGAGGTTCTCAAGAGAAAATTCCAATTTTTATTCTACGAGATAGGAAAGCACAGTCCTTCTCTTCAGAGCAAGCCATGAACATAATCCTGAGTCAAATACACATCCCACAATGCATTGCAAACTCATAAAAACAGAAGGAAATTTACAAATATTTTCATAATAAACATTTTAACACAAAATACTTTGTACCTTAAGAATATAAATATGAAAAATCAAAATGTTATTTTTTAATGAATATAAACTATAGTAGACTTATCGATAACCTTCTGAATAAAGAATCTTTCATTTAAAAATATGAACTCGAAAATATAAAATGAAAATAAAAAAAAAAATCACTCAATTGCAATACTTAAAGGGATTGTATTTAAAGTTTCATTTCTTTTCAATAAAACAATAAATTTATCGTAAACAAACAAAATATCTTCAATCGTCATAGTTGTTTAGAACGCCGCTTAGAAAAAATAAATAAAAAAATAAAACTCAACTGAAGGTGGAATAGCAGAAAAAAATTTAAATAATGGCACATTTTTGGCAATTTAAACTTTGTTTATTTGTTTTTTTCAATCATCATTATATATTTTTTCATTTCTTAAAGTCGCAATTTTATATTTATCTAATTAAATATTCAATATTATAAAATATAGTTTCTTGGATTAAGTATTCTTTTCTTAAGTATAATAAATTTTAACACAAAAACAGAGAGATATGGATAACAACGAAGTAGTTCCTGAAAGAACTTGAAAGCTACTTTCTTTTTCAAGTCGTAAAAACGACACAAACGAAAAATCTATATTTACTTTTAAATTACAATAAATGTTGATATATAACTATTGTTTTCTTTGGAAAAAAAAGGATATGATTAATAATCGAAATATATCAACGTGTTAATAATCGAAATATATCAAAGTGCGCACCAATTAGAGGATTATTAAACAATGTCCAATGTTCGATAACACTGTTTCAGTATAGAAAAGATTTAGTAGTTTTCTTCCGAGATTTTCTGTCACCTTCACGTGATAACGTTTCTACCAGGACTCACAGAGAAATTTTTATATTTCAAGTATTAATGAAAAACCAATGAAATGACAATAAATAATGAAGTAATAAAAAATTAGGTGGTCTCTTCTCCATGAATATGCACACGAAGTTTCGAGAAGAATTCATCCAGAAATTCTAAAGTCTCTGCGGAGATAAAGAGGGGGAGAAACACAGACTAACTGATGACCCTTCCATTCCTAAGGAAGTCAGCTAAAAAAAAAAACTGTAAATATTATAATATTTTTCAATTAAAATTATTTCAGATAGAGGGGGGGCCAAAGAGAGAGACTAAGTTTTACGACCAAATAAATACTCTAATCCTTCTATAAATCTAACTGAAATATACTGCATTGATCTTTAGATCATTGTTATTTTTTTTAATTAGGTTTCGCCGCATTAAAACTGTAGATGGGACATTCCAAGATTTACACTGACACGTTGTATTATTTATTTTATTTATTATTTATTTTTTTTACAATTTTATCTAATCCAAAAACGTAAAACTGTTTAGTTTATGAAGATCATAAATCATTACTTGATTATTACAAATTGCCTTTGGAATTTCATCTCGCCTTTCATTGGAACTGAATTATTAATTAATCAGAAATTAGCCAACATAAAATAATGATAACAATTATTAATAATAATTACTTCATTCAAACGAAGACTTGCTTTTAAAAGTTTGAAATGTCTTATTAATTTTTAAATGTATTTTTTGAAGGTAAAAATTTCATTAATTTCTTATACACATATTAAATCGTATTTAATCAATTTTTTCAGAAGTTCATAAAACTGTATTCTGAAATCAAAAATGGTTATGACGTGGTTTATGTATTAACTGAGGCCAATTTGAATTTAAATAGAATGAATAAGTCGATTTTAAACGTATTGCAGAAATGTTATTAAGAGAAATATTAAAAAGCAACAAACAAATAAGACAACATTTATAATAAAAAAAATAAAATTCCAAAAAGATAATTTCTATTTCAACTCAATCGCTGCAAGCCAACATCATAACTAAAAATAAATTACTTACTATAAATTCTCAAGAGAAAATTAGTTTTGATGAATTATAGCTTTCTTCAAAAGTAATAAACCATTAAAATAGATAGATAGCTCTGTGACATAAAAATATGTAATTTATTTATTGATGTTTGAGAAATGAAGATAAAATTGTATGAGAAGTTATTGTTCTTCCAATAGGTTTCTATGGGAAAATGACTTCAATAAAAAAGAAAACGACAAATAACAAAAAATAAATCTGTGAAATAAGCTAATTCCTGTTAAATGGGTCGAGAAGGTTAAGGGGCGCCGAAAATATAGGCTACCAATCAATGCTCGCCTGTGTTATCCCGGGAAAGACCTCGGTCACCATTTGATAGGTGAACATTAGAACCAGTTCTAGGTGATCAAATCTAAAACTTTCAGTAAAATGTTTAAATCATTCGCGCCATCAAAGAGCAATTTCAAAACTTAATTTTTACACTGTTCCATCAATAATGATACATATTTAAGATACAAATCTACGTAGCAAAGTTTTTATTTATTTATTTATTTATTTATTTATTTATTTATTTTTATCTTTGTAGGTAAGGTCTATATATTATCTTTTAAAGTGTTACTGTAGTTTGCTTGTTTCCTTACATTTTACAGCGTCTACATTTAACAACATTTAAAGTTCGACATTAAAAGTTGTAGAACAAATAAAGATATGCTCATAATAAAAGATACACATTAATCTAAGGACTTTCTTGATAACTGGCAGTTTCTTGAATCTTGACAGTTTAACTTAAAAAAAAAAACACCTCTCCTTTTTTTTCCTTCCATTTTTGTGCCTTCCTCTGAACAGTATTCTGTGTAAATGTTGTTTAAAATGCTGCTCACAACGGAATCGGAGGTACATCGTCCATGAATAAATACATGAGAAGATCTCGTCCTGCCTAAATTTCCCTCCAGTTTTCCACCAAAGTTTACCCCGAATGCAGTTTGTAGCCTAGTTATGACTTTCACACGATAACCATCCATCACGCCGCGGTAATTCGCCCCGGAATTTTTTAAAAATTAATCCCTAACCATAAACGTGAAAATTTAAAAGGGTTCCTCGCTTAAAGGTATCAGATACAACAGGCCTCAAAAGTCAGCACAGAACCCCAAACAAATACCTTAACATACATTAAAACAAGGACTTCTACAGGTGCATTACTTAATTAAAATGATAAAACGCACTAAAGCAGCGTCGTCATTACGTATCGATATCGATCATGAAAATGTGAGACATCATTTTCTAATAGTTGTGTTTCTAAGAATTTTCATGAATTTAGAACTATCACTAATAAGAAAAGTGATCCCTCAAAGACTAAGATTAAGAAAATAAAAACATCTTCAAAATATGGAAATCAAATCCTTGGGCAACAAAAATGCTCTCTCAAAAGGAATTTGAACCATAAAGAAAAAAAAGAAATAATAAATGAAGTAAAAACCTCTAATGGGTCTAAAATTAATTAATGATAAAACGGGACCTTTAGAATCAAGCTGAGGGCCTGGGACAGCTGTATCGAGCTTATTAGCTCTCTTCAAGATTTGATTTCCACATTTTTTTTTTGTTTTTGTTTTTATTTTAAGAAAATGATGTAATAAAAATGTCTCAAAAATATGAAGCATAAAACAAATATAAAATAGCGTTTTTATTCATAAAAACTTGTCACATTAAAATAACTTCCTATATGTTTCGGCGATTAGCCATAGTAACTAAGTAACAGAGAACACCGAGGATGGATAATCGCCCAAATATGTATGATGTTATTTTAATGTGACAGCTGTTTATGAATAACAACGCTATTTTATATTGATTTTATGCTTCATATTGTTTTTATTTTCTTAATCTTAGTTTTTGAGGGGTCACATATGTTTCTAAAAATATATTACTTTTGCCCTCGTGCGCCTTATGAGCTTTTGCATGCTGGTAGTCCTGGAGGAACAGAACCGCTGTCCTAGGTTTCTCAGCTTGATTCAAGTGTTATATATTATTTATTTATTTTTTTATCTCGGTGCCCACGGAAAGGTGATTACGAATGGAACTATAGAATTTGAATATATTGATTCAAGAATTTATTTGCCAATTAACAGATCGATAATTAATTTGATTTAAAAACTGTTGATTCAGGTTCACGTAGATGTCTCGTATCATCATTTTATCAATTTAGAGTTCACTTACGGTTGAAATAAGCCTACTGGAATATTGGCACTGATGAACCCCAATGATATCGCTTATCAATCCTGATATAATCATAGTTTAATCCACAGGTTGATACGGTAATATTTATCCTTCTAATGTTCAGCACAATCCTGGATATTTATTTCACTATATTTTTGGTACGACAAGGCTTATTTTTTTATCTTCAGCCAAACTAGGCCATCTCCCGTGTACAGATTGTTCGTTATAGATATTTGAAGAAGAGATTTATTTAGATGGACGTTGGTTGATATAGATGTTAAATAAAGATCATAGCTTATATACGATACTCCTGGCGACGAATTGATTGTGACTATTCTTTCGAGTGAAGATAACCAAATTCTGATGATTTGTGAATCTAGACAAATTTTCCTCTTTGGCGGAGACTTCAGACAAATTTTACCTGTAGTCAAGAATGGCCGAGATTACGACATTATTAACAGTTCTTTGAAAAGATCTCATTCTTTCTCTCGTTGTCCATTTCGATACTAATTGATTGTCGATGATAAAACGATGGTTTATATGAGATAATCCAAGAATAATCGATTCCAATGAAAGGGGTTAAAGCAACATTTTGAAGTTTTGAAGACTCTTTTCAAGCCATCTCTTTTTCAAGCATAATAAAATTGGAATAAGTACAACAAAACAAAATAGTTGGAAGCTTAAACAAATTTCAAAAACACGTGAATCAATAAGTTTAGTTGTTTTTACAAAAATATATTAATAAGGTACAGTTCAATTATTAAAAGTAATAATAATAAGAAAATAAAATATAAGATAATCTAACAAAAACTCGATTCCAAAGAAAGCAGTTAACGCATTATTTTGAAGTTCAATAATGCTCATTTTGAATTTGTCGACTTCCTCGCGACAATAAAAAATGAAAAACCGTTTTCCATTGTTGCACTAACATTGGGGCACAACAACAACACAACAATTGCGGAGATATAAGTCAAAAAACAATATGAAAAGAGTTAGAGTCCCTATGGCCTAATGGATAACACATCCGACTTCGGATCAGAAGGTTGCAGGTTCAATTCCCGTCGCGGAAATTTCATTGTAAAAATTATTTCTATTTTCCATTCGCACAGAAAAGACACACCGGACAGACAGACACACAGACAGACAGAGAAATAAAAGATTTTAGTAATATAGATTACACTGAAGCTCGGTTATAACGCGGTTGTTTATATCGCGAATTCGGATAAAACGCGATTTGGTCTTGGACCCCTTCTATTTTTGAAAAGGTGTATAATTGTAAAATTTATGGTTTTTTCACCTAAAATCAAATCAAAGGTGTAAATTAATATGCTTGTTTCCTTTTTATTTACAGTAATTGAGACTCTATACCCACCCTAATGTCACGAAAATGCATCAAATACAATATATTTTTTAAAAAATACCAGAATCGCGGACTTTTTCGTTTAACCAAAATGAATATCGAGATTTATTTTTCTGCCAATGACAACCAGTAAAGAGGCCCATGTAATCTAATAGGCGTATGAATACCTAGTTTCGATCCACGTGACTCGTCGTTTGTACAAGATGCCAAGATGGCGACGCCAAATCGATTTTGGCTAATATAACACATCAAAGTGTTGAAAAGGTAATGATTTATGTATTTATAAATATAAAATTCTCTCACATAGCTCTGAATGATGTAGGTAATCGCGAAATGACCATTTTGAATCGATTTGGAATCGTGTGGGCGATAATAGGGGTCGATATATGACATTTGACGTCGCGAAGTAATAAAAGTTCGATTATATCGCGGTTATACCGCGATCTTCGAGATCTTGGATCCGAAAGATCGCGTTATAACCGAGCTTCTGTGTATTTGCGTTCGCATCATACGACATTTACAGAACAACAATGGTCGATTTACTTAAATCCACGCGTTCATTCTTACACGCGCAGAATGCATATCGCTATCACAGTTCACGTGCATATCGTAATTCTCATTAATAATTGTTGAGAAATAAAACCACAAGCAAATGACTAATAAATAAAGAAAAATATTACTTTTGCCTATTTTACAAATCACAATTTGTAAACAAATTTGTAACAAAAAGTTCCAGTTTTATCACAAATTTTTAAAAATAATAATAATAATAAATGTTTAATTTTTGAAAGGTAGAAGTACGAAATCCCTATTTCCAATCACTGGGATTAAAAACGAACAAAGCAAATTTCATTTTTAAGATAAGCCTACTTTAGTTAGGCGATTAGGTTATCAGTAATATCTCAATGTGTGTGTGTGTGTGTTTTTCTTTTACATAGTGAGTCCTTCTTTACCAACTTTTGAACTAGTGAATGGATCTTTTTAAAAAACGTGACATACATATTAGAGAACAAGATAACTTCTGCTTTTGGAAGAAAAAAAAAATCCGCAAGGGCGAAATCAGGGCGCGAAGTAAAAATTCCCACAGAAATGCATTAGAAATAAGTTTCTATTGATGTCTAACAGTACATATTTAGTATTTAATAATCTGCGCGTGCTTTGATATGAATAAACTTGGATTTAGAGAATCATAGCTAGTGCAGTTCATGAAACAAAAACTTTTTTTGACGTAATTTGTTTATGGATTGATCTTTCCAGGAAGTAATTATTATTAAATTCTTCCATACTTCATTCCTAGATCCAAGTGAAGAATTCGTTGCAAAGATGTTTTGCTTCCGTTGAATTCAATCTTTGACTGAAGCTTCGAATGAATGACATCAAGCGTTGGGTATTCATTCTAAAAACGAATAATTCTACTGATAGTAGCTTTAGGAATATATAAGTCAAAGTCGCCCATATTCATCATTGGCTTTACACGAATCCGCTTAATGCTAGTAGTAGTAAACGATTTCCCGCGAAAAGACACTTCGTGCACAATTTTCTTCATCCCCTAAGAGGACAAATTTGTTGCGGTAGCCGTTCTATCCAGCGCTTAACATTACATCACTCTGAATCTTGAAATATCGAAAAACGTTCCAAATCATACGTTTAGCTGTGTAATGTCTTCTCTCGCGTACTTCTTGCCATTGCAGAGACGCCATTTCTGTTTGTCATGATTTCCAGGCAAAAGTAAGTGGTCAGATTTTGCCAAAAAAGGTGGTTTTTCTCAATTGAAATCCACTGTAGCCTAAGTAATGAGGACTTAATTTAATTAGAAAATAAAAAATTTAAAATACTTTCTTTTCGACTAATTTTACATTTTAATATGACCTCGATTTTATTGTTTTGATTATTAATTACTTTCATGACTTGAAAAACAAAAAAACAAAAATGAAAAAGAACACTTCAGTAAATAGAATTAAGTTTTTCAGGCATTTGTTTACTTTTTATCAGCCGATAATGATTTTCAAACCACTTTCAATGCATAAAACGCAAATACACCTAAAATGCATTATAAAGAATATCGCTCAAATCAATTTTTTTATAATAAAACTTTCTACTAAAATGAAAATTCTGCATAATAAAGCTACATCTAAGACCCAGTCGAAATTCCTTTAGTTCTTAAAATCTCATTTCAACGAAATTACTTTTTTAATAAGAAGAGAGAAACTGTTTTACGAAGATGTGATTACCCATGAGTTGAATTAAGGATGTTTTAATACGGTGTCTAAATATAACCAAACTAAGATTTTTTCCATTACTCTTAGATTTATTCTACAACCCCTTCTTCACTAAATCATCAACCTGAACAATTTTCATTCATTTTATTATTCTGAAATCTAAATCTTTAATACCATGCCATTGTCAGCTAATAAGTATTCCTTAAATGAATTACTCTAATTTCACTGAACAGAGACCCGCAATGTGTGAATCAATTAAACAGAATAAAAATTTATACTAGGATGTGAAGATACATTAAATCTTTGGTTGAAATGTATATACTGTATATAATGATATTTACATGTGGTTTCATCAGTCAGATCATGTTAGGTCCACACCTGGAATTTGGAACCTCTGCGGAATCTATTAATCACCAAAACCTCCCCAGATTGTTCGTGTTCACTTTCCGCTTTGGGATTTCTCCATTACAGGTAAACTCTTGATTTCATTGACAATAATACGTAATCTGCGATGATTTGCTGTAGTTAGGCCACCTAACGCCGTCCTTGTTCGAAACCGTCAGTCATCACAGGGCCACTCACGAATAACCCTTCTTCTTTCTTTTTAATGTTAGTTCATTTTATCGCTATGCAATCGCAAAACAAGCGATGCATCATCTTTGCATCCCTCATATTATTTTATTGTTGATCACAATGAATGCATGAATTGACATTTTATCATTGCACAGTATGCAGTTAAATTATTATTGTAATAATACCATCCTCATTCCAACAAAAACCAGATTCGACTCACGTCAACCATCTCTACATCAGTCGTTCATTCCATATAGCTTTGAAATAACATAATTAAATATGTATTTTCTTTATTGAAAGTTATAGAAATGGAACTTCAGTCAAAAACTACCATTATAATCTTGCAATTTTTTGTTTTGTGATAATTCGCTTAAACGAAATTTCATAATACGAAATTTGGTATAACGGGGATTGAATTTAAATGGAATATTCTTCACAATCGAAGGTTAGATACTAATCACTTAGGGTTACTTTCACGTTAAGAAACGTAGTAGGTTGTTGGAGATCTCAAACAATGCGACTTTAAGATTTAATAGTAATACGATTAGTTATTTCAGGAAGTTTATCTATCTTTTTAAATATTTAAATTAGCATTTCTTTTGTAACTATTTTAATTTTCCTTCTTATGTAAATTGTTTATTCGTGCCAAATGGAGCCACCATTCAACTAATTTTATATAAACACTGGTTGTGTGCAACCAAAGGCAAATCGCAACACGCTGCTGCAGTGGAAAGATCAACTCCTACTAACCACAAGCTTCTATTTGTGACAATATCTAAATCCATAAAAGATCACTTAATTCAACTAAATCTCGCTACAAGGATTTTCCTGAGGACTGCGATCGTATTTAGTTACACGGAAATTGCAAGAGAACTTTAATTATCCACTTAGATAAACTTCCTTATTTAATTAACCTATTAAAATGTTATTTTTAGTTTCTCCGAATGATGGTAATGGCAAAGTAAAATAATAATGCAAGGGATATGGAAATATATATTTTTTTTTTAATACATCATATTTTTTTTTCTAATGCATCAAATGGGAGAGTCGATCAGAAAAAAACAATCCCACCCACAAGCGTTATGAGCATGTGGGTCTTGGCAACTTATTTTACATGAAATGTTTTGGGTGGGATTTCATTTCTTTTTGTAAGATGAGATCTGATAACTTTTTAACAGTGAAAGCGTTATGAGCATGTGAGTCTTGGCAACTTATTTTACATGAAATGTTTTGGGTGGGATATACCTATCAGAAATTGTTATATAATAAAGAACCAGAACCCCCTTTATGATGGATTGGAGGGTGAAAGTTACAGATTTCTTAATTTTTTTTATTATTTGTGTGTTAAACCTAGCCTGCATACCAAATTTCAGCTTTCTAGGACTTCAGGAAGTACCCTAGAGGTTTTGATGATCATGAGTCAGTCAGTCAGTCAGTGAATCATGGACGAAATCGACGTATTTTAGATATTAATAAAATCCAAAGTATAAAAGCTAGATAAATACATTTCCTATTGAAACCTTAAAGAATTTGCGATAAATATCAGAAAGAAACGTCCTGGTTTTCTGAACGAAGGTGTGATCCTCTTTCATGATAATGCCTGACCACACGTTATACGGAATTGCACACAACTTGCTGCACGGTTTCCACTGGGAAATTTGGAACTTCCGCCATTTAGTCCGGATTTGGCTCCCAGTGATTTTCATCTGTTCCCTGCTTAAAAAAAGCACATGTCAGATCGACACTTAACATGCACTGACGATGTCCAAAGTGGTGCAAAAAAGTGGCTCCAACAGCGAGCACCTGACTTTTATGCGGCTGAGATGGCAAAGCTGACCAAATGTTATGACAAATGCCTCACTCAGCAAGGTGTCTTTGTAGAGAAATAGTGTATCTGTGCCCGTGTAAGGGCCTCATCTCATTTTCTTCCAATAAGCTTTGCTTTTCGTACACAAGCTCTGCAAACTTTTTTTTTTTCCGATCGACCTATGTATATATGTAAAACTTACACATAAAACAAGATATAACTTGTACAAAATATCCATGCCCAGTTTAAACGGAAATTCATATTACTTGCTCCCTAGAACAAATTTAGATTGTTTTTTGAATCGTGGTCTATGTGTATGAGGATGTGTATTTGAAGTCGTCCCTTATTGAAAATCTTGTTGAGCCCAATAACTAGAAAACTATCTAACTGATCTGCACCTAACATCACATTCACGACTAGAAGGTTATTATCCAGATCTGATTAGATTTTTGGAATATGTGGATCCATTTGAAGGCCTACTCTACGTAAGAGTTATAACACTGAAATCTAAATAACTTATAGAAAAAAAAAATACATTGATTAACATCAAACTTTATATTCAGAGTTAAATGTTATTGTTCAGTAGTGATTAGAGTTGGGTATTTGCAGTCTCTGTTTATAGGCACTTCACAATAAGGACTAAATAATGTCCTCTTAAGTAACTCAAAGAATAACTTAGATGAAATCTCATGTTTGAAAGCTTAGAACTGTCGTTTAAAACTTATTCAGTTTTGGCGTACGCTAAATCATTAATATTTAATAAAGATATCCTTAAGAAATTCAAATAATAATACACTGATTTACATCAAATTTCATATTTAAGAGTTTAATCTTATTATCTAGAACTCGTTAAATTTTAGTGATTATACATCTATTTTTTAAGATCTACTTTTCTTAAAAGTAGATCTTTCTTTTCCTTTGAAAAGGAAAATTTTCCTTGATGTAAATTTACTTTTGATTTTAGAGTATTTTAAAGTTTGGGGATGGATTATTAGATTTTAGCTTATATTTTAAATAAATATGTTATTTTCTGAAGTTTTTCAGTTCTTTAATACGGAAACAGTACTGAAATGGTCACAATGATATTTATTTACTGTCTTCTTTCTTATGTACGTATAACACACTGTATAAAGAAACATTTCAAATTCATAATTTCAAAATTAATCATAATACGTATAAATATCTTTATTTTTATAATATATTAATTTCAATATAAATTATTTGTTCATTATAACTTATTAGGAATAAATAAAGAACGATAAGTTCATGTATTTACTTAAAACAGTTTTAAAAAAGAAGTTGTTTATTCTCTATTGATATCTATAATTTGCAGGTGAAATATATTTAAGAATCGGGAGAAGTTTGTAAAAGAAAGGTTTGCGAAGTTCTCAGATTACTGAAGATGTTTGCGCGATTTAATTATTTTCATTAAAGAGAGCTAACAAAGAAAAAGCCCCTCTTGTGCAATCTTGTTCTAAAATACAGAGTTATTTCCTCCCATAATAGTCACAAAATGTTTGTATATTATTCAAACCTTTTCTCAGGAGTTTAACTGAAGTAAGGCCTTTTTTTTATTAACTATAAATAACAACTTACTTATTTAACTATTGCTTATAAGTTACTGAACAAAGTGTAAAATATGCAATGGTTAAAGAAATAAGTTAGTATTTGAACAAAGTAGTTTTGATATATTTGAAATATAAAATTTCTCAGAACTACTATATGATGGGTCTGGTGGCCAAGTGCTAAAGCACTTCACTGTGGCCTGAAGGAGCCGGGTTCGATCCCCGCCCACGGCGGAGTTCGCCAATTTTTCCATGCTGAATTCTCCTCCAGATGGGTCTAAGGATTACCCAGCGCTCTGTTAAATGGGTACCTGGTTTCTTTTCCCGGGAGTTAAAGACGGGCGAACGTGGAGCTGACCACCCGACCTCAGCTTAGTCCCGTTGGTCACGAAATCCCGTTGCATTTCAAAATTTGAAAAAGATTCTCCGGTTTCAAAAGTTATTAGAGGAAAAAAAATATAGGAACACGTATAAGGATTTTATGAGCCTCACTTTCTTCAGAAAATTACGCTAAAAATGGTAAAAAAAGAAAGAATGAAAGAGAAAATACTTTACATTAAAAGTAAGACCTGGATGATGCTTATGAATTTTCTAAATCGCTCCAATATTCAGTTCCAAGCTGTCATTCATAAGAATTATGTCTGCAGTCTGGGTAGATGTCTTGTTAGCTGATTTGCATTCTGTCAAGACGGTTCCGCTAATCGGAGTGGCTGAGAGAAAAGTAGCCTTAAGAGGAAAAGAAGGAGGACAAGTAATCCAAAGCAGAAACTCATCCATTACCTAAAACGAGTTGTAAATATTTATCAGGTCAGTTTCCTAATGAATCGGGATGGATTCGCTGGTAATCGCATTTTGTCTGCAGACTTGTTTGGCAATCCAATTGTTGCTGGCAGTTTTGGAGAAAAGAAAAACAGTAAAGTTGTCGCTGTGGGAACAAGGAGAACGTTCTCGAGATGACTTTTATTAACGCACCGAAAGATACCTTGCAATGCAAGATTTAGTGGGTTTGCAGGTAAAAAAAGAAAAAAAGGGAAATAAAACTTGAGAAAACTTTAAGAAATGTAGATGGCGTTTACTGACTTCTTACTTAGTTTAGATAAAGAGCAACATAACAGGAGAAGCAGTTTTCTTTAAAGTGTAACATAAACAAAACGGAAACATCAATTTTTGATAGTGAAAAGTAAATTTGAAAACATTACTTAATGTTTAATCATTCGATTGGTTACTGATTGAACAGCTGATCAAATCCTGATCTATAATTTTGAAGAAGAAAAAAATAAATAAAAGCTTCTCAAAAATTTTCAGCATACTTTAAAAATGAAGTTATAAGTCAGGCATTAATAGTCGTATTTCATAAATTTAAAGCTAATTTTTGAATTAAGAGCAAAGTGGGCGATAGGACGTTCTTTATTAAAACGCGTATATCTCTATAGTAAAATTAGGCCGTTGAGACATAGCCGGTCTCAGGCCAAGCTTGAATCTGGGTTCGAGTCCCAGGGCAGGCATGTGTCTCCCCTTCCACTTCGTTTTTTTTTATTCCGGCTGTCTGTGGCATTCCCTGGCTCTTGAGGTCTCAGTCTTCAAGACCTTTCAATCGAAGACAGAATCGAACAGCAAAGTTAAAGAAATCAGTAAATCTACAAAATTTGTGTTTGTGATAGCACATGTTTACTGGTTAAAAAAATGTGAGATCGAAATTCATATTGAAAATATCCAATTGTTAAAAGACTTCTTTTTTTTTTTAGCAAAACTTCCCACTGGACTAAGAAATAATGTTAATGGAAAATTAATTAGCAAAGTAAAGTCAAAGAGATAAATCACAGTTTTTGAGAAATATCGTATAGGATAAAAGTACAGTGTTACACTATCGTACGACGATTTATTATCAGATCTGTAACCAATGCTGCGGTTTCTTTAAAAACTCTGAAACTAATATTTGAACTTTCTCTAGTCTAATTGGATGTCTTCCATTGCTGCAATCCAAATCATTCGTTACTGTCACTTTCATTGTATTGTATATTTTCATCACTTAAAAAAAAAAGAAACTTAAATTCTTAATCATCTTATTCAAGATACACAAAGATTTTTTTTTTTTATTATTATTATTTATATAATCATTCACTGTTTTAACTTTCTGTACCCCAATAATAACATGTTTTCCTGCAGATTTTTTTTTGTTTTAATTTTAATTTCCTATTTTTTTTATGTTACTGTTATGTAAATCAGTTTCTATAATTGCTTCTATTAAACTCGATCCTATCGGTAATATATAGTTTTACTTATTCTTAATTTTCTTATCTGCAAATAATTTTAGATTCCGTGAAATCACTGACGGATTTTTAAATGTCTGCTTCTTTACAGAACCGTCGTATCTCCAAGAATCTACGAGATAAGATGCAGCCACTGCTTCATACAATAGAATCTAAGTTATATCTTTTTGAACAGTTCTACACAATATGTGTCTCTCAGTCCCTATTACTGTTGAAGTCTTTATTATCCGCTGAAGTGAAAAAAAGAAACAATAGCAGCCATTTCTTTAGAAAAGTAAAATATTTAACAGTAATCAACGGTAACTTTAAGGGGCGTCCATTAATTACGTGAGCTCAACAGGGGGAAGGGGTCGGAGGCAAAATCTCACCAAATCTCATTTAAGGGGAGGGGGGGGTCAATGAAAATCTCATGTCAACTTTTTAATTCAGAGAATATACATATTATAACAGATTATAACATACGATTATTACTGCCCATCTCTTTTGGTGAAAGATCAAACTATCCTTAACAAATGCTGCAAGACGTGCGGCATCTACTTTGCTTCGCGAGTGAAGCTGCAGAAACACAGGTCGGCGCTGTATGCTTCCCCGCCAGCACTTGTGGTCAGGGTTCGATCAATGCGTATGGTCACTCGTCGGGCTGACAAGGGAACCTCTCCAACCCTATAATCGCA
>JAFIDM010012231.1:127800215-127813105 GCA_023159025.1 Thereuonema tuberculata | reverse complement strand
AATCTAATGATTCATTCTGCAAAGTTTCATTAAAATCTGCGATTATAAGGTTCGAGAGGTTCCCTTCTGAGGAGTGCGGGCTCCGTGGACAATAGGCTGGAGTTGCTGCACGAGGGGGATGTAGATACGTCTAATGACTGTCTTCCTATACTATCAAAAGACATGGACGTCATGTGTCCAATCATTATAATAGAGGAAGCACATGAATGCCCATGGAGTGCGTGAAGAATTAGGGAAGGACGTGTCGCAGCCTATTTTTTTACTTTTACTAAATTTAATTAAATTCGTTATAGTGCACCTTAAACGCAGCATCATTTTTCTCCTCTTCTTTCACAGAAAAAATGTATTTCATAGAAGACATCAGTAACGCTTTAGGTATTTGGTGGCTTGAAGCAAAATACATGAATATATCAAATAAATTTAATTATTTAAAAATTATAGAGGAAATCTCACGTGAGGGGGAGGTGGGGGCCCACCACATCTCCCCAAGGGGGAGGAGGGGGTCCAAATTTTTTAAAAAAACACCTCACGTAATTAATGGACGCCCCCTAAGATATTCATCATATATCACTTTCTAGAACAAGAAAAGTAGAATTACAGACAAGAACGTAATATTTGCTGAAAATAGGCCTACTTATTCACGAGACAATCAACTTGAGTAGAAGGTATCATCTATGCCATCTATTGCTCAAATCCGTAACTGAATCTTATAAACATTACGAAAACATTCTGGTTTTTGTATTTTCTAGTTAAGAATACATAATAATAATTAAAAGTGAAAGAATTACAAACGTTCCACACTCTTCCCCTTGCGTGGCTATGCAAAGTTTGTCCTTTCTTGGTCACGCTTATGCGATCACAAAACGACGCCATCTTAGACTGACTGTTCGGAGTTCAAGTTAATGACGTCATGACTAGTGACGTTTGTTCCAGCCAAAATCGATCGCTACGTAATGACCATATATGGCAAACCCTTCTTTTTTGAAAATTACTATATTTCTCTTCCTTTTTTTTCTTCATATTTTATATATATAAAATATAATATTTCTATGTTATTGTTATTCATGTTGTTGTTGAAAACTAATATTTATTTAAATATAACGGCTATAAGACTAAGGAGAACAAAGAGACATGTATGAGAGAGCAGCAAATAAGTTTCATTCCATTATTAAACTGTAGTTAATTAAAAGATAAATTTGATGTTTTCAAATCTTCTGTTTTTTAGGAGTTCAAAGATCATTGCTTAACGCAATATTATAAATAATATAATAATTAATTATAGCTACTGTATTTTTAAATTAATATTCAATTAAAGTTAAGATTGATTTATTAATTACTATTAAGTAATATTTATTAATTCGTGACTAATTATAATTATTAATTACTTAATTAATTATTGCAATGATTTTCGCCCCTCCCTCTACTCATGAAGAAGTTCCGACGCCTTTGTAAACTCCTTTGGCCTGGTTTTAGTGGTCTAGTCGGCGGCCTGCCATGAGGCAGTTGGGTCGGAATCTGGGTTCGAATCCGGGGTCGGCATGGATTTTAAAAAATGTCCTTTCCTGTATTGCCTGCTCCTAATCTTTCTTTACAGCTCTGCGGTCATTCCATATTGGCTTCCTGAGGAAGGCAACGGGAAATCACCTCAGTATCTGTTCGCTGGAAATTCAACGGCTTCTTCTTGGGGTTCGCCATGATGGAAACCCTAGAGCTCCGTTATTGTACACGGACACTTCGTGATTCGCCTGGTTTTAATAACATTCCATTCAAAGTCAATATCAGTCGTTCATTACAAAAAAAATGCGTAATGGGCACTGATAATGTAATCATCTCGTTTATTGTAAAGTTATTTTTGTCTGTCTGTAACGTACATTAGATACTAAAAAACGTGTTATTAAATTGAAGATTCTTATAAATTCTGTTGACAGAAAATTTAGATAAACTGATAAATCGGAACACCCAATTCTTTGTAAATGTGCAGGAAGTACCAGGTTGACCTTTTCTTGGAACAGATTTCATAAACGAATGGACTATTTTAAGTTTCCCCTGCCCAATAAACTATAGGTTTTTAAAGCAAGAATAACTGATAAAGAGGTTAGGGGTCTTTCCTTTGCCAGCTCACTTACATTAAGAACATTGGTCGAAATCATTTTTATTCAAAGTTACCTAACACTAATAAAAACATTAAATACGTTCACTAACTTGTAAATTTAGTAAGAATAAAATACAGTTAGTCATTCTGATACATTTAAGATTTAAAAAGTGTTTATTCAATCGTTAATTAATTAATTTTCGTTTCTTCCTTAAACTTTATTGTACAAATTAACATTTTTTGATAAAATTTTAAGAAATAATTTCTCTTTTGCAAATAGATATTTTTCCCGTTCGTTGGAAATTAATCCAATTTCTGTATTTAATACCACAAGCATTCTATCATTATTAACTGATGTCAGGCATTCAATTGTACCTGCGTAAAGCCCGGCCAGGGTCAGTCAAGCGTCTCTTTCCATATATATATATATATAACAGAAGGGGAAGTAAAACTCAAAGCTGAAATTACGTGGAAACAATATAAGTCTAGCGTTCAAAAATGCCAAATTTCCTGCGCCTCTTTGAGAAACCAGTCAAGTGATCGTAATTTTGCCGCCGACTGCAAACGCGAGCCCTTATTAAAATACCTAACAAATTACACCCACGGATGGTCTGTGAGAGCTGACAGAAACGCCGCGATGAAATTAACTCAAATCTAAAAGTGATCAATCACTGTTACGCAATGTTTGGAGATGGTAAAACAGAAGAAAGGTATTGCTAAAATGTGAACCGTCCGCCATTAATCATCCGGTGCTGTTTCAATGCCGGAATCAGCTAATGAGGGGAAATCAGTTCTCAACTGCTGCTATTCATTCAAATTACGAGACATTAACATAATATTTTGTTTAGCTTCGTCTTAATTAATCCTCTAAACGATTAAAAACAGAAGAAAAAAAAATCCGTTTTTCAAATTTTCTCTTCCTTTGGTAATTAATGAGGAAAATTCAATTAATCAGGTATGATCTGACAAACAACTGAAACCAACAAGAAAGTTACAAATAAAATAAAGAAGCGTTTTTAATTTTCGCCTTTTTTTTATTTATTTTTCCTTTCGAAACCGAACGAAAGATTCTTTTCTCTAACCACGCGCCGTATTATAGGTTTGGTCTGTTTGTAACATCCTTAATATTCATTGGAGAGGGAAAAAAAGGTAGAACAAAAAAGTTTTAAATATAATCTTAAAGTCGAAATGTTGGGATCACGATAACTCATAAACTGTAATTTTAGAAATATGAAAATTTTACATGGGGGGGTTTTTTTTTTTTTTTTTTTTTTTTTTGCGAGAAAGATCCCTGTTGATTTTAGTATTTACTGGCCAATACATGTGGAAGTAGGGACAAAAATCTGCAAAACCACGTTATTCTTAAACACAATAATCGCTTTTAAGTCATACATCCAGCTAAATTGAAAAGTATATTGTACAAGAATGATTCCTGTTGAATTTGATACATGTTCGATCAATAGTTAAGAAGGTTAAGTGCCAAAAACCGGCGCTAGGAGGGTGCGGGGCCTCGGGCGAGATGAATTTAGCGGGGCCCTTGCCAATCCTATTTTAACAATCAAAAAAAAAAAAACGACGATCTTATTATATCCTCTTTCTTCTAACCAGGCACGGGGCCTTGGGCGGTCGCCCATTCGCCACCCCCTAACGCCGGCTCTGAGTGTTGTCATCATTTTCGAATATTATTTTTAATACTCTATGTAGAACTGGTGGCGCTCGCATCGTATGACTAAAAAGCAAAATTGTTCGTTTCTTTTTTTTTTTTTCAGCAATGTTTTATATGCATAAATAAAAACAATAAAACGGGACTCAATGAATAAAAAAAAACTCGTTTGAATTTATTATTCCTCTCTTTAGATTAGCATATTAGTACATACAAGACAGCATGAATTTAATAAATATAAACATTTAATTTATTAAATGCTATTAAATGTTTATGCTTACTAAATATTAAGTTGCCTTGTTCTGTACTCAAATCATCAGCGCATGTTTAGATTAATATGGCGTCAATGTTCCTTCAACCCCATTAGAAAACTTCCTAACAATATTCTATGTTGTGTAGAGAAGCAGTTGAAGATTAAAATCATTAAAAAAATTATCCAAACGCTAACAGATACCAATGTCTAATTTTCCTAATCATTGCATTCATGTCATCCTTGTTAAACTTTTACTACAGCCGCGACTAATTTATTAATTTGTTACTGCCAATAATCAACTTATGTAATTGGCTAAATTCGTCTGTCTGTCTATCTGTAACTCTATATAATTAAGCTATTAAGATAGATCCAAGGTTCTCAATGGTACCATTGAATCAAAAGTACTCAAATTGGATGAAATATTAGTTCATTTTGTCATTCCATGTTGTTTCCATGAAATTTTAACTGAAATTCTAACAAAACATACGTTCAAAACCAAATAATTTTGTTACCACTGCACCGATTTTAATGAAATTTGGCATACTTACTCAGTTTTTTACACTGATTTTGAAACTGAAAACCATGTTTGCCGTAGAAGCTTCGTTCACAAGTTAGCGCAGTATTTACATTACACAAAGGTGAGTTTTAAATATTTCTAACATCACATCAAATTTAAATGTAAAAACTACATTTAATATGAAAAAGCAAATTTTCGAAAAGATTACACGTCTTTTCTTTTTCAAGCCTTAAATAACAATAAAATAATAATAAAAAGAAAAGACGTGCAATCTTTTCGAAAATTTGCTTTTTCATATTAAATGTAGTTTTTACATTTAAATTTGGTGTGATGTTAGAAATTTTTAATAGTAGAGGCTTTAAGAGAAAAGATCTACTAAAAAAATATGTGAGTTTTAAATGCCTTTCGGCGTTATGAGTTAAAAATAATAATTATTCCATTCTTACTTTTAGTAAAATTTATTTACAAGGATAAACTTTAGATATGGTTGGTATTTCGTTTCTGTTTTTGGGTGGAAAATGATCCTTTAGATTAAACTCTCAGAACCTATATTACAGGTGTACAGGTAAGAAGTACACCTAAATAGGTCTACAAACATTTAAAAAAAAAATTATTTCAAATCAAATCATCAATCGAATCAAATATTTATATATACTATATATAAATTGGCTAAGTTCGTCTGTCCGTCTGTAACTCGATATAATTAAGCTATTAAGATAGATCCAAGGGTTCTCAATGGTACCACTGAATCAAAAGTACTCAAATTGGATGAAAATATTAGTTCATTTTGTCATTCCATGTTGTTTCCATGAAATTTTAACTGAAATTCTAACAAAACATACGTTCAAAACCAAATAATGTTGTTACCACTGCATTCATTTTAATGAAATTTGGCATACTTACTCAGTTGTTTACGCTGATTTCAAAACTCAAAACCATTTTCGCCGTAGAAGCTTCGTTCACAAGTTAGCGCAATATTTAGATTACAAAGGTGAGTTTTAAATTCCTTTTGGCGTTATGGGTCAAAGATAATAATTATTCCATTCTTACTTTTAGTAAAATTTATTTACAAGGACAAACTTTAGATATGGTTGGTATTTATTTACCAGAGCCTGTTTTTAGTCATGGATAGTTATACGTTGCTATTTCTCGAGAACGTCGTGCTTGAGACGTTAAAATCAAAATTCTTGACCGAATAGATCAAGGACATCTGATAGAAGGATATGATGCTATTTTTACAAAAAATGTAGTTATAAGGAAATATTTACTTTATAGTTGATAGTTAATAAAATGATTTTTCGGATTTTTTTATGCCTGTCGTCCGACAGGCTTTGCTGCTAGTTGCCATATAAAAATACTAAACTTTCCATTCAAATACAGTAGAGAGCTCCAATTTTCCGCGGAATTGGGTGGCAAGGGCTTCGCGGATAACGAAAATCGCGGATAATCCGAAAAAAGACTAAAAATGAGGTGTAAACACGAAAAAAAAATTTTCAGCAAAAAAACTACGTTTCATTTTACAAAAAACATAATATGCAAAACTTTAAAAATATGTACAGTACAGCAGAAACCTTTCTGCAGAGCAAGAGCCTGTTACTCATCCACAAATTCCGAGAAGGCCTATAGGATTACGATGCACAATAAACCTGAGTAATTTTCGACCTTCGCACTGTATGGCCTATTGTACTTCCCCTGTTGTTGGCTTGGATTAAAATTGAGGTTCGTAATTAAAAAATTTTTCGCGGCAGTCGCGGATAATCGGGGCTCTACTGTACATTCAAAATTTATGTCCACCTCTATTTTGAACTCCCATAAATTTATAGGATTGCCTTTTTAATTATATTTGCAACATTATGGATTCAAAACGCTTATGGAATTTAGAAAACGTTTTTTGTTTTTTAACTAGCACCAAAATTACAATTCAAATAAAATATTTTGCTATAAATGTGCTGCAAAACACCCATTGTTTACACTCATTACTCCATTACATAAGTGCCTTTTAAAAAATTTAGAAACAATGCTTTTTTTTTCCTCTCTCTCTTTTCTTTATCTAGAAAGTAAGCTAAGTAATAAATCAAAACATGTTTTTTTTTTTTTTAAGATGTACAGCACTTAATCTCAGTTACCAATATTAATTAATTGTACATATATATATATTATGACAAAACAAAATATAATGAGTTATTTCTTATTTATTATTGTTACAAATTAAACCTATATTGTAATGTCGTGAAGAAACGACGGTATTTTATTTAAATAATTAATTATTTTTCTTTGAACTTGGAAAAAGCTTTTATAAGGAAAAATTCGATTTTTATTTTTAATTAAATAAAAGACACCTGTTTGACACAGCTGGAAATGATTCACCGCAAAAATTTGCATACGAACATTCGCAAAGCTATTTCCAAATAAGGCAATTTTGATTATATCGATCACTGATTAACTGAATCAAAGAAGTGTGCGACGTGATTTTTGCACCTGACAAGGCAGGAGAATTGTAATAAAAGGAGTTGTTTGCCAAGAAACGCTCTCTTATCTCTTATCGGATCATCCGACCACACAGGACAATGCAGAAACCATGCAGTCAGAGTTTTTTCAGTGTTAAAAGACAGTTAGCATTAAAAATGCATGGGCACTGTGGATGGATAGCCCTTACCTCTCTCTTTGCAGCGGCGAATGAGCGACTATCGGCGATAGTAAGCTAAATATATTTGGTGTATGTTTATATTAGCTTGCCAGAACTTAAGCCAGCAGCGAACAGTGTAGCTTTCCTAATCAACCAGGCAGAAGTAAATAACTGTTAAGGCTAGGAAATGGAGACCACCTAAAGTAGCAGTAGTAGCTAGATTAGAAACTACCAGAACTAGGTGAATTGGGTTTTAGCCATTGCAAGAACATTATGCCATTCTTAGAACAGGATCGCAATAATTTCTCGAGAAATTCAAGATGAATTCTTGACGTTCCCATAAGTAGACTTGGCTTCAGTCAGCGGACTTAGCACAGTGTAGCAAGAGGCACATTAATTGACCCAACAGGAGGAAGCGAGATGCTATCCGTCAAAGCTCTTCGTTAACAGGAGGACAGGGAAAAGCCAACTCTATCCCATTTCCGTTTAAATTATTAATGTGGGAGAATCTTGAAATAAATGTCTTACTACAGATGTAATCTGTTTAAATTATTAAATTTGCCAATACCCTTTGTAGTCATGACTAGGTGGTGAAACAGGTCAAACAGTTAGTATAATTAAGGTATTGTCCGTTAAACTTAATTTAATCTCACTCTAACGTCAACCTAAATTGTGTTAGGTTTAGGAATTTGTTATATCTAGTGTGATAAATTCTATTATTACAACATGAGAGCGACAAGCAGCTCTGGTTAATGTGTATCCAACTATGGTAACTTTCACAGGAGGTGTGATGGAATAAATGTTTAAATGTTTCAAAAAAGGATAAGTGTGTTTTGAGTTTATTTGGCCGATACAGTGCAGGTTCTTGCTGATCCCTACATCCAGAGATGACTGAGCAAGCTGGACAACCCTGACGTTTTGGATTTCCCTGGATACAAATTCGTTAAGTTTCGCACTTGACTGGCGCCCATCTTAGGGAAACTGCAGTTTTCGAAAGGTTACATGGACGAACCGTTAGATCACAATATATATATATATATATATATATATATATATATAATATGATCCTCGACGAGAAATGAATTCTCGTCTCTGATTTCCTGGACTTGTCCTGACGTTGTCAGGTGGGGCTAGCACGTGGTCCGTTGGGGCCCATTCGCGAGTAGTAGTAGTAGTATATAATATGTGTGTATGTGTGTGTATAAACTAATGGATATCAATATTTCGATTAGAAAAAAATTAATGTTATATTTGAAAACTTCCAAGGGCTAAAGCAATAATTAATATTCTTCAAAAAAACAGAAAAAAAATTACACAAATTATTCATATGTTCATATTGCTGCCAATAAGATAGATATTACAATGGTACCACTGGTACCCATCATTTCTTTAACAAAATTTCATCGGATTATGAGCTAGTCTTTAAAAAATTATTCAAATAAATGAAAAACAAATTTGTAACTTATTATTAACTATAGAATTTTTCATTCAGACAAAATAGTAATTGCATTAATATTTTTTTCTTACTGCTTACTTGCAATGAATACAAAGCAACTCGTTTATTACTAATGCTCTTATGATTACCAGTGCCCCATGCTAATGTGAAACAAGGAAGTTATTATCCTCATAGCAATGAGAGCCTTATTTCTACCTTTATCTCCATTAATTCAGTTCAGAGATATATAAGAAACAAGCTGCTATTATTATTATCATTATTATTATTATTATGTAAAAGATTCAAACCTTGGGTTTCCCCAGCAAAGACAACATGGCGGCTCAAGGACCAAAGCACATATTGCCAAAAAAGTGTGCAAGAATGGTTAGGAATTATTATTATTATTATTATTATTATAAATGAAGAAAGTCAAAGGTATTTAAGGTAAAATTAATTATTTTAAAAGGATATTTTTTTCTTTTTTTTTTTCAAATATGTTAAAGATGAATAACTTATTGCTATTAGTTGAGCAATTATATTAAACCAGTTTTTTTTTTTAAATGATTAACTGATATGAGTTCCATACTGCACAATGAATGTAATTAAAAGAAAAGTTTAATTAAATGATTTGGTAAAAGTAATTTTCAGAAAATGCCATGCAATTTGTTTCTCTGACTAATTTTAATCTCCTTACCTTTACATTATTCTCTGTGTTATTTGAATGATGATCTACTAACCTGAATTTTTCCTTTTTCTTTGTGTCTTGCTCTGATGGCAGCCTAAGAACACTTAGACAAGTAGTGATTGTGGAATGAAGATATGGTTGCTTGTGAAGCGGAAAAGAGGGTTTCATACAAGTCAATGAAATTACAGTTCCTGGCAACAAACCAAAAGGAATGAAGAAAACATCATGTTTTAAGTAGGCCTTGATTTCTGCCTCCAAGTTATTAAAATCCTCAATAATTAGTCCAACTGCAAATGAATCAAGGGCAGCTGAATCTTCTGGAAAAAAAAAAGATAGAAAGAAAAGAAATAAACTTTCAATTAATAAATGAAAAAAAAAATGGATCTAAAGCTATGGACTAGAAAATCTCTTATAATTTAATTCGAAATATTTTATTCACTTCTTGACAGAAACAACAAGAAGCTATACCTGAACTACTACTGAGTTGAAACTTGGTATATAAAATAAAGAAAGTCTGACCACAAAATGATTGCAAAACCACAAAGCAGACAATTTATTGCATCCTATCTTAATTGGGATTTAGCAAAACAGAATCTTTAAGAATGGTATAAATCTACTTTCTGCTGACTACGTTTCATGGTATTGTCAAAAAAATGTGTGCAAAGGTATCCAAGATATGGCTAGTCAAGCATTGTGAGATGCTATGTCAGGTTTTCTACAGGTAACTAAAGATAAAGACTGCAGCGCTATTGAAATAAAAAAAAAAATACTGCAGGTTTATAAAGTTAAGAGGCAGATCAAAGGACATGGCTGGGCAAGAAGATTTTGCTGATGTTATATAAGCCCTTACATAAGCCCAAGAGATTGCGGCTGTGATGGCACTGTTCTGTTAGGAAATGGCACCAGAAGGATGTAACATTAAAGCAGCACAGTAGTTGAAGGACTTTCTAGATTTATCAGAGTACTGACTAACTTCCTGTAAATACCAGCAAAAGGGGTGCAGTCAACGATACCTTCAATTTGATGGTTGCATTATCAGAAAAGTGTTTCCACATTATTTGACAGTATTTATATCCACATTATATGGTGATGTGCTCTAAATATGAAAGGAGATTATCACTTAATATTATCTTACACTATTTTTAAAGGTATTGAGTTAGGTTCAAGGCAATAAAAGAAGTGTATAATAAAATATATTGGTACAGATGATGAAACAGATGGATGGAATCCTTAGTAGGCTTTACAATAGTCTGAATGATGCAGAATGATCCACAAATGCTGAAATCTTAATAAATGGCAGATGATGATATAGTTGGAGCTTTTTATTATTGCAGAATGATCCAATAATCTTTTATGTTGTTGCTTGACTTGGTTCACCAGAATTTTCTAATGGTTGTACTTGTCCCGACGCACTAACTGAGGCCAGCATGATCTGGTTGTCCTAAGGAAATGGGTAATGTGAGTTTTTGATGTGTGGGTTTGACTAGCCAGCTTTTCTGAAGACCAACAATGCATATCCTCTCAAATTCTTCAAATTCTCTGTCTAATAGTTCACAAGTTTGAGAGATGATAAAAATGAAGAAACAATGTAAAGGAGAAAGATCTCTAATGGTGTAAGGAGAATGGGAGCAAAAACAGATACATCTCTTGTAATAAACAGTGTGAGTTTCATCTCTTTGGAAGTGATCCATGGATGCAGCAGAAGCTTGATCACAAATCAGATGGCTTTACTTGACATAAATGTTATGCATATAGGATAAAATAAGCGGAACTTGGAATTCAGAAAGAATGAAAGTCCATAAGAGCAAATGATAAGCAAGAGAAGCGTACTGGCATGAAAATACATCTTGGAAAATTGATGTTGGCTAATGCTACAATACAATTAAAAAAAAAACCAGCAACCAGACATTAAGGGAAAATCACAGGAACATTGAAGAGTGACAAGAACATAACTTGGTATCTATGGAAATAAGTAAGTAATCTGAGAGACCAAAGTACACAGGAGTTCAGAAACAGACAGATTTGGCTCCTGAAAACACAGGGGCTATATTTCTGGAGAGAATTCAATTTGTAAAACATAATTTTTACATATACTTAGCTGAAATAAAGATAAAAAAAAAGACAACTAATAAGATTACATTTATAGTGATATGCCTTTTATGTTATTTTTAAATTATTCAGGTGACAAATGACCCCTCAAGAACAAAAGATAACAAAATAAAAAATAACAATATATTGTGGAAATTCAAATCCTTTGGACAGCTAAATGCTCACCACAAAAGGAATTTGACCACAAAGAAGAAAAAAAAAATAAAAAATAAATAATAAGAAGAAGAAAGACCTTCTGACGGATGAACAAAAGAAACCAATTCATAATAAAACGATAATGGAATGCCTTTTTTGAGACCTTGGGACAGCTGTTTCAAGCTTATTTGGCTCTCATCAGCCAAGGCTAGTCAGCCAGTGCAAAACTCAAAAAGGTGTACAAGGGGAAGAGAAATATATTCTTCAGGTAACAAATGACCCCTCAAGAACTAAAGATAACAAAATAAAAAACAACAATATATTGTGGAAATCAAATCCTTGGACAGCTAAATGCCAACAAAAAATTTTTTTTTTTTTTTTTTTTTTTTTTTTTTTTATCACAGAGGGGTTAGGTCAGGATACACTTAACCCAACAGCTAAGAGCCTCATCCTATCTTTAAAATACCCCATAAATCAGTACAAATTAGTTAAAAAAAGAAAAAAGAAACATTAAAAGAAAATCAAGTGAAATTTTAATGAAGTACAGGCAAAATAAATGGTACAGGTAATTCTGTTGACTTACACAAGAAATTCATCACTGCCGCTTCCAAAATGAAGAGCTGAAATTTGCAAATAAGCACATTTACATGTCTTCATGTCAACAGTCATGTCAGTAATGTAACAATGTTTATGCAGCAAATAATGCCACCAAACAGTAGCAGCAGGTTGTTGCAGCGACACGGGAAATTTGAAATTAAGCTACCGAAATTAGTGCCAGATTAGTTATGGTGTACTGTATACAGATAGAATCATCACTAATGCCATGAACAGGATTAAGTGGAATAACAAAATTCAATGTATCAAACAAAAATTATTGTATAATGAATATTCGATTAGTTTTATCAACAAAATATGTAAACATTATTTTCTATACAGAGCTGCTCAAAAGAAAGTAGAAATTAAATTTAAAAACATTATGAAAATTACATATGGTTTTAAGTTATCTAAGGAATTTCCGGTAGAATGTAAGTCACATGATTTGTCTGTGATTATAGTAACAAACAAGAGTTTAGGGTCATTGATGACAAAATTTAATGAAAAGAAAATAATGAATATGGTGGGTATAGTATATAAATTGAAATGTCGGAAATGCAACAAAGTATATTTTGGAAACACAGGTAGAACGTTAAAAGAAAGGGTTAAGGAACATATAAGTGCTTATAAAAACAACCACCCAAAAATTTTGGATTGGGCAGAATACTGTTTGAACCACAACCTGGCCCAGACCCAAAAGTTACGGTCTTATATCAAGAGAGTAAGGAGGCTTAATGTCCGTGTAATGAAATAAAGAAAAAGTGGAAATAAATAAAACGCA
>JAFIDM010012231.1:127777768-127799815 GCA_023159025.1 Thereuonema tuberculata | reverse complement strand
TGCGTTTTATTTATTTCCACTTTTTCTTTTCTTTATATCAAGCGACTAATATTATTTCTAGATTCATTATTGAGTCATGCATTATAATTAATTTTGAATCTATGAATAAGCAAAAAAGAAAATATTTAGTAAATCTGTAGTTGAGAATTTTAAAAAATTTTGTAGAAGTGAAATTAAATTTCAAATAATGTAATTCAAATTAGCTTCATTATACATATTTGATTATGCAAATTATTGAGCATATTTCTTTAGGTAATGATTGTAATTGTTAGTCATAATTAATCTATTATTGTTCGTAATAGATTATGATGTCAACTAGAGCTTTTGTTGTTTTAGCCTTTTAGTTTTCAAATTCTGTTGAGAACAGAGGAAGGTCTCTGCAAAATATTGCTTTAGATATGTATATCAATGTAGTAAGTTTTTAATAATAAATTATTGATCTGTATGATGCTTATCAACAAGTGTGATGTCAGGTCTGTTGTGATGTATGGTTTTGTCTGTGTGAATGGGGTGGTCGCAGTTACAGCTTATGTGAGGGTGACTCCAATACAATTTATGGTGTGTACTTGTAGTATGGGACCGTGTTCTTAATAAGTGAGTGTTTGAATGCTAGCTGTTGATGAACAATCAACGCTATCTGATTGTGTCGTGAGGTAGTCTGTTTGGGAGAGAAGGGGACAGCCTGATATTATGTGGTCGATTGTCTCATGCGTAGTGTGGCATTTCCTGCATCTGTCATCATGTGTGTTTGCATCGTGTAGAATGTGTTTCTTGTAGTTGCGTGTGAGGATGACTTGGTCCTGTATCGCGATCATGAACCTTCGGTCTTCCCAAACAGCTCACCACTCGTCAGCTATTTGTTCGATGCTTCCATGTCGACATGAGGCTGGCTGAGTTCGTGGCAATGTCTGCCAAGGAGTTCCTTAAGAGCCCATGATTCATGCAGTTACTGAGTGTGGGTGTTGGGGGTGGTGAGTATTGGATAAGGGTTTTCAAGGTCCAGAGGGGTGAGGGGTGTAAGTGCTAAGTGGAGTGAGAAGTGTTGTGCTCTTTGGTGGAAGTGTTCCCTAAGTGTGTGTATTTGTTTTTTGTGTAGGTTGATGAGGTTGACGAGTCCTCGGCCTCCCTCCTTGCAGGGAACAGTCATCCTTTCCGTAGCGAACTTGGGGTGGTGCATGTTGTGTTTCATGAATGTAGTGCATGTTGTGTACTACATTCATGAAACACAACATGCACCACCCCAAGTTCGCTACGGAAAGGATGACTGTTGTGCATGTTCTGCATTGTAATGCTTCGAGTTCAGTGTTTGTCCATGGAATTAAGTGAACGAATATGTTAGTGTGGGGACGGCAAAAATGTTGATGACTTTAATTTTATTTCTGGCTTTGAGTTGTGTTTTCAGGATGTTGTGAATGTGAGCAAGGTATGTGTTTTGATGTTTGCATTGTCCATGATGCGCGCTTGCTAGAAACCCAGGTACTTGTAGGTCTCTCCCTCTTCCATGGATTGGATGGCCAACCAATGGTACAGTTCAAAACCCTCCAAATTCAAAGTCTTTCCACATGTTATATGTAGCTTGTGGTATTTGTCGATTTGAAATTCCAATGTCTTTGGTGAACTGTGTGATGACTTGTAGTAAATTGTGTCTTGTTTGCGGCATAGAGTTTAATATAATCCATGTAGAGTAATGCCCAAATCACACCATCATATTTTTCATCATTGTTTTCAATCGATGACCCCAGGCCCGGACGGGCTCATTGAGAAGGGGTGGTGGAAACTAACATGGCAGGGCGCCATATATATATATAAATATATGTATATAAATATATATAATATATATAAATATATATATATAAATGGCGCCCCTGCCATGTTAGTTTCCACCCCCCCTTCTCAATGAGCCCGTCCGGGCCTGGCGTCAACGATTGAAAACAATGATGAAAAATATGATGGTGTGATTTGGGCATTAGTCTGTGATTTTGTATGGTATCAGAGTGCCTGAGATAAGCCTATAATCGTGTTTTGTGTTGTCTAGCATGCGACTCAATGGATTCAAGGTGAGGCAGAACCAAAGAGGACTCAAGGAGTCTCCCTGGAAAATACCTCTCCTTATGGGAATGAGTATTGTAGTGATGGAGGTGTTGGAGGTGCGTAGGTGTAATGTTGTGTTCCAACTATTCATCATGGCATCCAGGAATGTCTTTAAGTCTGCGAGAGTAATATCATGGAAGGGCATCTAGGGTAAGTATTCAGTGAGTTGTTGTTCCTCTATGATCCATGGTGCTTTGTCATTGTGGGGGATGGGGTTGGACCACAGAGACGACCAGTATTCTTGTAATGCCTCGTTGGTCAGAGTGTTTGTGTTGGGTGTAGTCGAGGGAGATGTAAGGGATCTGTAGAATTTTTTCTCATTGTATTGGAAAGTGTTGTTCTATTGTTTGCACAGAGTGCATTGTTTGTATTATTATTATTATTATTTTTATTTTTTCTCTTTTCCTATTTTCTTCTATTATTATTATTATTATTATTATTATATGTAAAACAATATGTATCACAGCTGCCAGTTCTTTAGCTGGTTTTGGCCTTCAAACGCATCAAATTCTTCCCAAGAATCTAGGATGTCGTAATGTATCGGCGAAAATATGTGCTGATCCAAGCAGTGCGGCTTTTTGGAGTTGAGCGATGGAGATTTTGTCAATATTTAGATGTTGTAAGTGCTTACCAAGGTTTTTTGGTATAGCACCCAGTGTGCCAATAACCACCAATGCTGGCTTGTACCATGATCGTTGAACCTCGATTTTTAAGTCTTGATAACGTGTGATTTTTTCTAGTTCTTTTTCTTCCACTCTACTATCACCAGATATGGCTATATCAATTAGCCATACCTTTTTCTTTTCTATCACTGTCAAGTCTGGCGTATTGTGTGATAAGATCTTGTCCGTTTGAATTCTGAAATCCCATTGTATTTTCCCGATATCATTTTCAGTCACATTGTTTACAGTATGTTCCCACCAGTTGTTTGTTGTTGCAATGGGATAATTTTTGCAGATGTTCCAGTGAATCATCTTTGCAACTGCATTATACCGTGTCTTATAATCCGTCTGTGCAATTTTTCTACATGAGCTGAGAATATGATCCACTGTTTCATCAGATTCTTTGCACAATCTGCACTTTGAGTACAATGATGATTTTTCAACTTTTGCTTTAATTGCATTTGTTCGTATAGCTTGTTCTTGAGCAGCTAGAATTAAGCCCTCTGTTTCTTTTTTTAATGTTCCATTTGTAAGCCAATACCAGGTCTTATCCATATCTACTTTTCCTTTGATGGTTTTAAGAAATTGGCCATGTAATGTTTTATCTTGCCAGTTTTCTATCCTTGTTTTTATTGCATTTTGTCGATAATCTTGTTTTGTTTTATTTGCTTTTAGTAAATTTTGTTTTGTAACTGCAATAAGCATTTGTTCTTGACTGCTTTGTACATAATCTTCCAGTGCTTGTTTTTCTTCTTCTACTGTTTGTTTAACTTGCAATAATCCTCTACCTCCGGTTTGACGGGATAGGTATAATCTATCAATGTCACTGCGCGGATGCAACGAATGATGAATTGTCATTAATTTTCTTGTTTTTCTGTCCAAAATGTCCAATTCAGCTTGAGTCCAGTTGATGATACCAGCAGTATATCTTATAACAGATATTGCCCAAGTGTTGATGGCCTTGATAGTATTCCCACCATTTAATTTTGCTTTTAATAGCTTTCGGACCCTTTGTATGTATTCTTTACTGATGATATTCTTAACTTGGCCATGCTTGATATTATTCATTTGCAAAATGCCAAGGTATTTGTAAGCTTTATCATTATTGTTTATAATAATTTGACCATTTGGCATTTCAATTCCAGAACTGTGCAAAATTTTTCCTTTTCTAATTGCTACACTTGCACATTTTTCTAGTCCAAATTCCATAGAGATATCAGTACTAAAGATTCGGACAGTATTAGCTAGTGATTGGATTTCAGCGTCTGATTTTCCATAAAGCTTCAAATCGTCCATATAAAGTAAGTGTGAAATTTTTGTTGAATTTTTGGAAGTTTGATAGCCAAGGTTTGTTTTCTTTAAAATCATTGAAAGGGGGATCATGGCAATGATGAACAATAGTGGTGATAATGAATCACCTTGAAAAATTCCCCTTTTGATGTTAACTAGTCCATATTCTTCATTTCCAACAATTAGTTGTGTCTTCCACTTCTTCATTGTTTTTTCAACAAATACTGTAATGTTTTTACTAATTCCTATTGTTTCCAAACACTTTATGATCCAGTTGTGAGGCAATGAATCAAATGCCTTTTTGTAGTCAATCCAGACCGTATGTAAGTTTGTTTTTCGATTCTTGCAATTTTCTAGTATCATTTTATCAATTAGAAGTTGATCTTTTGTACCTCTGCTATTTCGTTTATTTCCATTCTGTTACACAGGCAGGATATTATTTGCCTCCAAAAAATCTTGAATATTATCACCAATGATACCAGTTAACAATTTAAATAATGTTGGCAAGCATGTTATAGGCCTATAGTTTCCAGGTGTCGCACCTTTTGCTGGATCGTTCACTAATAATAATTATTATTATTATTATTATCATTATTATGTAAATGTTTCAAATCGTGGGTTTCCCCAGCAAAGACAACATGGTGGATCAAGGACCAAAGCACATACTGCCATGTGTAAAGAAGTGTGCAAGGAGAGTTAGGGATGTATGCTTGTACCGGTATTATTATTATTATTACATATATGCATACCGAACATTATCAGGTTCATCGGGAATCCGAGTTACATACAAATCCAACGTAAATACATTCTCAGGAACATATCTTGTTCTTAACCTGGGGATCACATAACATTCAACTGATTTTTCATTTTTTCAGGCTCCATGCTAATTCTGATATTGTTCTTAATCCACACTTTTTTTTTATCTATATCGTAACTCTCTTCTCCAGCTTACGAAGTCACTATTCCACCTCATGCAGCTTCATAATTCAGTTAATTCATGAATTTCTTGCACTAGTTAAATTTTATAAATCTTTGCCTCTCTTCAAGTTGCAGTCTGAATTAATAGTTCCTTCTGTTTTTCTTCTACTCGTACAAATTTTGTTGCAACCAACAAATTTATTGTTATTAAAATAACAATTGTTAATATTGTTATTATTTTTCTTGGAGTCTAACCTCCAGATCTCCCTGCTTGTTCACTAGATTCTTCTATCAGATGGCATTTGTTTGCATGTTTTTTACAGATAACGCATGTGATGTACATGATCTATCACTAATGTAATGGCTTCGAGATCTCCATTCATACAGTCATTTTTCTCTGTTCAGTGTAGACCCATTATCACTACTTGCAAGAGTTACTATCATCACCCTATTACTTCACCTGTCCCAATTATTCTCAGGGTTTTTGCCTCTTACAGTTTTTCTGTTTATTATCCTTATTCAGTTAATCACTTCACTACAGACTTTGACAATGTTTATCAGTTGGTACCATTCCTGAGGTCATCCATAATAACTTATTAAACAATGGAGTAATTAACAATAACCTGGAAACCTGGAGACATTCCTGACTACTGATAAAAATCAACCATCTACTTAATCTCAAGACAAATTTTCTTATTATTGTACGACAGAACATCCACAGCTGTCTGTAATGGTTTGTTGCATCCACAGATAGTCTTTGATTTGTCCTACCTGTTTTCTACAGTTCTTTTTTATACCCCAGAAGATGGTGTTTATCTAGAGATTATCCAGGATTATGATAAAAATCCTATCATTTAAAAAAAAAAGTTTTGAATTTACCTTTTCTTTATTATTTATATACATTTAACTGCAGGCAAATTGATAATATTTCAAAGATGACTCTTGAGTCGATATTTCCTATTTTTTTTTTTAATAATTAATTCTCCTTTCAGTTCAGAAAGGATTTACTACAACCCTCTCAGATGAATAAACTGAGCTCCTCTTCAATATTACCAGCAGTATTAGTACAATGTTTTATCTTAAATGTATAAGCTGAAACATATTGTGTTTTTTGTTTTTAATTAAAGAATTAATGATCCAATTTAAACTTAAATAAAATAATATTACATGGGGGGGGGGGGAGATGAAATTTTCAAATCAACTTACCTAATTTCCTTCTCTTTGAAATGTCAAAATATTCTGGTTTCTCAAAAGCTTTTACAAGGAATTGTCTCTTCACGATTCCTATAATGTTCATTAGTTTGTTTTCAGTTCTGAAATAGAAAAAATGATGCATTAGTTTTATTCTAAATTGAAAGTACTATTTAGTTCTAAAATAAAAGGGAACAATATCTCATAACCTTTATTAAACAGACAAAGAAGATTCAAAAGAAATTTAAATTTTTTTGCTACGTTCCATATTTTGAACATCTTAGATTCTTATATAACACTTTAAATCAGTAAGTCAGGCATTAAAGGTCTTTTGAGACCAGGCAGATGATCAAAGTGCAACTTAAGTATAAAATAAAAAAAAAAAACAGTAACATCCAACCAAAAAAAGTTATATCTTCTAGCACCAAAAAATGACAGGACTGCATTTTGCCTCCCTTACACTTTCAAAGCACCACCCAGGACTGTAATTCCATTCACTGATCTGTTCCTTGAATTAGTTATGTTACTAATGTTGAATTAGTTATGTAGCTTAATACAGGAATAACAGTAAATCAGTAATAAAATTCAAGTTATCTAAGTTTAAATAAAAGCATGTGCCTGTTACTGCTATTGCTTTTATATAAATATTTTTAAATAACTTAATCACTTCATCACAGGGTGTGATGTGGGCATCGCACTTGGACACCAACCCTTCTGGCCTGGAAGCTCTTTTTTTTATAATAAAAGCTCCATAAATCCTCTGATTATAATTTTTAAGATAAGCTTATTAATCTATTTTTTTCCTAAAATAAATATGTATATTGACTATATACATTTTTGTTTATTATCCTTGACAGCCACATATATTTTGCACAAGACCTCCAATACACTAATCTATAGCTCTACTAGGAAGATGCTGATTATTCATGCCGAGATATTTTAACTTTAAATGTTACAAATTGACTAGATAATTATTGTTTGTTAACGATATTTATAGTAAGGAAACAGGTAAAAAATTAATATTTCAAGAATATAAAAGAAACATAAAAGAATGTTAAAATATAAAAAGAATGCTTTTTTTCTACTGTTTAAAAAAAAATATCAAAAATCCTTACATCTGTTCCAGACACATCAGAATTCCCAAAAAGGAGCTTTTTGATTTTAAATAGTCCTCAATATCCTTCTGTGCATTATATGGCAATGATAACTGTAAAAGAGCATAAAACTGTGAAGAAATTTTAAGAAGGGAAACGGACGAAGAAATAATCAATAACTAGTAAAGAATTATTTACGACCGTATTTATTTGTACAATTAAAATAATGAATTTAAATATAGAATAAATTTCAACTTTTTCTCAAGTCTGCCCAATACTCTTGTAGAAATAGCATTCAACTTGTTTGATTCTTGAACTGATCAAATAGTAGAAAGGAATCACTTTTTAATCATATGTTCTGTTGTGATTGAGATTTAATTAATCCTTTAATTTTTAAAAGAGAACACTTTCACATAGAAAGGGAAAGCTGAAAAACTTGAAGTCTGGGAGAGGAAGGAATAATAATTTACATTTTCTGCATAGTAATTTACAGAAATTTACTAAAAAAAAATTGTTACTTGATGACTAATAAAATAGTACATGCAGCTTATACAGGGTGTCTACCAATGATTGGAATGGTTTCATGATTGTACTGTTGTGTGGTATTTTTTAACACATCAAAAAAAATTGTACAGAGACTTAAAGAAACTCTCCAAGTTTTTGTTCCATTTTAAAGGTGATTCATATGTGCACTGCTAGTGATTCTGCACACATTAACTCTGTAATCAAGTTTGTCCCACACTCGATATAGCATGTCCCTATCAATTCCAGCAAAAGCATTGCAGATGCGTGTACATAGTTCTGGCAGATCAGCCGATAATTGTGGCTCAAACACTGTATCTTTCACATACCCCCTTAAAAAAATTCACAAGGGGTTAAGTCGGGAGAGCAGGAGGCCAGAGACAGAATAGACTTCATCTTCCAACAAGATGGTGCTTTGCCACATTTCTGTCATGACGTTCGTGACTTCTTGAACTGTATACTGCGAAACCGATGGATTTGTCATACAGGGAATGATAATCATGCACTGCTGCGATGGCCTCCACGCTTCTGTGACTTAACCCCTTGTGACTTTTTCAATCTTCCCCCCTTCGATTGGTAGCCTATGATCATTTCTTTTCCATCAAATCACTTCCTCTGCCCGTTCTGATGAAGTTCTCACTACGAGCAATCTGTCCTCACACGCTGATTACATATCCATGTGCAAGACTATGTCAGTGTACTCTGTCATTTGCCTGGGCGGTCATATTATTCTGATATGATTGTGTATATATTTACATTAATATTTTAATATTAATGAATGTATAAGAAAACTCTCAGAAGAAAGCATCACTAAACAAAAACTGAATAGTAGATTTCTACAACAAATATACACAAATAATAATTTTGGATTTCTGATTATTAAAGTTTTTATTTTGTTAATTTTGAACATTTGTTCTTTATGTCATCTTTTTTGATGTTCAAATATGCAATATTAAATCTGTGCATATCAGTTATAAGATCAGAAGTTTAAATTGTCATTCAATAATAAGTCGACAGAAATAATGTAGTGTTCCTGCTCCAATTTGATGATGGTAAAAAAAAAATTAGTTTTTTACATGGCTCATTTCACCAAGCCAGTGGAAATTAGAAATCTGTTTTCTAATTAAACAGTGAAAGAAACTGTATCAGTAGAATCCCTATCAGTGAGTATATACGAGAGAATAATTTGCCTTTAAATAAAATAGTGAAAGGAGAAACTTGCTTTTTTAGTTTGTTGCTTCTTAGAATATCAACCATTGCTAATTAAATGGATAAAGTTGATTGCATCTGCTAGATCACTTACTCACTTGAGTCACCTACTTTACGTAGGTCATAAAAGTTCATTGTTCACATTATGAATTATAATTGGTATCATTATCTTTACAATTTTGAGGTCAAAGAGACTCCATTACCAAATATGATTGGGAAAAGCATTTTTTATTTAAGTTTTTAAATTTAAATAGTTCACCTAGTAGAAATAAAAAGAAATGAGTTGTGCACAATTGAGGCGTTGACTTGGGAAAGGTAGTAAGTAAAAAAAAAATCATTATTCAGATTTTTCATTGAAAAGGTAGTAAGACATATGGCCAATGGCATAGCAATGGCAGTAAGTCAAAATTTTGAGTGATGTAGTTCCTACGAACGATACAAGATAGCACCTCTGGTAAGTATACATGAGGTGGCAAAACTGTTTTTTGCTTCCCCTGGAAAATTTGCTTTTCTTGACTTACTACCTTTCCCATGTCAATGCCTCAATTGTCCTATTATTGTAATTAATTTTCATTTAGAAAGAAGGAATACATTTTCTCATTATGAGTAAACAATTTCTGCAAATAAAGAAGCTAAACAAATCAATCCTATTATAAGGGATTTAGTAATAAAAAAAATTAGGATTTAAACAATAACAGTTTACAATATGTTCAGGGTAAACTCCTTGTGAAAAAGTAGCAATGTAATATTTCTTACTTTAACAGCATCAGGTCTTTGAGAAAACTCTTCATCACTTGGCTTACAACATTCCCTGGGAATAATTTCAATAAATCTAGCAGTTTTGGGAACAACGTAGCATTTTGGAACATTAAATAAGTGCACAATTTTTTTGGCACTGTCATCTAAATTACTGCAAGAAATAAAAGGAAAGAATGCAAACTGTTATATTTTTGCAGGTTCTAATGTAAGTTTAAAATAAAAATCTTATTATTGTTACAGTAATATGTAGCAGTGAGTAAATAAATTTTAATTTTCAATAAAAGTCAGTTTGTAATCATTTGAAGGAGTTCACTGTTAATCAAAATATTTTAAGCATTTCCTAAGACCAATAAGAATCAATAATGGTATGTAATGTATCAGCTCCTTTTAATTATTTTTACCTCAGATCTAAAAACCGTTTCTTATAATGAATGAGAGAAGCTCAAGAGGAGTACAGTTAAATAATAGTAATTAAGCTAAAGGAATTGTTAAATAATCGATAACTGTCTTGGAGGAAAATAAAAAGTCCAAACTTTACTAAGCAAGTAAAATTGATTGAGATAGAGCAACTTAAATGATAAACCATCCCTTGCTAAATAATAAGAAATTTCTTATTAAAGATTCCTAGAAATTACATTATAAAATATACAGATTTCTTGAAGTTCTTAATAAAAAGTTAAGTCTAGTTTTAATGATTCGTCTACTCAAAAAAGTATTTGAGATTCCCTATTGTGAGGTGACACTGTTACAGTTCTTTATTTTGGAAGTAAAGTCCAATACAAGAAGCAAATCTAAATCATAAACAATTTTTTATTTCACTTTTATAAAGTTTTAAATCCAGCTAGGAAAGCATATTGTCAATTTTGACTATTCCTGATTTGGCTGTTTTTTAAAACTATTGCAGGAGTTTCAATGGCTCAAATGGATTAATATTACACAAGTCAACTATAATTTAGTCTTTGTTTTTCTTATTTTTTGGTTCCCTCCCACCTCCTTCCATTTTTTTGTTCAAAAATTTTTCGAAAAGCTTTAGTCGTGAACTTAATGCAAACTGAACTATTTGTAGCTAATGACTTCAACTGACATAGTTAAGAATAGGAAGAATGGTGGCATTTCTTCCATTTATTAAATTCAACTTGATTTGTAATAAAATTTACTTCTTCTTGTGATTAAATTTCATGCTTCTGGTATGAAAGATGAGCAAACTGACTAAACAAAAAGTCAAAATTCCAATAATATTTTGAGGAACTATCAATGAAATTACAAGAAAACATTTACGCCAAGTATTAGTGAACAATTTAAACACTTTGCAGTTCGCAAAATATAAAATTGCAGAATTTCCCTTCCTTTTGAGGAAAATCAATGCACCACATACAAAAATATTGAAAGAATATTTCTTAATTTGATTAAGCCCTACAATCACCTGCACAACTGTTAAAAGAAAATGTAAAACTTGAATTTACGGGAAAAAAATTAAAAATTAGATACCTTATAAAGTTAAAGGGGAAACTTTTACCATCATGGTTTTCTATTTGATATAGTTGTCCAGGATAAAAAATGCTGAACCAACAAATTGTTTCCTCTGAAATAAAAAAATAAATACGTTAGTTAGTAAAATAAAATCAGTTTTGTTTTAATTAAAAAAAATGTTTTTTCCATCCGTCTCCTTTACCTCATATTTGAACCACTTGAAATGTTAAGACATTGCAATGTAAGTCTTATTTTTTGCAATGTAGGTGTTTGCTTAACCAAGTGGTTGCTGCATATTTCTGACAGCATCCATGTTAGATATAATCCAGTCAATCATACAATTTTGAAAACTATTTTTCATTAAGTATCACTACTTTCACCATTTTAAGCAACTATTATCTGCTTCTTTTTCAAGCAGCTCACTCCAATGTACTTCTGCATATCTCTTTGTCAAATGCCATCCCAAAAAACCTAAATCTCAAAAGACCTATTAAATATGATTTGGGTGAACTTAGAAATTGGATTTTATAGATTAAGTTTACTCTACTGTCATTGTTTCAATCATTTTTATCTCTATAATGCCTTTTAGTCAACCTGAAAAAATTATTTAGCTTCTTTTTTTGCTTCCAGTTGGGCATGCAGTATGCCACATATAGGATGAGGTGATTTCATTGCTTATCACTACCACATCTTCCAGTCAGTCAGCTTTAACAGTCACTTTGGATTCTTCCTAAGATGTTTGGATTTGAGAATATGTTAATCTGAAGTCTCCTGGCAATTTCCAGTTTGGATATAAGCCACACTCTGTTCAGATCTTTGCTGCCCAATGGAAATAGTTAGCATTCTAGTTACTGCCCAATGTATATTTCTTCAAGAATCATCATAAATATCATTATTGATAAAATGCATAAAATATCAAGTAACGAACTATGAACTGATTTGCACTTCACAGAGAAAGAAACTTTCAAGGGCTTGATGAAAATATTATCTACTGGCTGAAGCACTAAAGTCAGGATGATATAGGATTTACATAGGTCATAAAGCACTTCTCTATACTGTTAGACGTAGTTTTTTATTCTAAGAGAAAATGATGGTCAAAAAGCAGAGTCATTGCCAACAAAGAGGTTCTAGATTTTGGAAAAAAGATGTGTGATAAAAGAATACTCAACTGATAGCATAAATGAGAAGTAACCAAGGATAGTAAAGCCTAAGATCAGAAAAATAAAAAGGCAGAAAGTCATTCAATTATTCAACAATGAATTAAAAAAGTAAAAATTCATCATACAAAATGTCAACAGAGGCAATTCACCTCACATGTAAAGTCTCCATAATGTCAAACCGAATCAAATTTGTCTGAAGGAATCAATTCTGAAAATCTGTCCCTCACAGCTGCATGAGGATAGACAGTCAGCAAGAATAAAGGTACAGATGGTAGAGGCAGAAGTGCATTTAGATGGTTTTATAAATAACAGAGACAGAAAGTGAGGACGGGACTGAAACAATGATCAACTAATTGATGGGAACAAATGACTAGCTGATGAAGCCTTGAATTCAAAATCAAATAATAGTTGTGACTGTCACGGAGATAGCAAAGAATGTATAGTAATTGGATGGAACAGATCATTCTAGTCAGATAAAATCGAAAAAAAAAGCAGGTATATTTTATGAGATACCAAATTTAGTATGAATAAAAACAAGCCGAGATTTCATCTGTTACAAAAGAAAAATTTTAGAGATACCATTCACTAGGAAATTCCAAATTTGTCAGATGATTCAATTAACACCAAAAAGTGAGTTAAAGGTTAAAAGATGGCAGTTTATGATTATGAAATATGAATCCAAAGCAATGCCAAAAACAAAATAAATGATAATTACAAGAATTGTACATTAGAGTATGTGTCTTGAGGGTTAAAAGATTCGACACTGGGCATCTGAGTCGTCTCTTTTGAAGCTCTCTGACAGGTCTGCCGACATTGCATCACTATAAAGCAAAAACCCCAAAACAGTTAATGAAACAAGTCTTGACTAGAAGATTAGAAGTACTGATAAAAGACTGGTTAGTAGATTGCATCACAGTTATCTTGGTGTTGCTGAAACCTAAGTTTGTTGAGTAAGAATAATAATCTTGTCTTCAATTATCTTTGTCATACTGGTAAAAAAAATAATATTGTTTTTAGTTGTGAAGATAAATCCTCATCAAAACTATGAAAAAAATTCAAGCATGATAATGTTCTTAGTTATCAATGAACAATTTTAATACACAGTTAAGAACAGGAAAAGATGCATTTGCTTTGCTGGACAAAAAAAGCTGCAGAAACCAAAAATTTAGAATTCTAGTTTAGCTCTATCTTCAGGAATAAAATGGTAAGATGTAAATGCTCAGCATCAAAATACAAATAATACTGAATGTTCTATCTTTCACTTATAAGGAAAATCTAAATATGAAATCCAAAGATATCACCGAAGAATTGGGAATTTAACCAAATAAAATGGTAAATGGGAATGTAAATAATAATAACTTTATAGATAATTCTAAACAAGAACTATGCAGAAAACTATGAGACAAAATTAGTTAATCCTTAGGATGAAAGTTTCCTACAAGATCGGCGAGATAAGCATAATCAAAACAGATTTTAACCATTAACCATAAAGGGCTAATCAAAGGACATTCAAGTAGTATTTTCAATTTGGAGTCATGTAAGATATCATTCTCTTAAGGAGCTCTCTCAAATATACATACAAATATTCATAAAACATACGTAAAGAGAAGCAAAAATTCAGAAAATAAATTTGGAAAGTCACAAAGGAATTTGGTTAAATTTACTTTTCATCTTAATTAATATTGTTGTAGATGGAAATCCTTCTTCATCATCACTCTGATTTGTTTTTGGCCTTTCAGGTTTTCTTTTAGATTCTTTCTTAATTAAAATTATTTTTAAAATTCTATCATCTTTCTTTCTTTTGCCATGTTCAGCCCCTGTACTCTAGACTTTGTTATCACTTCGCTAACTGTCTTTTCTATATTGAACCAATACTGAACCATTTTCTTATATCCTTTTTGTTCTTCTGGTATCTTCTGGTTATATCTTGGTTTTCTGGTCGTAGATTCTACTCGGATATTGTTTTCTACTACATGAATCTTCTTTCTTCCTCCCTCTTCAAACCAATAATGTCTACTCCATATGTCAGATAGGACATAATCATACCTTTAGTTTTCTAGCTATTTTCTTAGAATATATTTGATACTTCTTCATAGTATACCAAGCTGAATTGATTCATACCCATTTTCCACTGTGGCTTTAATTTTGAAGAAATTTAATCCTGCTATTAAACTTTTTTTTATCATTCATTGGAATCCTGTTTGCATTGACATGTTTTATTTTTACCTCAATCATCTGCAATTTAGATATCTTTCATATTTTGAATCATCATTGCGGGGGAAAAAAGTATGCAATAGAACTTATACAAATTTCCTTTTTTTTTTGCATTTTATAATCTGTGAAAGGAAATTGAGAATTATACTACTTTCTTAATATTTTTTTTAATTAAAAAAAAAAAAAGCTTAACAAATACTGGCATTTATACACTGCAAGTAAGATTTAAAGTGACTCTACACTCATTCGCAAGAAAGTGAATTAGAAAGTGTTAACAATTCACTATACTGTAATAAAATTTATAAACCTTCAAAACCCAATAACACAAATCAACTACAACAACATTTATAATAGGAATCCCAAAAATAAATAAATGCCTACTATCAAAAATGTCAGATCAGGTCAAGTTCTTTATTAAAAGTCCTTATAATACTTTGACAGAAAACTGAGAATATACATTATTTGCATTGTAATTTTTTTACACAAAATATATTTTTTAACAAATAATTGTGTTATGCATTCTAATTAAGATTTAAAGTGAATCCACCCAATAGCATATATGGGTATTATAAAGTATTCACTAAGTTATAATAAAATTTACAAACCTTCAAAAACCAATAAGAATGTCTCAATAATTTTTTTTGAAATTCTATCTTCAGGACTGAGTTCTTTGCAACTTGATAATATTGTATTTGTGTCACTGGTATTCTGCAAATCAATGGTTTCAGATGTCTCTTTGTCTTCCAATGAAATTACCCTCATGGTAATATAAAACCTCTTTTCACTATTTTCAAATTTTATTATTCCAGTTTTATTTTCACACAAAAACAAACAATTTTCATACAAATTAGAATTAAGCTGTAGTTTTGGTTTCTCTCCATCACCATTTTCTTTAGTTTTCCTTGTTGGCACCTCCCACTTTTCATTCGTAATTTCAGATGTAATACTATTTCCCACAAATACATCAGCCTTTCTCTTCTTAGATTTTGAGTTCTCTTTTGACCTTATGGAAACTTTTCCTAAAGACTGAACACAGCAAAAACTAAACTGTAAGTAGAGACTAACAAACTGATTATTAATGTTAACATCGTCTTCATGAACTGGACTGGCATTCACTTCAGTGACAATTTGAAATTTTTGCACCACTACGACATTTCCAATAGACCAAGTATGGAAACGTGAATCAGCAAAGTATTTATTAAGTCCAGAATATAATTGCTCACTAGTGATTAAATTTTCATCTGCCCAAGGAGCTACTATACAAAGAACAGATCCTGTTTGATCACGAAGATGAATTAGTCCATTCCTTTTTGATGTTTCTAAAACTCCAACTACAATCTGAAAAAAAAAAGGAAAAATGCTGTAAAAGTTATGAATTATATCAGTATTTATGTTTGTTTGTTTGTTTGTTTGTTTTTATTTTAGTTATTCACATTTTTTGTAAAACAGCCCTTAAGGAAAATTGAAATTCAATTGGACTGAAACAAATGTAAGGAAAAATTGATCAATCTAAAGAGAATTTTATTGATCAATCTAAGAGTACATATCTAGAGTTAGGAGAAGGCCTTTATGATTTCTATCAAAAGCAAATGTCATTTTTTTTTTTTAGATAACAAATTGAGGAAGGCTAAAAAAAAAAAAAATCAGGAAGATTCATTGCTCTAATTGAGAATTATCTACTTAAAATGCTATTCTGAACTTGCCAAAAAAAGAGCTTATGAAGACTCAAGGTGAACTTGTTCTGTATTTGAGAAGATCAATTGATGATCTGTACTATAACATTTTATACAATGCTGATGAAGATCCACTTTTCAAGAAATATGCAAATGTATGACTCTGTATGAACATGCTGAAACTGGACAAAACATCATTACACCTATGATAATCCTCAAAAATGCTTCCATACAAGTTGGTAAGACATCAGATTAATCATTCTTTGTTCAAAAAGGGAAGACAGAAGCTTAACCCAAAATACAAAAAACGAAATAAAAAAGAAAGAAGACAGAAGCAACCTTCAATGCACCTAGTCAAGAGAACACAAGAAAAAAAAATCATTCATAATGAATGACCAGTTATGTGAAATCTTTTCCCTTTACTTATTTTCAAGTCTTAATTACAACATAGCTAAAGCACTTATAAGGACTTCATTACTTTTATTCAATTGGTAGATTCTAAAGTTTTGAGTTAGACCATAACAATTAAAAAATTATATAAAATTATTATAAAATTATAAAAAACTTGAAAACCTGGATAAAATTTTGGTATTTTGCAGTAAATGTATGAAGAAAACCTATTTAAGACTGCCTGCCAAAAGAGTGTTTGGTATCTTAGGTAAACCATCTTTTTCTCCATGCCCCAAATTAAGTCATATTTCAAAAATGTTTCCATACAAGTCAGAAAAGAATTAGATTTAATCACAGGGAAGACAGAAGCAATCCTATAAAAGGAAAAAAGAAAAAAGAAGCAACCTTCAATGCACATAAGCAAGAATGCAGCAGAGAGAAAGCAGAAATCACTCATAGTATCTCTGACCAGTTATGTACTGTATGTAAATGTAACAGGACCACCTTATGACATCCAACACACATAACCTTCTCAATAACCAACTGTACAAACTAGGACAAGAGTGTTTGGTGTCTTAGGCAAGCCCCCTAAATTAACATTACTTATTCATGTGAACCAGGTCTAATATTTGCTACATTCCTGAAAAAAAAAAATCTAAAAACAAAGAAAATTCAGAACCGTGTCTTTTATTTACTGTCTTTGCAAAGTAAACTGAAATCAAGGAATCACATATGCCAATCATTTTACATTCCACTTTTTTGAAAAAAAGAAAAATGAAACAAAAAAAAATAGAAGTTAATGTGGTATATAATTCATCAGACATTTAGTTTGTAAAATTAATTTAGAATAGGGGACAGGAAAGTCTAGGTTAGTTTTGTCCAGCAATAATTATGATTTCAACAAACATTCTATCCCATAAATGCCTAATAAACATCTGTTATTGAATTTATATCAATGTTTCTGAACTGAAATAATTACATGTCACATGAGGATTTTCTTTTGAAATGTGATTACTTCTTGGTGTGATGACACCCTATGCATTTGAATGGAAATCAATAATTACACTATTATAGAATACACTATTACACAAAAATTGCAATTTTGATAAATAAATTAAAACAATTAAAAAAAAAAAAAAAACAAGAAAAAAGATCTTAAAAGTTTATTCAGTTCACACTTACCCAATATGGATTCCAATCAGTATTTTTAAAAACTGAATAGTTTGGACTTAATTTGTTTTCATCCATAAAGTGTTTTCTAATCTGTTCAACTGTTACAAATTGTGCTACTGGTCTAAATATCTCCTGGAACAAAGAAATAAGAAAGATTAAGGAATTTTTCTTTATAAAATGAAAGTTTAGAAACAAAATTTATTTTATTATTTAATGTTTATCTAATACCAGACAGAGGTCTTATACTAGTTTCTATTTAGCATATAGGAATTGTTATGTTCTAAAAACTTACACAGTAGTAAAGCACTATTATTTATAATGGATTCAATTGACTTTTAACAGGATTATGAAGTTCTTTAATATTTAATAACTTGTGTTTCTTGTCAATCACTTTAATCATTTATAATCAATGAATGTTATTATCAATTTTTACAGCATTTTATGAGTGTTTATGGATTTATTTTTAGTTATGAGACCAAATTAGTCGTCCAATCAAACACAAGCCTTATTTGAGGGTATCAGAATTCTCCAGGTGACCATCCAAAAAAAAGAAAAATAATGGGATGAATGCTCATGAAATATTATTTCTAGCCTATGCATAGTTTTTAGGGGTTATTTTCATATTAAGCTAGCACTTGCTAGCTTAAGTATGAAAAAAAAATCTATATCAAGGATACCTTCATAATTACAACAATCTTAGTAAGAGAAGCATTTAAAATTAGCAAAAAAAAAACCTCTAAAAACATTTAAGATTTGCATTGACTAGAAGTAATGCTACTTAGAATGCTCAAATTAGTTAGAGTTTAAAGTTAAAGTTAGTAGGAATGCTAATGTTAGAAATGCTCTTTTGAATTTTCACTCATAGCTGCAAATTAATACTAAATTGCTCAGAACAATTCTAATGTATCTGATCGCATCTTTGCAGTTCTATCAATATTTGCTAATTAAGAGCCCTAAATTCCAGAAAACATCTAGAATTGTATCTATTTCATTCCAGCTGTCCTTCGAACCTGAAGAATCCACAAATTCATTGATTCTAAATATAAATATGACTGAATATAAATAACTGACTATTTTGTTTTTCTAAATTTCTTTGTATTCTTTACTAGCAAGTAAATCATCTCAAAGAACAATTGTAAATTAATCTGACTGTTTCTTCCCAGCCTGCTCTTTTAGCATTTACTAAGACCAAAAACTAATCCCTTCACTTAGTGTTTAAACTATCTGGCTGGACAAATCGAATCCAGCAGTCACTTAGTTCTTTTACAGATATTTTCTCAGGAGTAGCAATCGATGAACACTATGCCGATTGCTGACCTCTTTACAGTGTCCTGTTTATCCAACTGTTTAGATCTTACATCTTCAGGATTCTGAGTATATTACACTCTACAACAAATAAAAATAATTGGAAAAATAGTGTGATTATGATGAAATACGACATGTGCAAAGAGGACGGAAAGAAAATGACGCCAGAACATTGTGAGAGCAATGCAGCTGCTTATTTTGGAACAATAGGCCCAGAATTGATACATGTTAATATGTTGTGGGGCCACCTCTTGCAGCGATACATGGAGATATACAGTGTGGCATTGACACATATAAACATCTAATAGTATCCTATGGAAGATTCATCCAAATGTCTTGGAGTTGCTGGGCTAATTCACCCACATTGCAGGGTGACTGTAATCGTTGTCCCAACATGTCGCAGACATGTTCTGTAGGTGATAGGTCTGGTGATCTGGCAGGCCAAGGAAGTGTCAGAACATCATGTAGACACACACTAGAAATATTCGCAGTATGCAGTTGGGCATTATCCTGCTGTAAAACAGCTCTCGGAAGATCTCGCAGCATAGACAGAACAAAAGGTTACAGGATGTCCTGGACGTAACATTGTGCTGTGGCAGTACTCTAAAGGTCTACTAAGGGTGACCGGGTGTCATATGCAATGGCTCCCCAAATGATGATGCTAGATGTGACGGCCATATGATGCTGTTAGATGAGGTGAGGTGCGCTTGCCATCTCCTTACACGTATTCGGCGATAAATTGGCTCCAGTGCGAACCTAGATTCATCACAAAACACTATATAGCCCCAATCAGTTAGATTCCACGCTGCTCTGTTGCAACACCACTGCAGGCAGTGATGGCAATACTGCAGAGTCAATGGTAGCCTTTGTAATAGACACCAGCATTGCAATCCAGGCTCTGTCAGCCTTCTGGCAATGGGTTCATCATGACAACAGGCTGCAGAGATGCCATTAACTCCTCGGATGATCTCTCTCAAACCCACAATACTCCTCCGTCAAATTTACTCAGTTATTAATACGACTGTCATGTAGTGTGGTGTGGCATCCTCAGAGGCTACAGAACAGCATCCAACCACAAAAACGTTCAGAAGTGCCAAAGAGAACGAGAAACGTTACTTATAAGCAATCCAGAATGGGCAGTTGAAATGGGCCATGGCACTGCTATCCTGCGATTTTCTTACAGTTAGCATGTCTACCCATGAGATATTTGTATTATTAAGCTTCGATGTCATTCGACAACATTCTGTGATGTGTCTTTTTTTTTTTTTTTGTCAATAGAGTGTATACCATCTAAACTTATGATTTTCCAAGCACGTCTGTCCTTGCCTTTTGTTAAATTACAGAACTACCACAGTGAACTACTCTGATCAATGATTATGAATACAATTCTTTACCAAAACTGTGTTGTATATAAGAGGAGCTAAAGGATGAAGCAAATAAAACAAATGCGTAAATTTTGTGTGAAAATAACTACAAACAACAAACAGCAAAACATGAATGTTAAAAAAATGACATAGTCCAGTAAGTGGAATCATTTAAAGATAGAAAAAAAAAACGCTTATTTTGAATTTGAAATGTAGTCAATTTCTCTTCTTATTTAATATATTTTATCTACATTTCTAAATACTGAAAAGCACGTGAATCTTAAAGAAGATAAAAAAAAAAAAAAACACTCTCACAAACTTTTCTGTCCTAATATCAGGATTGGACATTTTCTACTATTGTGTATCTTGCATAGCCATAATAAAGAAATGTTACTTACACAAAATGCATTGCTTATAACATAAATATCTAGTTTTCACAAAATAGAAAATAATGATTACAGCAATAATTGATTTCTTGATATTGCAATATTAATTAGTCCCACAATTTTAATAATTATCATAAAGAAAGGAAATATAGAGCAGTGGATGCAAAGCGCTGGTGAAATGGCAAGATATAATAAAGATGTTCAACAGTTTAAATATGGAGCAGAAGTCAGCAATTAAAAGGAAGATAGAAACTTCAGGAACAAAATAAGGTAATCATTCATTTAAATTCAGAAATCAATGTTTAAGCAAGAACAGGAAAAAATTAACAATAATTAAGTATGAAGTATAATTACAGAATAGCAGAAACTATGCACTCTGGTAGTATTCATTATCCAAGAAGAAAAAAGTAAGTTTTTATTTAAAAGTTATACAAGTTAATTACAACTAACTAGCATAGAAGGGATTTATTACTAAGAAACTTACCCTTGGATAAGGGATGCAATCATGAGGTCTACTCAAAAACTCTTGAAGGAGTGGTCGGTTCTTCTTAGGAATAAATAAATCTTTCAATAAAGGAGATCTGGTTAAAAATAAGGCTTCCAAGACACCACTTGAACTAAAAATTAATAGTAATGAATTACATGAGAATCGCAGTAAGAAGAAAAGGAGAATGGGCTAAATGATTATTAGAGATCAGATACTCTTTCAGCCCATTATCTTATTCGCTACAAAATGAGATCTATTAAAACTTAAGATATCAAAATAGAATATTCATTTAATAAGTAATAAACATATGCAACAATATATTGAAATTATAAATAAAAATAAACTAATACCTGTCTCATTCAGAGAACAAAGGTAAATTTCAACAAGTGCTTCAGAATTTATTGTAATGTAATAGTAGACTTATTAAAAAATGTTCATATTTTGCTTTATTATATAAAAAAAAAAAACAGAGTAAGAATTTTAATTATATATTACATAAGAGTAAAAATAGATAATATTAAAAAGGGAAAATTTGCAATATTCAAAATCATATAGATTATTACAAGAAAAGAAAAAGAAAAATGCTAGTTCTTCTTTTAAGCTTAGAGGTTATACCTGCTGTTCTTTTTGACTCTTTTAATCTTTTCTACTGAAAGAAGTGATGGGCATAAAGAGTTTAACAGATAATC
>JAFIDM010012231.1:127721245-127762768 GCA_023159025.1 Thereuonema tuberculata | reverse complement strand
TCCAATGGAATTAAGAAAAATTGGAAGATATTCAATGAATTCAAATATCCATCAAACAATGCAACAGACAACTGTTCTCTACAGTGAAATAAATGATGTAAGGAAACCAAGTATTATCTCCTCCATACTTTGAAGAATAATTCCTTTCCCGCTTAGTAAATTTATGAAGTCACAGAAATTTCTCTGACCTTACCTTAGAAAAATATTCCATTCTTATCTATTACCTAATCATCAGTAAGTGTTACATTAAAAATAACAAAACTGGCAAATTAATTTATCAAATTATTCTTATATTTCATTTAAAGATATTAACTTACTTGATGGCTTTCTGTACTATGGAAATCTGTTGCATTTTGACAAACTGACTGATCAGTTGTAGTTACAACTTTTAATTTACCAAAGCCTCCCTGAAAGAAATTATGTAAAATTTAGGATTAAAATTTTCTATTACTCTGTAATATTCAATGAATTGATAATTTTTATATATACAGTGATCCCTCGCTATTTCGCGCTTCAAGTCTCACGGCTTCAGTGCATCGCGGGTTTTTCTTCAAGATAAAAACCCCAGCTACACAGTCAGCGACTCCAGCAGAAGAGCATCCGAGTGAACCTCAACCCTCTACGAGTGGGAGTGAGTGAGTGAATGTGTAATATTAAGGTTTTATAATTAAAAAGATTTAAGTAAAATATACTGTACGTATATATACACACACAGTATATATTTATACTTTATATACAGTATATATAAATATACCCACACACACATGCGAAAATTCCTAGGAGGGGCCAATCCTACTTCGCGGATTTTCACCTATCGCGGGGGGCTCTGGTCCCCATTAACCGCGATAAACGAGGGATTACTGTATATATATATATATACACACATAAACAACTTAATAATCTTCTATCATTTTCAACCATTTTAAACCCTTTCCAGTTTAATTACTACTTGATATTTATTTTCTGTCAACCCCAAATAGAACACATCAAGAATGTGAAGCATGTGAAAAACTTACAATATTTTTTTTTTCCTAACATTCTGAATAGTTATTATATAAATTTATTTCAAAATTTACTTTGAATAAAAACTCACATGGAAGGATGGAAGGTTATCTTTCTACAATAACAAAAGATATAAGACTATTAATATACAGGATGTCTCTGAACTTATGTTACATAGGAATGTGGTAGATAGAGGGTACGAAAATAAAACAGTTTTCATTAAGTAATATGTGTCCAATCTTGCACAGATACGGGCTACAGTCGTTTTAGCGTTTGTGACTGTTGGCCATGCGCAGGAGGGCATGATTGTCTGCTGTTTACCATATGTACAGTCATTAGTAAAGAGCCTCGTGTGAGCCACACCTGTTGATACAGTCGACGAACTATGTCAATGAATTGTCGAATCCTGCAACACCATCCTACAGCTGGTATTTTTGAGCAAAGGTGTCAGTCAATGCTTCAGCGATGCTACTACTGTAGAACAAGAGGGGAATCACTTTGAACATCTCTAATGCATAAGACTCTAAATAGGCAGGTGGCAATGGCCCTTCTATGAATAACTGTCTACCAACCACAACACTAACACAACTGTAGCACCAAATTGGTGCAAAACCAAACACATATTACTTAATAAATATCTTCTTAACCCTCACTTACACGGCTTACCTGGCGGAACAATTTACACGGGTGGTGCACTGAGTGCGCCACCTCGTTTTTTAACAATCAATATTAAATATACTGTTATTCGTCAAACTTTTTCCTTCTAAATGTTATTGTTTGGATTCAGTAATAATTAATAAGCATGCATTCATAAAAAATTTATTACAAAACCACTTAAATTTTTTTTTAAACTGAAAAATGCGTTTTTGTTTTCTAAACATATATCTTGCATGAAACTACATAAATAATGTTCAAAACTTTTTCTATGGGTGTAATAAAGATCTAAAAGATACAAACAAAGTAGTCAAACATTTAAAAAGATGTTTTTAGCAGTGTTTGTTTTATAAATATTTTTTATGAAAAAATTAACTCTCACCTTGCTCTGTAGCATTTTGTTCTTCCGAAGTAACTTCTTCCCCCATATCAGGCCCATAATCACATTCTGAATCAAAATCATGGTCAGTATGCTAGGATAGGAGGGGGGGGGCAGCCCCCTCCTCTGTTGTTAAGTGATTTTTTTTTTTTTACTTTATTGTTGCATGGCGCATTCAGTGTGCCATGCCGAGCGTTTGAGGGTTAAATAACCACAAACTTTAATCATCTTTCCGGCAATATTTCGTCGTGTATTTCCAAGGACTTTGTCTAGCCAATTATAAAAACCTTAAGGAAAAGAGAATGGCATCTCTCTTTCCGAAATTCTACATGTTATGTAGAATTTCAGAAAGAGAGATGTAATTCTCTTTAATTTCGTAACTTTTGATGTAAAATAAATCTTAAAAGATCCTTTTAACTTCTTTAAACAAAATAAAAGCATATTTTAGGTTCTAAATGTTCGATTTTAAGTTTCAGCTCAAAAAGGCAAAATTTTGATGAAAGATTTTTCAATAAACTTATCAGTTTGTTTCATTGGATTAAGTTCTGATATTTATTTCACTGGAATAAAGTAAATATTTGAAGGAAAAGAAGTATTTCTATAATAGCAAAATTTTAAGTGCGTGATGCATATATAACAAGAAAATAAGCATAAAAATCCACACATTTAAAGATTCACTGAGCTATATTTGGAAATTTCGTACTGGGAATCCAAGACAGACTGTTTCAAGGTCCCTACCTCTTGTTAGTTGGATTTGCCCAGTACTCATAGCTCAGTGGAGTTCTGGGTTTCTTTTGATTCAAGTGAACTATGAGTACTGGGCAAATCCAACTGACAAGAGGTAGGAACCTCGGAACTGTCTGTCTTGGGTTCCCAGTACGAAATTTCCAAATATAGCTCAGTAAATCCTTTAAATGTGAATTTTATACTTTTTTTCTTGAGAAATATTTCTATATTTAGTGTTACTTAATGAAGACAGTTATAAAACTATCTTTTGTCACAAAACTACCCATTCTATCCTCCATGGCTTTACAATAAGTTTATATCTTAGGAATCTTAGGTAATGTTGTACTTTATGAATCCATTATAAAATTGATTCCAAAAAACCTGAAAAGTGATAAAAAAAAAGAGCAAGGGGAATTTTATTCTTCACATTTTTATCTTTTCAACAAAAGGAGTAAATTTATTCACATGTAGTATAAAATTAAAGTTGAAAATGTAAGCTGTATGTAAATTTTACTGTTATAAAAAAAAAGGAAGAAGAAGAAGAGGGCGGTACATTAATGTAGTTCTGAAATTTCAATCAAGAATCTGTGTAGTTATTTAAAAAAAATCAAATACAAAATGTTTTTGGAAAATGAGATCAATTAAATGATAAGAAAAATTAAAAATGTAACCTTTTCTAGGGTTGTTAGCTGCATATTTTCAAACAATAAGCTGACTGAAACTTTTATGGATCCTTTCCAATCCAAATATTTTGAATCCTATAAAATAAAGCAATTTTGAAAATAAGAATAAAATAAACAAAACAGTATGTTTTCCTTAAAGCAAATGAACAACAGAAAAAATTTGACAAAAGATATGTTAAGCAGTTATTTACCTTAACTAATAAGAAGATGCCATGAGTATCTTCTGAATCTGTCTCTAACTCTTGTATAAATGCAATGAAAACTTTTTCATCTTTACATCTTTAAATAAAAAAATAAAAATAAAAAAAAGTAATCAAATAAATAGGTTGCAAAGTAAGTAAAAGCCATTAAAACAATACAGTAAAAGCCAACTTTTCACAAGAAATTCTATATTTTGTGCCAGTATATGTACAAGACTTTTAAATGATGGTAGAAACCTCATTAACTAAGAACTTTCTCTTAATCTACTGATTTTAAATAAGCTGGACTTCACTCTATATAACAAAATTCTTGAAAATAAAATTTAAAAAATGAATGTTACTATGACATGATTATTATTATTATTATTATTATTATGCAGAAGAAAGAAAGAAATATTAAAATAATAACCAAAGAAGGCACAAATGAAACCAAAAAGTTTACGCTTCTCAAGCTATCACCAGTGAGAAACTTGGACGGACGTTTCATCCTCTTTAGGACTTGTCAACCAGACAAACCCCTCAATGATAGGCTCAGACCAATAGTGGGATCCTCTTAAAAGAAACCACAACCAAAAATACATAATAAATCAAGAAGCTTCAAATCCTCTTCCTGCAGATTGCCAGACATGAGGAATTTGAAGAAAGCAAGCAATAAAGCATTTAAACTAACCAGTTTAAATAAAAAGGACTTTAACATGCTTAATAATACAAAAAAATAATAACAAAGGAAGGTGCAAATGAAACCAAAAAGATTTTGCACTCCGAGCTATCATCGAGGGGTTTGTCAGACAGACGAGTCCTAATGTGGAAGAAACGGCTGTCCCAGACTACAGCCGATGATAGCTCAGGGTGCAAAATCTGTTTGGCTTAATTTGTCTTCCTTGGTTATCATTTTATGTATTATTAGCCACATAAAAATCCGTTTCACTTAAACTGGTTAGTAAGATAAAATAACGATAAAACCACACAACAATTAAAAGAGCCACTGAGCTAATTTTGGACTGGGCAGATCAACTGATGATTGGTAGGAACCGTGAAACAGTCTGTTTTGATTCCCAGAACAAAAATTCCAAAATTAGCTCAGTGGATCTTTTAATTGTTGAGCAGTTTTATCGTTGTTTTTATCTTATTAATTCTCTTGATAACATTAATTTTCTATAAAACTGGTTAGTTTAATAAATATTTTTATTTAAAACTTTACTCTTTTGCATTGATTCTTTTTTTATTTGAATTTTGATTTTTTGAAATAAAGGAAGGGAATCCCATTTTATGTGTTTAAGTTAAGCAGTGTAATTCATCCCAAATCACTTAGAACTGGGAGAATTAATGAAAAGTATTGGAAAATAATGGGATGACACTGAACCATTATTTGTTATTGAAAATCATTAGATACTTTTCAGCAAAGGAAATGCCTTTTTTATCAACCAAAATGCCTACCATTCAATGACTCTTTTTTTTAAGTTCATCTACAGACATAGATACAAATAACAATTCAGGAGAATTATATGGCTTTGAATAAACAAAGAAATGCAACGTAATCACTATGAAAATTAAAAAGAAGGAAAAAAAACCTGATAGTTTTAATAATAAAGATCATAAAACTTCATAAGTTTTCAATTCAAAATACATAAGAGAGATAAACCCATTATTTGTAGCTTTAAAATAGACAGCTATGTTAGAGTATTGTAGAGTTTTCTGCTACTACAAAAGAATACCTTACTACCTTCACAATTACATCCATAAACAAAATATATGAAGAAACACCCACAAACAAAACAGTATCTGATAGTGGTGTACTTGAGACAGAAGAATATCAACTGCCTGACAACAGTGGTTCCAATATAACATCCAAGTGTCAGGTTTTTGTTTAATGAATAATTTGCTTTTATTCATATATTCAACTTTTCAGCTGGAATACTTAAAATAAGTATTAATTATGTTTAATTTAATATTAACTTATTATCAGTTAACTTAAAAACAAAAAGTATTTAACTTATTTTGAATAAATAATATTGAAAAATAAAAATAGCTAAAAAATTAACACAATTCAAAGTGCAAAAAAGCTACAATAACATATCCATTTAATTTCACTAAATTCCTAGTTTATTTAATATACTGTTCACTCACTCACTCATCCTCATCTGCACTTTGTCGGGTTGAGGCTTCCATGCATAGCACTGTCCATGAAATATACTGTTATGTTCAAGAACATGATGATTTTTATACTATGATAAATGCATGATTTTTTTATTTTTTTATTCTTTCAGGTCAAATACACTGATCACTGATATCATTTTATTATATATGCCTGATTTACATTATTATTATAGCCTGAATTCTACCAGATTCTGGAAGCATTGTGCAAGACTGCTGTACCATAATAAACATGATTGCATCGCACAGTTGCTGCAAATTGATTGGAGGCACCCAGTCATGAGACAAACAGCCCTATCTACCTCATCCCAAAAATATTCAATAAGGTTGAAATGCAGGGACTGTACAGGCTACTGAAGCAACAAAAACTGGTTATTTCCAAAGTGATTAGGACCTGTGAGAAGGTAGGATGCCTTATCCTGCTGGAAGTGTCCATCTGAATGAGAAATAAACTGTAGTCAGGAAGGGATTAACTTGATCAGTGACAATATTCTGATACAACATGGTTCAAATATGATTCAATGAGTATTACAACAGGATCCAATGTGTGCCAGGAAAATGTTCTCCATGCCATTACATCCCCATCACCAACTTGTAGCCTTCTGTTAACATCAGACATGAGGGGTCCATGGATTAATCTTATTTTTGCCAAATTCTGAGCCTTCCCTCAGAATGATGCAAAAGGAATCTTCATCAGATTCATCAGATCAGGCAACATTTTTTTCTTGTCATCAATGATTCAGTGTTATGCTTTCTTGTTCTTCACTAACAACATTGGTGCATAATATCGAGGGCTCTATGACATAAAGGCCTAAGTGACAAAATCTCCATTCCGAGTTATTAAGGGTTTTATGTTTGTATTGCCTTGCAGTTCTATGGAAGTAGCTTTTTATGGAAGCAGAATTCTACCAGTTGCAATGAAATTTTCAGTTAGGTCTCTTTTTCATATGAAAGATATGGTTCTCGGATTTCACTTAAGACATGTAACTCAATTTTTACAAAAATGTCACTTAGGCCTTTATGTCATAGAGCCCTCGATATGGTAATAGGCTTTTACAGCTCTTTCAAGACAAGTTATAATAAATTGTGCATTCAGAGATGAAGTTCAGAATACCAACACTGAATTCAGATGTTACTTGCCTGGTTATGGACGATATTAGCTTGTACAGTTCTTGCTATCCTTCTCTAAACCTTCTGATTTACAAGCAATTTTCTTTCTCAGGATTGCATAATTACTGGAAGTTATTTGTGATTTGCATTATTCTTAGTAAGCCCTTGAAAGAGTGGTGCAAGAAAAGCCTAGGACAACAGTTATTTGAAAGATGCTCAATCCTAGCACATGTAGCACCATCTCATTATGGCAATTTTCTTTGCCTAACTGATGCTAGAGGGGCTGTTGTGCCTTATTTATACCAAAAACCACGGTATTTGACATATTACATGTTGGGACAAACTATTTATATGAGGAGTGGTGTATCTAAAAAAGTGGTATCTCAGTGTACTTCATGATCAAGTATAAGCTACAGACATATGGCAAAATATTGTTTCAATAGTTTTTATGTCCCACATGAACTATAACTAATAATATACACCCATCACATACGAAATATTATTAAAACAGCTTATTGTGTACTAAAAAGAATCAAAACAAAATATAAAAATTAAAATAATAAGAATGATCATTTTTATAATTTGTTATATAAAATAAGTTTATAATTTATTATATATATAAATAATAAATTTAAGTTGTAAAATATATCCTCACCTTATAATTTCAGAAACATATTTAACTTTTCCAAGAAAATTTAGCAAAGTAGGTCTTTGTATTCTATAGAATATATATAAATAAAAATATAATTAGAGAACATTATAAATATAAAAAAAAATATATATATTTATATTACAATGTCAAGTATCCTTAGAAGGAAATTACATAAATTAACTTAAATGGTGACACTGAAGAAGAAGAAAAAAAAATAGTGAAATGATATCGAAAAAAGAAAGTTGACTTAATTAGAGTACGCTTTTAGAAAACAGACTGCAGTGAACAAATCTGAATAAAGCCACTTAGTAAAGCAAATTTAAATTGATTACAAACTTAAATTTAAGATCGCTTTGATTTGAATAATATTAATTGAATTTAAACGATTGAAGTAATTATTTGAAGATTTAATTTATTTTCAGCAAATTCGCGGTGTTTTAATTTCATAACTATCTTAATATCAAACTTTATTTTATATCTTTCTTAACAGTTTGTATTTTTTCAGTCTTTTTTCTTTATATTGTTTTCATGACATAAATAAATAAAAACGCAAGATTTATAATGAAAGTAGTCTTTAATTTCCATAAATTTTTAATTTGGTTAATTCTGAAATCTATAGGAAAAAAAAAAAAAAAAAACAGATAAACGCAGCGAGATGTAAAAAATGTCAATATAAGGCACGGAAAGAAAAATAAGTTTCTTAAATTTCCTACCCGTGCTCAATAAGCCACTTAATGGTGTGGATAGTAACTATTTCTCTGCCGCTATTCATCTTTTAATAAAAAAAATATAAGTAAAATACATTCAAATTCATGATGATTCATTCCGTTGTGCACATTAAATCATTCCGTTGTGCAGTTCATATTTGCCGCGAAATGTTCACTAAAAGAGCATCATTATTATTAATAATGTAATCAAGCATTTCCATTTCATTGATGCCCCCACCAAAAAAATCTTAACATTACAGATACTGGATTATCACATTTTATTTGTACTGTCACTAATTTAATTGATAATAAATAAATAAAAATTTAAACTGTAGATCTTAAAACAGACGAAAAGCTATCAGGTGAAATAAACGGAAAAGGTGAAATAAACGGAATAAGTTAGAAATTTCAAATTTAATAAGATAATTATCCTTTTATTTTAAATTGAAAACATCCAATATATTTATCAAAAACACTTAACGGCAATATAAATATATACATTTATAAATATATTTGTTGTTTCGAAATTTCAGAACTTCGTTTACCCTTTTGATTTCTACAGTTTATCTTTACTTCCGCCTTACGGAGGGGCGCGATGATATGAAATATATTTAGCTCAATTTATCGTTTAATACCGAATTTATATGTACTTGATAAGTTGTAGATTAGACATGAAACGTTGGAAAGCATGGAGGAGATTTTGTTATTCCAAAATAACATTAGAAAATACATACAACTATTGACATTACAAGTGCGTGTTTCAACTTGTTTTGATTAAATGAAGGAAGGCGGTTCAATGGCATCTGAAAATCCAATCCCGAAATCAGGTCCCAGCAAAGGCCTTAAAGCCCTTGAATTGAATTCTAATAAAGCTGGGATGGGTGGATTAGACACTGAAAGAATTAATCAGATCATCTTGGAGACATCCAGAGGCTCCAGTTACTACGAACATCAACAGAAACGACAGATGCAGACGGACCGAAAAATAGAAGAAATGAAAGGAAATATGTCGAAATTCACTGATCTACAAATAGAAACAGCCACGAAAAGGGTATTTAAAGATAAAAAAAAATAATAATAATATTTTAGCATAATCTTAAGGCTTTTTTTTTAGTTCATATCTGTTGGAAGCGAAATGCCATATAACTAAAAAAAAATATATTCCCAGATTTACAAATTGAGCAAATACAAATTAAACTATTTAAATTAACTTTTATTGTATTAATTAATTAATTAATTTTTTATGATAAAACGAAGCTAAAAATGTTAACCAAAATTGTAGCAGTTACAAGTGCTTTTGTGGCCGAAATTTTAACATCAGGGGAGTTAGAAAATTGATTATGTTTATACGATTATAAACTCACAACTATTCAAATATAAACTAAAAATTCATCTAATGAAGGGAAAAAATATCCTTATGCATTTTTGTCTGCATAATCTCTTTATCATATACATTGTTTGTTTTCAGTCAAGATTAAGAAATGGCAAATGAAGAAAGTGTCAGAATTTAATTTTGACTATCTAAAACTTAGAAAGTTTCTTGTAATAGGAAACTGGCATTCCATACCAGCCCAATACCAAGAAGCCAGTAGATTGAAAAGGTTCCTCAGATAAAAATAAATAAAATAAAAAAAAAACCAAGTAAACTGGTCCGAAAGTATTATTCATTTAGTAATTCTTTAAGAAAAGAACTTGGGTCCTTTAAATTTTATTTGAATGAAAAATTTTTCAGCACAGTGATATTTTTAAGCAGAATATAATCATATGATTAATTATTCAACTAAGAAGGTTTTAATTTGCATTTTAATAATTTTTTTTTTCTTATGACACTTGTTTTACTTAAGTAATTTAGTTGGAGTGACAAATAGCCTGTGCATAATTCAGCATTAGCCTTCACTTTGACTGATGCATATCAATTATTATATCTGTAAGGAAATTGCAAGAGCAAATTGATTCACAGTTGGTTGTTATTAATTACTACTAATCAGGGTGAAGCAGATATTTTAAACTATAAGTACTCCCCAATTTCCAATGGCATTCCATTCTCTGGTCCCATCCAAAACGAATATGGTACTAAGTCAAAAATTACTGTACACCAAAAGAACCTTAACATGCATGGTGATAAAGCGTGGAGGTCTTTTTTTATTACATACCGTATTTACTCGCATAATTTCCCCTTTTTTTTCATCAATATTTTGACAAAAAAAGGGGGGGGGGGAATTACGCGATGTTTTTCAATTTGAGGAAAAAAAATATGGTGAAAGTGTAAGGAAAACCATGTTAAATATTGATTTTTAAAGCAAGAAATGTAATTAACAAAAATTTTATTAACACGCAACATTTAAAATATAAGAAATCACATCTCAACATTTGTTTTTTTTCTTCAAAGTACAGTTAAGCAATAGGCATGCACGGCCTGTTGCTCTGCCTGCTGTTCTCACACCATTCTTTTCAGCAGAGAAAACTACACGCAACTTAAACTCTGCTGTATAACTCCTATTTTTACCCATGTTGTTAATGTGTGTCACTAATCTTAACTTTATTCGCGAACTTCACGTTTTCACAAAATACTCGAAATTGTTGTACTGATTCAGAAGGAGTCTGCTCTTGTACTGACTGGGGTGGGGGTGGAATCTTCTCCTAAAGTAGCGTGGGATAGAGAAATACGGAAGTAACGGTACATTGTCGCGTCATCGTGAGTTGACCGCCAGTCAGTTGAAGTAGAAGTGGGGAAATTATGCAATATAAAAATAAAAATTGAATTTTGTAGTCCACAAAAACTGGGGTGGGGAAAATACGCGATAGGGGAAATTATGCGCGTAAATACGGTAGTTACTATACACTACTGTATTGCAAAAATAAAAAAAAATTGAAACAGTTTCTCATATTTTACCATAAAAATATTATATCAAACAAGATTACGATTCAGATTTCAGTACAGTTTTTGAATAAAAAATAGATTTTTATTTAATGAAGAGAATTATTTTTTTATTTTACTTACATAGAAGTAATTATAGTATTTAAATAATATATCTTTTGAAAAAATTATAATCATCTTCATGGGTTAATTTTAAGGTAATATCTTATTTTAAATCAGTTCTTAGTCTTAATTAACAAAGCCTTGCATTATACTTGTTAATTCTGTATTAATCAGCTGTTACCTGAATAATAAGATAAGTAGGATAGTCATCACAGGTGTGAGTCATTGTTAAGTTGCATACATTGTAAGTTAAGGATGCTCTTCTTAATATCAACTTAAATATCAAATACATACAACATAATCTTCTGTAAAATTAGATCCTTCATTACTTTCCTATATTTACTTCTTTACTATATTTCATCTTTCTGTGTGAAAGACTTCTTCAGGACATAAATGCAGGAAGAAATTCTCTTCTCCCCCCTCTAAATTTCTACAAAATAGTGGTCAATCAGTGTAAAACTTAGTACTGATGATATCAGTTCCGATTCTGATGAAATTTTCTGAATTGAAAGGGCTTTTTTTAAAGAGACTTTTTAACTAATACTAACTGACGAACAGTAGACATTTAAATTACAAATGTAAGATGGGCCAGAGAAATTATAGGGTGCCTGCAGATGTGCATTTCAAACCACAAGATGATAATAAAGAGAATAGAATTTTAGAAATTTTACAGTTATGAAATCGCTGCATTCCATTTTTTTCTGTTTGCTTAGAAAAAAGATAAATAAATAAAAATGGATTGTAAATCTATGGTCAGCTAAGCACTAATAAACAAAAAGAATTATTCCACAAAAGAAAAATATAAAGATAAACCAAAATGAATAAATTCATGAATAAGAAAACTTTTGTATCTCTGCAAGCCTCAGAAAACTTATCAGTGAGGATTTGAGGGCCTAGAAAAGAAAGAATAATTCCATAATGTGAAATGAAGCTTTCCTTTTAATTTCTTTCTTTTTTTTTTTTTTTTTTTTGGCAGTAATTAAGACTCCTTGATACTTAACCTAAGGAGGTTTTATAGGATATCTGACGTATTTAATATTTACTAAAATGGCTCGCATTATTAAAAATAATAGAGAAATAAATCACAACTGGACAGTAAATATGCCTTTGCACACTGAGCCAACATCAACGGGAATACTGAACAGCCGTTTCATCCTTATTAGGAATCATCAGCAGAATTTTTCCTTGATGATTCTTAATAAGAATGAAACAGCTGTTGAGAATTCCCGTTGATGTTGGCTCATTGTGCAAAGGCATATTTACTGTCCAGTTGTGATTTTTTTCTCTATTTATGAATTATTAAATCTTATTTTTTTATTAAAAATAATATTTATGAATATTTATAATTCTATTGTAGATGAATGAAATGGCAGCTAATTTGGAAAAGAAGAGGGATTTGAGTCGTACCATCGTTCATATTGACATGGATGCATTTTATGCTGCTGTCGAGATAAGAGATAATCCATCTTTAGCAGATAAACCTGTTGCTGTCGGATGTTCATCCATGTTGGTAAGATATTTGTTAATGAACGTGGAACTTTTTATTAATGATTGGAATTCGCAGCCAACAATAAATGTATGTTTGTTCCAATTGCCTAAGCATTATAGTAATCTTGAATTTTTGTTTTAAAATTATACTACTCTATATATAACTGATATATAATCTAAAACTTTTGTATTTAAAAAAAAAGAGAGAGAATATTTAAATATATTTTTAAGTTTGAAGTTGACTGAAAATTTTGAATATTTATCATCAAAAGAAATTTCAATAAAAACAAATGAAAATTTATTTATTTGAAACTGAATTACATTTTTACTGTTTCCAGAACAGTGAATATTCTGGAATATGAATAAAATTCAAAATTTTATTGAAATATTTATTTTATATTGAACATTATTTTTAAAATATAGAGAACATTACAATAAAAAAAAATTTTAATTTCTGTTAATGTACATATAATTTACATTAGCATTAATTGGCATTACTTGATTCCAATTCAGATATCTCTTTTCACTTTCAATTAAGATGCAAAAATCCAACCAATCGAAAGAAAGTGAACACCTTGTTGCCCAATGTTTATTAAAGTCAGGCTCTTAACTAGTTTACCTTATGATTTCAAGCTTTTTCTGTTGAAAAATCATATACTCAAAAGTTTATTAATATTTCCTAATGGACATTAAGCAAATTTTTCATGAGTTATTCTTGATGATGGCAGTATAAATAAAACATGAAATGTAAAAATTATCATTTTCATTACATGTATAAGATTCAACAATAACAAAGTTCCTGCTTATCAGCTATCACAGTTTGAATAAGTAAAAGTAATGACTTCTTTTGTAATTTAACAGTGATTGTCCTGTTATTTCAGATGTATCACTTAAACTATTTAGTTTTTAAAAATCAAATCCACCTTTCTTGTTTACTGAATCCCTAAATTGCAAAGTATTTTTTTCCATAAGATTCTAGCATATGTAAGATTGAAGATTCATAGTTCTTCTTGTGGCTCATCAATTAGAAATCTCTTAATAGTTGAGAAGTTTTCCAGTATTAAAATGGAAATTTCAAGAATTCTCGATAAACCATATTACACCTCTAAATTTGCCTCTTGACTTCAACTGCATAAGTAATCCTATCTCTTTTACTGATTCTTGTTTATTAGAAGATTTTTGTAAGAACCTGATGAAGTCTTTTTACAAATAATAATAAATTCTTCAAGATCAATATAAACCAGTAAGAAGCTTGTAGCTATTTCGAGTTCTTTCTGTTGAAAGGCTTTTTGTAGATTGATTGAATATATGGAAAAATTGAACAAATAGCATCTGTAAAGAACTTTATTTACTTATTTATTTATTTTTATTTTATTTAGAGCACCTCTAATTACGTAGCTCGGCAGTTTGGAGTCCGTGCTGCAATGCCAGGATTCATAGCTAATAAATTATGCGCAGATCTTATTATTATTCCTCCAAATTTTCCAAAGTACATTCAAATAAGTAAAGACGTTCAGGGAATCCTGAAGAAGTATGACCCTCATTTTTGTTCTATGGGTCTTGATGAAGCTTATCTGGATATCACAGACTATATTGAAAGACATAACATTAATGAGGAAACAACATTGACAGCATCTGAAGTGGTTCAACAACTTAGAGATGAAATATATGCAAAAACACAACTTACTTCAAGTGCAGGTTGTATAATCTAAATTTAACTCATTGTTAAACATCTGACTCCATATTATAGTTGAGGTTTTAAGAAATTAATGTCAGTTTCTTTTAAAAAGTTCATTCCAGTTAATCATATACTATATAATATAATAGTAACATTATACTTTGAAGACAGTTTCTTATTTATCTTTGATCAGATTTAATTTTAAGTGATGCGTTTTGTCATTTTATCTAAAGCACAGTAATGAATTATTTTCAAACGTTTTTCATTTAAGTTACTCTATTTTATACTTAGTCTTAATTTATAAAGAAATTGGTATATCATTTTTGTAGTTTCTAATACATAATTGATTCAGATTAAAGTGCATCTTATAAGAAACTATCATATGATGAATTTTTGATACAATTCATTTGTTAGATGCATATATTCTTGAATAGTCATGCATCAATACCATATCAATGTAATTCAGGAAAATATTGTAATGGTGTTTGTGGGGGAGTCTTTGGGATCTAAAGACAACTGGTCAAGTTTGGAACTGAACTGAATTAATTTATTAAATGAAAAACATTGGTTTTTATAGTATTTACTTAGTGTGATTTAATGGGTTAAATAATTAAAAATATACATAATGATTGGATAAAAACATAAGGAATTTACATTAATTAACTGATTCAACGGCTGCAACGGAAAAGAATTTAAAAATAAACAGAACATCAGTAATTAGGAAATGCAAAGGAATAAATAATGATTACGGATAAAAATGAATACAGATAAATAATTTCTACAAAAATACAGATAAATAAATTATTTCTAAACATATTTATACACAAACTGTTACAATATCATTTGATTGCAGATACTGGAAAATAGCATTTCAGAAATAATCTTTTGAGATCTTGATTAAGAGATTCCAGATATTCATAGGCATATGGTAGCATTATAGAGTTATTCTTCAAAAAGACATCAAAGATATCATTAAACTATTATGTATATTCAATAGTATGTTGGAGATATTTCATTGGGTATATATAAAGTGATGGAATTAGGAGGTTAGCTTTGTGAAGATGCAGTCATGGTAACAGGTTCACTTGATTGAATTCTGATAGGGATGTTAATAATATTACAATGTTTTCTGAATTTTTGATAACAAATGTATGACATAGATTCCATCAGTTATACACAGCAAATGTCACAAAGAGCTGCATACATCATCCCACAAAACTTATTCACAAAAAGATGTGTACTAAAGGTTCTGTGAGGAGCTGATCTCATCAGAGAGGAATTGCACAACAGAGAATAGAATAAAGCATTATGCAAGTGATAATAATCTACAGTTTAAATTTGAAGTGTACATTAAATTTAAAGTTTACAGGTGAATGTGTACATTAAAGTGTACATTGAATTCAAACTGTGACTGTTGCTGGAGCAGTTAAATGTCTAAATTTAACAGAAACACTTGGTGACTCATCATTTAATTCTGTTTAAACAGTTGGTGTTTTATTTTTGTTTTTTGTTTTTTCATGATTCAGTTCAGGAAATGTGGAATTTAATAAAAATAAAAACTGCAAAAAAAATAAAATAAATAAAAAACTTCTAAGCTTTAGTAATGTTTTCAGAAAATATCATACCACTATTAAGATTTTTTTCTAAAAAGTATCATGGATTCATTATTAATTTTCTTTGTCTAGTTACGGCTAAAATATATCTTCTTCAGAAAATATGGACTTAAAAAAATAAGCAAAAAGCAAATAAAATAGTTAAAGATTTTGAATTGTCATTCTATCTAAATATTATTCTCATTGCTAAACATTCTAATTTTTGCAATATTTCAGGTATAGCTCCCAACATGATGTTAGCAAAAGTTTGTTCGGATCAAAACAAACCTAATGGGCAGTTTGAAATTCCACCTAGCAAAGATGATATAATGAAATTTATAAGGCGTTTACCAGTTAGAAAGGTAAAATATTAGAAAATTATTACATTTGAATTCAAAAATATTAACAGTAAAAGAACTAGCAAAAAAAAAAAATCCAGATTATTTCCAATAATACTAGTCTACATAAATCTAAAATTTTGATTCTTCATCAAAATATTTAATTCATTAATGAAAAACAAAAAAGCATAAAAAATTTTTACCCTTGAAAAAGCTGTTATTAATTTCCAGATTTTTTTTTCTTTTTTTTTTTTTTGCCATGATAACTTTTCTTTAGAAAATTTACAAGTAGTAGTAATCATTAATAAAAATGTGGAAATCATTTAAAGCTTTTTTTTTTTTTAAATAACAAACTTTAAATATTTAATTTTAGGTTAATGGCATTGGCAATGTTACAGAGCAACTACTTCAGTCACTTGGTGTGATTAATTGCTGTGATTTATGGGAAAATCGTGGACTTGTATCACTTCTCTTTTCACCAACATCAGTACATTTTTTTCTGAATATTTCCTTAGGCTTAGGAAGTACAGTTGTAAGGTGGTAAGCCATCAATTTCTTTCTTTTTTCCTTTAGTCGACAGTAAAGGAAGAAAGCATATATAATATAAAACTTATTTTAACTATCTCCTTTATTACACATAGATAGTAACCATAATAATGACAAAAATAAAACCAAAGATCACAATTATGAAAATAAAAAGAAAACACTTTTACAAATGAGAAGGCAATCAAAAAAAGGGTTTTTCTTCATACACTAACAAGAGATGATGCTTTAAAGCATACAGAAGAGAATTGAATGAGTTTTGTTTATTGTAAGTTTTAGAACAGGAATTCAAATATCTAATTTCCTTCATTTTTGTGAAGACGCCAGCACAAACACTCAGCTGATATCTGTGTGTTGCATGTTTTTACAAAACTTACTGTCGTATCATTTATCTTTTAACTAAGTGATGAATTAAAAAGTAGATGCTTGATTTCTTTCTTTCTTTCATTTTCTTTAATATGAAATAAAAATATATGTTTTATTTTTTACAGTGATTTTTGATTCTTGAATCCAAGTTCGCAATCTTTAATATAGATTCTAGTATTTTTCTATGCATATGGATTTCTTATTAGATAGTATTTGCCATCTTAAGTTGAAGAAATGTAAGAAAGAAAAAAAGAAAAACTTTCAGAGTCAAAAATTACATCTCACTTAATAGCGTAAGGATATGATCACGTAACAGTAATATTGCAAGCTCTAAACATCAACTTCACTTGCTGAATCTAGATCACCTCTTTTCCTAAAAGTAATGGTAATTATCAGTTATAATAAAAACATATATGTATTAAAAGAATTATAAGAGTATCTCTGTAACCTATAACCTATTCATTCCATAGGAATAAATATTCAAAATAAATTATATTTCGTTTTGTACAGTAGGTTTGACTACAGAGCAATCAAAGTTTTTATATTCTTATTGCTTTCTACAGCAATGAGTGGGAGGACTGGGATGTTTAATCTCGTAGACTCATACTATTGATGTTTTGTCTTTTAAAGAAATGAAAAAAAAACTAATGAAGGCATATATTGTCATTGCAAATTTAAAATCTCCTAGGCGTCATTTTTGTTGTAAATTAATTTTGCAGATATTTGAATAGCGTTTTCGATTAGGTACCGAACAAAAAAATCTCTTACGTGCAGATCTTTGTATTTCGGTGTGGTATATCCCATTTGTAAAATATCTTAAGTGACTGTCAACATTAAATTGTTCATCAAAATCATCTATGTGCCTGATGAACATATAAGAGTTTTTAATAACCATTTTGTTTTTCGTAATATGTCTCGCCTTAATAAAAAAAACCTCCTAATCACTCAATGCTGTCTTTGGCTAAATCTTAGAGAGTGTAATATCACGTTGTGCATGCATGAAATAGCGTTTTTCTCAGAAAGTTACTTTTTACACAAGGGCAACGATGATATAAAGTGTCTCGTGAGAATGATGCACAGAAGTAAATTTCATTGGGTAGAATAAAATTGAGATAGTTTTAAAGATGAAATTCAACCACTTTTAGGGATCTCAGAAGAATCATTTGCCAAAAAAAAAAAAATAGATTTTTATCTTCTTTTTGAATCTAAGTTTGTTTTTTAAAAATTTTCAGAAGCACAAAAATAAAAAAATTCAAGATATAAGGTTTTAATATTAATTCCATGGAACTAACATATTTCATTTAAACTGATCTATTCTAAGCTCAAATATGAACAAAACGAAAACCAAATCAAAACATTGTTGCTGATCGTAAAATGTTAGGGTTATTTTTATAAAGAGTCATAACATTTATGAATATAATAATAAAAAAAAATTGGATAATGATGCCCATTTCAAGCATTAAGTCATGATTGAATATTTATGCCAAGTTCTCTTGAAGATTAACAACATTTTCTTTGAAAGAGAGCAGGGCATTTCTTCTTTTTTTTTTTTAGGGGAATTTAATATTATTTTATGATTGTAATAAACTATTATGGATTTAAACTTAGTCATTAGTTACAATAAGGAAAAAAGAAAGCAATGCCATATGTGTACAATGAGAAAGACCTGGATTTATTTATTTTATTTTTTTTGAATAAAGGACTCAGCATATTGCTCCCTATTACAATTTTATGTAGTATATAAGTGCATGTGTTCTTTACTAACTATGGGCACGGTAGCCGAATGGTAAGGGTGCTTGGCTGCTGGTTGGAGGTGGCGGATTCGATCCCTGGACTCAGCGGAGGGTGGGGATTTTTCCGCACTCCATTCTCCTCCAAACGGTCCCTAGGGTCTACCCAGCCCTCTGTTGAATGGGTACCAGGTTTCTTAATCAGGGGTTAAAGGCAGGCGGGTGTTGGGCTGATCACTCTACCTCAACTTACTCCCGTTGGTCACGGAATGCCAGGAACCTTACCTCCCACGACCCCAAGGGACACATACGCCTGTAGAGGGACACTTTCACTTTTAACTTTATTGTTTATAACAGAAGATCTAAAATCATAAGGGCTTTCCCTAAGTCAGCATCGTGGTCATGTTTTATTTGATGTATCTTTGAATATGTAACTTGTAAGGCAGTTCTCAGTTTATAGTTTCATTTAAAAAACTATTTTAAGGAGACTTGCAGTATGATTTGGGTGCCATATCGCAAGCAAAAGGCAAAGCAAAGTTATTCCTAAATAATAAAATACTAAGAACAAATATTTTAAATAAGAGCAAATTAATGAAGATTGTATGTCGTCAGGATATTTTTCTGAAAATATTAATTTCTGTACAGAAGCTCTTTTCTTCTTTTTTTATTGTAATGAAATTTCACAATATTTTCTCAACCAATTCAAGAAACTGAATCAACTATTGGACTAGAATTAAATGAGGAGTCCAAAAACAATAATTACAGAGTGTACTTCAGGCCCACAGTTTTAGATCTTTGCTCTATACTTGGGCAGCAGTGATTTAAAAGAATTTCTGCATTAAAAATACTATGGCAAATTAGAGATGTGCAAGTATTATAATAAAAAAAAATGGCCATTTATATCAGTAACATAGTTGGTGGAAGGTGATAATGGGCACATTACTTAAAAGGGAAGAGCAGAATGAGATCTTACTGTTATTTTAGTTAGATAACAAAATCCTCAGGCCTTGAGGCAACATTTTGAACATTCGTCTGTTGCCAAAAAGTCTTAACTATGTGCATTACTAATTCATATAATGCAATTTATTATTATTACCAACACTTAAATTTCCTGTTTTTAAATCTGTTACTGCCTTCAAAAAAGTTTTTGTAAATGATTGTTAAATTTATATTGTTATTGCATTTTTATTTTTATTTTTTTTAAATAAAAGTTAAAGAAATATTTTTTTTTATTTTAACTGTTTTAGTGAAGAAAGTCGTAAAAGCATGAGTGTCGAAAGGTAAGTAAGCAAACCTGATTCCATTAATCGTAGTTTCTTTTTCATTTTACTGCTGCTTTATTTCCAAGATTTATCTTATTGTGTTTTTTTTTCTATTTTAGAACCTTCAATGCTAACGAATCCCATGGTGTATTATATAAATGGTGTTCAGATCTCTCTGAAGAATTGAGTAAAGATTTGAAATCCCATTCATTACTAGTAAGTACCTATTTCTTAAGAATTACAAAAAAAAAAAAACCACACAACTAAGTAATAAAACATGACTAGCCAGACTTGGGATTTTGACTATTTTAAAAGCCAAAAAACTAGTGCATCTTCCTATCTTTATCTGACCATGAGTAGTTTTGATTTGATTTAGTTATTTTTTTCAGAGCACATGACATTTTTAATTGAACTTCAGCTACTATCAAAGCTCCAAATAAAACTTATGATGTAACAAAATAAATAAATAAGTCTCAATAAATATTTTTTGAAAGTATAAAATTTTATTTAAGTTCAGAACATAATTATAAAAGAAAAAAAGTTTCAAAAAATCTTTCATTCTATAAACTTTTTGCCTTTTTTGTTTCTGTGAAGATGTGTTTTTTTTTTTATTTTATTTTTTCATTGCTTGCTTATAAATGTACAGGGAATATCTCATGACTGATAATAAATTATCTTCTTGTTCAATGCTTCCACTGCCAGGTGGTGGTGCTTATTCCCACGACTGTTTGTAACTATTTTCCTGCTTTTTAATAACTTCCCATAACTATAATAACAGCAGTGGCTTCTGTTCTCCATCCAAAGGGTCATATACTTCTATGCATAATGTAATATCAAAGGACATTATTTGGCAGAGCTGGAGTTCATTCTCAGCATCCCTAAAGACAGGGGTCCCCAAACTTTTTATCCCGTCGACCCCTTCATAGAATATTGGCCTTTTTATCGACCCCCAGATTAAGTATTTAACAAAAACATTAAATAATTTTTTGCATTTCTGATGTTAAGCAATAAGGAGACCTGCATAATAACCCAACCAAAGAATTTATAGTTTTCCCATATCTTATAAAATCCACTATACAATTTATATAAAATATAAAAAGGAGATAGTTTCCACTGTTATTATAATCTTAAAAAATAATAGCAAAATTATGGATAGACGGAAATTTGCCTATAGTTCTTAAGCACAAAGCGTCATTAGCTCAACCCTTGTTAATAGACTGAATTCAATAACTTTCAATAACAATGTGATACTAATTTTAGAGAAACAATAAAGTAGTTATCAAAATCCCAATTCTAAAGGATTACATAACAATATCTTGTAATGTCATAAGTTGAGAAACTGTGAACAGATTTAAAATGGGGAGGAAAAAACTGAAGAATAAGAATGAATAGGAATGAAGAATAATAAATTTTTATTGGAATATTCTATTTTTTCCTAGACAGTTTAATTGATCCTCTTTGGTATTAATCGACCCCCTTTCGACCCTCGTGTATTAATTGACCCCTAGGGGTCGATATCAACCACTTTGGGGACCCCTGCCTTAAGACATCTACCACTGACCACCTAACCATAAGCAGGACCATGTCCAGCCTGGGAATCCTAGATGGTATCCAATTCGAATCATGTTGTCTTCAGCAACAAATCCTGTTTCTCTCCTGATGCAGATGCTCTTCATGTATGGAGTAGACATAGTCATTGCTCCAATCTGACTATAGTGATGGAACATGGTCATCAAACCGGCACTGCAGTCTGGGAAGCCATCTCCAATGATAGCCTTAGAACAAAGCAATAGAACAGTTCCTTTAATGTGCATTCATTTTTATTTTTTTTTTGCAACAGACAGTATATGTATGACATATGTTTGAGAATTTTTAAAATAAATTACCACCTTTATACCTTTTTCTTATGTTTTTTTTTCTATAATGACAAAAATAAATATATAGTCATTTTTGTATATTTTCCTTTAATTTTGTTTTACCTGTTTTTTACTTACTATGGCATAATTAAACTTATGCAGTAATATTTATTTTTTATTTTTATCTCCTTCAGCAATTCTCTTATTGTTTTCATTTTTTTTTTTCATCAAATTCTTTGTCATAGAAGTTTTGTTTAATTTCTATTAATTCTAAAGGTTTCTTTCTTCTCCAGAGAATTTACAGTCATTTGTAATTTCAATCATCAGCAGCAATATTTGAATACATTTAAAACATACCTATAAATGCCCAAAGCACAGCTATATTGACAGTGATGCCAAACCTTCAATTTCATAACATTCCCTGGCCATGTCAGGAACAAAATTTTATGCAGGAACCAGCATACACCATTTTCTGGATAAATTCCAGGAATTTATATTTTTAATTATGAAAATTAAGAGTAACATGAGTCCTTAATTATGAACTTGTAATGGCCTTTTACTTTAAGTATTTCTATTTTATGTAACTTTCATTTACATTTAATGTGGAATAATATTGCGATCTGTAAGAGTAGTGCACTTAAGTTTTCTTCTTCTTCATCCTTAGGGTAAAACTATAACTTTGAAAATTAAAACAATCAAATTTGAAGTACTGACAAGAGCAACAACTCTTGTAACGCCAACTTCTAATTATGAAGTAATCCATTCAACAGCGAGGAATTTACTTTTGAATGAAATAAATGCTGTATCTCCTAACATTTTGAAGTTACGGCTTTTGGGTAAGTTACCAAGACATTTGTTATATTTCTGTTTCTCTTTCAGAAAAAATTTGTGAAGTAATAATTTTACTGAATTTAAAAGATAAATTCGAAATCTTAATCTTGAACATAGTATTAGTGAGTATGTTATTTTAAAGATTAAGGAATATCAATGGTTTCAAACAGCAAAAATTCAATTTTTGCATTTCTTTTAATCCAAAATTTTCTGTTTCAAACCTTAATAGAAATTACAATGACAAAAAAAAAAGCCTTCAGAAGCAATCTTTCTCCAAAACTTATAAAATTTTGTATTGACACATTAATGATGCATTATATTCCATTTTAAATAAAACTAAATATATTATTAACTGTAATATTTTTAATGAGATTAGGAAAGCTTGTCCACGCTATTAAAATACAAGACAACACAACCAGTTTCCCTTGTTCCTAATGAGTATCTTCAGATGCTCATTAGGAACGAATGAAACCAGTCGTGTTGTCTTGTATTTTAATGTTTTATACATCAGTTTTTAATTTTGTATATAGGCTTTTTTAATCTCATTAAGTTATTCACGCACATAAAATCTACCTAATTGTATTTTTTTTTTTTTTTCAAAAGTATTTTGTTGGCAGTGTATTTGATAGTGGTTTGTTATTGAATGATTGTAGGTGCTAACATTTCCATTTGGTTTCCAAAGAATAATTATGCTTGTAACAATAAAAGTTTATAGAAAGACTATGTTTATATAAGTTTAAGAATGTATCCTATTCTTAGTTAGTAGTAAAAAAAATATGAATTGCTCTTTTTTTTCTTTTTAAAGATATGAATGTCTTATCAAGATCTTATGTAACATATGCAGGCAGTCATCGACTTTCGTACAATTCGCTATTTCATATTTAAGTTAGATTTTTATCGATATGTATCGCAAAAACATGCGTACTTCCATGTAATGACTCTCTCCTCCTCTCCGATATTAGTCACACCCGTTTCCAGGTGTTCAGAGACAATTTCAGTCTTTGAGTTAGAACTTGTGTTTATAAGTTGTGTCTTTGTCAGTTTATGTTAGGACATGTGTTGTCAGTTTATGTACATATCTATTTTGATGAAAAATTTCGTCCTTATCAATTCATAAACGTGAGTGAAAAACAACATAGCTCTACTTTTGTACACATTTCAGGAATCAATCAATTAGGTACGAAAGTAGAGGACCGCCTGTATTATTATTAGTTGTTGCTGCAAGAACTAGGAACAACTGATCTTTTTCTTTGGAAAATTTATAAGGAGAAGGACCTTAAATAATTTTAATGCTTAACTTTGAAGGTGGTTAGAGTGCTTGTAATATGCTTCAGAATCATACTGGAGCAAAAATATGCATTGCAGTCAAGATAATTCCTTCCTAGTTAAGGAGTTAATTTCAGTTTAATTCTCTATAACACTGTAGTCTTTGGCAATTGTTTAATCTTCACATTTTTTAATCCCTTTCTATAGCATATTTAACACTTTTCTAAAATATATCTATATATCCCAGATACATCAGTATCTCTTTTCCAGTCGTAATGTTCCAAATTCCGGAGCAAAAGAAAAAGATTTCCAAATCAGTAAAGAAACTGTTTACTGCTGGAAATTATTATTTTATCATGACAAGAAAATGAGAGAAATGCTATGTTACATGATGCAATGCAGAAATAAACTATGCTGTATTTCTATATCTTAGGACCAATTGTAATTACTGATAGTAATAAGTTCTTAAATTTTCTGATTACTTGTTCCCTTACTTAAATGTTTGGTTTTTATTCTCAAATATATACTTTGCACTTTATTATCATAGTTAATGTTTATTGAAGCCAATGTTAATAAAACATTTCTTTCTTCCTTAAATTTTGCTTCAGTGTAGAATGAATCCAAGAAGCCAAGCAAAGCTATGATGATTTCATAGAACATTTTTTTTTTAAAGTTTGATATTTTTTTTTAATACAGAAAAAGCTAATATTTACACCATCTAGAAAACTTGTTTGTGATATATTTTTTGCTTTTATTACAAACTAGCAATGTCAAATTTCGGGAATCATTAGGGGATGCGTTTCATTCGACTCAAATTATCTAGCAAATTAGCATGTACTTAAAAAAAAAAAAAAAAAAAAATATCATATGACATTTGCTTTTACCACCATTCTTGAATAATGACCCATATAGAAAGTCAGTCAGGGAATGTAGTATGAATTTTTTTATTATTATTATTATATCTTGCATCTATTTCAGTTTGACTCAAGTCATTTCCTGTTTTGTACTTTTAGGTGTACGGATGTCGTCTTTAGTAGATGAACATGAGGCTGCAAGCCATAAACAGCAAAGTACTTTAGGCAAATATCTGAGAAAGAACAAGGATGAAGTGAATAATGAAAGGATCACTTATTCTTGTCCAATATGTAATAAGTTTATGTGCAAATCAGTACATGAACTGAATTTGCATGTTGATGTGTGTTTGTCCACAACTTCTCTGAATACAGCAACTAAGGAATTGGCAGATGAAGCTGCAGTAAATGATCAACAAGAAAATTCAACGGATCAGTTAATATGTGCTGGACCATCTGAGGAAGAAAATACAACTTGTACTGAACTCTGTGACTCAGGAAAACCTCCAGTGTTCCTAAATGAGAAATCGTTCGATAACGAAAATGCTGACGATTCATTTATATGCCCAGTTTGCAACAAGAAGCAGAATTTAAACATTGATAAATTAAATAATCACATTGATACCTGCCTAAATAGAACTGCTATTAGTAGTTTGCTTACAGAAGACAGAATGGCATCTGGAACTAAGAGGAACAAACTGCAGAAGCAAAATAAAAAATCTAAAAAATGTAAACTTCAACAAAGTTTAGACAAATATTTGGTATAAAGTATAGTGCGACCTTAACAAATGCAGAACTTGAGGTTATTTGTATTGTAGTAACTATTGCAGCAACCACAAACAAGAGTGTAAGTGATACAGAGTAAATAGATGAACTCATCTTCAAAGCAATTAATGAACAGCCACAGTGATCTATTATACACCATTAATTACACACATCCCCTCATAGACTATTGCTACATTTCAAGAATGAATATAGTTAATTGTAATATGTAGCTTCTATTGCATTCATTGTTATGATACTGATTTTTTTTTTCTTCTGTTCCATTATGTGCAATTTATTAAAGCTGTAAAATTTTGTAAATAATTTTTTTAGATATTTATGAAATCACCAGATCTTTGTCATGTATGTTATATAATACATAAATCTTCTAGTAGTTGTTCTCTTTGTCTTTTACAACAGTGATAGCCTTCACAAATTCATTTGATCTGGAGCATATACTATATCTAAATTGTTTCATCTATGGAAGCTTAATAAAGAAAATGTAGTTCATCTGAAAACTACTTTTTTGTAATGCAAAGGATAGTTGTGGCAATTCCTGGATAATTAAAAAAAAATTCTGTACAAAGAATATTCTAGAGAATTTATTCTTATTTTTTACAGTAAATTTACAAAAAATCATGAAAAGTGAGTAATGTTAATTTTGACTTCTATAAACCGAATGCAATCCTTTTATAAGTTCATGTAAAAAAATTATAGTTAATTTACTTTTTGCCAAATAATTACTTACAATAAACCTCACTTATTGATTTTTGTTTTATATATACAATACAGGCACTGCTCAGATAAATTGAGTTATTATAATATCTTCGTTTCCATTAATTTCATTCCCAGATACCATCTAAGCTTTGTTTAATTGTATCGCTCGTCTCACGTTTCTGTCTTGTCACAGCATTTGCTTCACCTTTCACTTGAATTCTTTTCTGTTTCTGCTTTTGTTTCTTCAGGAGGGATTTTTTCACTCGGGCACGAATCTGATCAGGTGCAATTGTTGATGTTGTTGATACACTGAATCGATCATCAACACTTTCTACATCATCTCTGAAAGGCCTCATTGTGCGATTGTGAATGCTTAAATCCTTGAAATCTACCAAACAGTCTGTTCCTTCTACCGACTCTGTATCAGAAGTATTGACAACATGACATTTATCCTCATTTGAAATGCCTGTTTCCATTTGTAGAAAGTTCAAATTTTCTGAGGTGGTCTCTTTACACTCCAATTCCCTCGATACTGTATCCACACTTTCATCAAATGTGTCGGACTGATCCTCAAGCAAGTCATTGTCAGTATCTTCATCATCAGCTTCGTCATCAGCAAAACCGAAACTCTGAAAACAAAAAGAAAATTGATTTTTTTATTCATAATGAACTTACATAACCCCTCCAGTTAAAATAAATAGCAAAAATTAGAACAATCTAATTATTTTATGTAATTGATCTTACTCAAATACTAGATAAGATAATAAAGCATTTCATTTGGCAAATTCACACATGCTGTACATCAGTTGATCTGTGTTTATTGATAACAAAAATTTAAATATACATTTTCTTAGAAACACTGCCATAATAGTTTATAAAACTAACCACCATAAGTATATAAGGTTTTCATATGCATAGTTATCATAATGCTGATGTTCTAAGATAATAAATACTAATACACTGAATACTAATGTAGTTACAATCTCAAACAAATCTTACCTGTAATGAAAATATTTACAAGCTACAACTGTTTTCCCTTCACAAATGTATTTTTTTATGAAGAGTCTATATGAGTCTTAATTTTCTAATATTCTTACATTTTCATTCCATTCTGAATAGATAAAATGGGAAACTCAAGATATCTGGGATTGGAAGAAAATGCCTTGAAAGACTTCTTTGCCTATTTTCACTCGTCCTTTCTCCTAATTCCAGTTCTGTTTCACTGACAGCCAATTAAATGTGGCCACTAGAAAATCAATATGTTTGCTTCCAGCCATTTAAAATAAATATACATTATGGAAAATAGATGTATTTTTGTTTGTTTTTTGGGAGGGATCCTAACTGCAATGCTTAATCTGCATGCAGATGAATGTTTCTGATAACATTTCTTATTAAGATTTTGTTTTTAAATATTCAAATTCGAAAGCAAATTTTAATATATAAAAATGAATGTTTCTTGGTTTGTTTGTCCCATATGTGTTCCTATACCATTCATCAGATTGCGATGAAAATTTAGTGAGTTGTTGTGCACACCCATGAAGGTTTCTGAATTAGTAGAACTATTTTACAATATCTGGTGGCGTGAGTCATTTCAACAAATGAGTGTATTTCCGGTGCAACTAGCATTTGCATTGATCATCAACAAAGCACAGGGGCAACACATGGACAGCTGTATGTGGCCTGCTCACGCGTCGGAAAACCTTCTGATGTATTCGTGTATGCACCAGTCGGAAAAACAAAAAATATAGTGTATCTAAAAGCACTTCAATCAACAGAATTAAAACACAAACACTTTCTTTCTTTGAGTGGCATTGCAACGCATGCCGGATACTGCTAGTGTAAAATAAATAAATTACAAGCATTACTTAGTTTCACTGTTAAGATATATATCTATAATTCACCAGTGGAGCTTTCTTGGTAAACTAAGTTAATTTCTAGATCAATTTTATATAAGTTGTTAAAATTCCATTTCGGTAAGTTTACTATTTTATTAGGTCTTTTAAGTTACATGTACTGTCCGTGATAAAACAGAAAAATGTTCCTTAAAAGCACAGTTGTGTAGTTATTAGAAACTTAAGAACTAAAAATATTAATTTATCCATAAGCTCTTTAAAAAAAAAATGAAATCCTTTCATGATGTTCACAGCAATTTCAGACTCAGGGGCAACTCTGCTTTTTTTTTCCTCACAGTAGTCAATAAAGTCTCTAGTTAGATCAATTTCCTCAAATTTAAAATAAACAACATAAGCTTCAGATATAAATATCAAGTAATCTTTGTATGATATGTAAAATCATAGAATAACAAGATTTTCCTCCCTACTAGTACTAAACTGATTTAATATTCTTGCACTTTAATGGCTATACAATTAAACAGATATTAAGTTTTTGTCATTTTGACACCATAGGTACACACCTTTTCAGCAGATACCTTTTCCAGATCAAATCTTATAATCAATTTTTAACACTTGCAGTCAACCCCTGTCGACTGACAAATTTGGTTGTTTGGAATAAAATTTATAGTTTTGTTATGGTATGGTATATTTGAATGAAATTTCATGACTTTAAGGAGGATACTTCAAGCTTTAATTTGATACTATGAACATGGGGGTACGATTAAGCATATAATTTTCTATTTTCGCTGAAAAATATCATTTTTTTTTTTTTAGAAATACGAAAAGTACATCTATGCAACGATACTATTCAACTCTTTTTTTTTTTTTAGCTTATACAGAGCCTAAATACAGATTATTTTATTCCCAAAATCTTTTCGTTTATTTCTTATAGTTCGTTACGTAAAAGCCTTTTCCTTCAGATGGTTATTATTAAAAACACAGCCATTCTGAGTTTATATCGTGCGCAACAAGAATATTTTCACGGATTATAATAAATGAAAATTAAGTAAAAATTTTAGCACCATCTATCAGCAAATTTCTGTAGTTAAATGTTCAACAATCATGTCTCAGTCATATCCTATAAGCTTACACGTACGCTATAGGATATAGCTATTCTCATTATATGTTAAAAAACGTTACTGGTAAATTCGTCGTCGATTTGTAACAGTTGGCTAAAACATACCAGTATGTTTTTAGTAGCGAATGTGTTAAGTCACTTTAATCTAGAAATTCTGCACACTTATGTATGATGACAATACAATTAATATATTCCTCCAAGGCAACACATCCTTCTGTACACCGTTACTACTGAGACCAGCTGCTAGGCAGTGGCATATATATATATATATATATAGAGAGAGAGAGAGAGAGAGAGATAGATAGATAGTATGGTTTTTAAAAGTTTTTTTTAATAATTGATTACTGGTGTGTATTTTAAATCGTTAACCTCACCAAATGTGTAATAAAAATAGGACTTGCGTATAATCTGATATCTTTTGGAAAAAAAAAATCCTTTTAATTAACACTAGGTTAGGTTAATTGAAATAGGATCCTTTCCAGGATGTTTCATTTGGAAATACGACAGAAAAAAATATACTTTCCACTTCGAAATGACCAGCGGTATCATAATTAAGTACAAATACAAGTTAATTGATTTTTGGTGTTTTCTTATTAAAAAAACTTATTAAAAAAAAAAAATAGGTCCCGATAGTACATAAATATCAAAAAAACTATAATCCGTCCTCGACCAAAAATAAAATTGCTATATGTACTATATATTCCATAATATGTAATTTTAACACACTGACTGTTGATTACACGGTTCCATGTAAAGGTGTTAGTAGTAAACATGTCGATTACACGGAGCTGTGTTGTATGGCTAGGCACTCTATTGATTAATATGGAGAAACGTAGTGAGAACATGTATTCAGCATCTCAGTAGATACCTTGAACTGTCATAAACCTTTATGTTTTTTTTGTTTTGTTTTTTCCTTCTCAAAATAATGAGGGATATAACAGGGCTTGAAAAACACTAGATTCTGTTTTGTTATCATTGTTCAAGGACCTTGCAATCTATTTACAGATGGCTGAAGAAAAGGATGAAGCTTCCTCAAGCCCTGAAATTAATTTTGAACCAGTGATTAGGATTTCCTGAAGTGGAGTTGTTGAAGTTAAGAGCTAAACTTTTCAGATATGCTAGCATTAAAAATCTTTCTGAATGGAGAGAGTGGAAAAGTTTTGTATTACAATTTTAAGTTGAAGTACATACCCATCCATCTGTCTGCCTCTCCACCAATGATCACTGGAGGCTGAAACTAAGTACTTTAGCTTCTGAAAGGTAAGATCCTATTGATACAAATCGGACTCAAAGGTGCACAGTTATGGGCAAAAATTATAAGCCCAAGCAACTGCATTTTTCACCTTATCTCCAAATACAGTAAAACCCCGTTATTACGCTCCCGCTTATAGCACTATCCCGTTCTTTACGCTCCTTTCATACGGTCCCTGGAATTTTCTATGTAACTCTCTATACTTTTACCCTCTTATAACGCTTCAAATCCCGCTTGTAGCGCTTTTTTATATCGGAAATTTTGTAACGGAAAGAAATGTAACACTGTAAAGATTCTTTTCTTTCCCTGGTAGGAGGGAATCTTTGAAATCTTTGAAGTGCGGGTCTGTGATACAGTAAGTTAGTGCAAAATTTCGAAGCGGAAATCCCTTTCTATAAGTGAAAAATTGGAAATTCTCCGTAAGTACGACGAGAATTCTACACTAAGTCAGAAGGATTTCGCAGAATCTCTAGGAATTCCCTCATCCAATCTGAGAACAATAATAAAAAATAAGAATGGAATTACCAATGCAGCGAAGGGTGGTTGCAAACGTAAAAAAATAAAGTGCGGAAAATATGAAGATGCCGAGGAAATTCTAATTGAATGGATTCATCAGTCCCGTGATGCATCAGTGTGATTAAGTGGCCCGATCATTCAAGAAAAGGCGCGTGAAATAGCGGGCAGTGCACTAAATCTGCTCCGAAAATATATTAGTGTTGCTCCTAGTGGTGTATCAATTGATATTAATAGTTACTTGAACCACATTGAAAATGCCATAATCCATAACAGTAGCATACACACACACGGCAAACGACAATCAAAGATTTTTTTAATAGGAAATAAGCTCATATTTGCACTATATCTATAGCAGAATCAAGTATCTTTCCTGTAAAATGGTGTCTAAATGTTTCCCCATCTATAGCGCTATCCCGCTTATTACGCTTGTAGGTAATGGTCCCTTGACGAGCGTAATAACGGGGTTTTACTGTATATTAAGCTTTCCTACAAAACTGATATCTTATTCTCAATATAATCTTCAGCTTTACTAATATTTACTATATCTTTATTCTTAGTTATGAGAGATCTCAGGTGTCTGCTTATGGCTCTATAAAAATGACCACTGCACAGTTTTGGTTTTTTGGATTTCAAGTGCATCCTGATAACTGATTTTTTTTTTTTTTTTTTTTTTTTTGACCAATTGGTTTTGGGATCATATTCTGCAATTCAAAATGCAGCCATAATAAATAATAAAAAATGTGATTTTATTTTTACTGTTTTTATTTTAGTCTCCTTTTCAGTGTAATATGGCACTTGAAAGTACTTATACTGTAGTATCATCCATAATCTGATCTAAGTTTATTTGTTGCACTGACTTTAATATCATAAAACATGACAGTAACAATTCTCTTCAAATTACTCAGGATGTTTGCATGTGTTCTACAGAAGAAAAATAAAATGGCTTTTTCTTCAATTAAAGTCTCAAAGATAGAACTGAGCTGAACTGTGCATTACTATCCTGTTCTTAACCATCCCAACAATGCAGAAAAATTTCAGCTTTTTATTGATATGCCTCATTTTTTCGGTAATAAAACTCATTGGCTTCTAGATAATCTAAAAATCAATGGAATTTCCCATTACTTCAGCTTTTGCAAATTCCTGTGTACAGTGTAAAATAAGCAGCAGAAAACTTCGCTGAAAAAAATACTTAATTCATTACAATGAAATGGAAACTGAAATACTAAGAGAAAGTAAGCTGATTCTGATAGAAATTGGTAGATGGTGCAAGATATAGTGATTAAATAAAAGAAAGAATTCTTCTGAATAAGAAATTTGCAAGAGAGAAAACATAGCTGTAGTATATGAAAAATTATGCAATTTCACAAACCGAATCTTGGAAAGATAGAGATTGTGAAATAGGTAACCATTTTTGGATTTTGAGAGGCAGTATATTTATTCTGCAGTATGTCTTGAGTAGGCAGACAAGGTGTTTCTGGTTCATTTGTTTGGGCACAATTGAAAAAAAAAAAAGCACGCAATTGAAAGAGCAAGCCTAGGTCCTTCTAAAAAATGTAATTAAAGAGTAGACCACTGTATCAAGCAAATATCTTCTCTGTCACTTTTGTTCAGATTAGTCATTTACAATTCACTGCATTTCTTTCATAGTTGGAGCTGGTTTTAGGTATTAGTAGGGCCAGAGTAATTCTTGTGTTATAAGTGTGAGAGAGTGAAGTAGTTTCTAGCATAAGAGATGAGCAAAGATTCTTGTGTAATAGTTTAAGAGTGAGTAGGGTTAACTGTATTTTATAGATTTGATAAATGGGGATAATTTTGTATTTTGTTTGAAGGGAGTGGGTAGAGTAGTGTTTTGGTTTCTTATCCACAAATCTTAGAAAATATTTTTGCACCTTAAAAATCATATTTTTGTGGAATTTGGAGGGGGAGCCCCAAATTGTAACACTAGAACAATAGCATCTAGAATAAAAATTTGACATAACCATTTAATCCTACTTAATCATCATTGCTACTATACTGTTCAAAAACAGTCTGCTTTCCATTTCAATGTCTTTTTAAGGGAAGGCAGAAGTCAGTTTGGACGATTTGGAAGTTTAAGTTCAAATCATACTGTAAGTGTTAAAATACAATTAAAAATATGAACATTTCAAATATGACAGTTTAAATAAGAATGAATCATATTCTCCTATTCTTGATTTTAATATGATAACTGAATTAATTACATTTAAGCTCAAAACCAGCTAATTTTTCGAAAGAATTTGCATTCTACTTAATTATTTTAGCTTAAAAATGCTCCCATTCTGATTCTATAAATAAATAAAGTAATAATCTATTACCTGAATTCAAGATTTCCTTTACTTTCACAATAGTTGAATTTAAAACAAATAAAAACCATAAATTTGATAGATTTACGGTTTTCATTTTTTTTAAACTTAATTTAGTTATCGTATTAAAATCAAGAATAGTAGAATATGATTCATTCCTATTTAAACTGTCGTATTTTAAATTTTCAGATTTTTAGTTGTATTTTTAACACTTACGGAACGATTTGAACTTAGACCTCTACTAAATCGTCCAAACTTGACTTCTGCCTCCCCTTAAAGATGCTTATAATGTAACAATCAACACTTACATCAAATTCTTGCTCTAATTCCTTAGTAAATCCACTTGCAGCAACTTCAATATCTAAGTTATCTTCTCGGCTGGAAAACAATGAAAAGCTTTAATAAAATTGCTTTTTTTTACTATAAGCATTAATGATAACAAGCTTAATATTATCCATGCTCCTGTAGGAAAGCCATTTCTATAATGATTGGACAATTCAAATACAGTATCAAGCAATTCTACATTAATAACAGAAATTTACTTTAAAGAAACTTAAACTTGAATATGTAAAACTATTATGTGAATTGTTCAACATCAGCAGAAACAAAATATACTCCTATTTGTGAAAATTGCAACACCATGAAGGAATCAGAATGGACGGAAATTTATTACACACACATTAATAATTTTTTTGTATCACTATTAGTAAAGTTTCAGAGCAATGTAACAATAGTACTTGTAAAAAATCAGTATGGTGTAAAGCCTCCACGAGCTGCAATGAGATCTACTACACGCCTTGGCATCGAATCAAACAGACCAGGATGTGTTCCTGGGGTATCGCCTACCAGGCTGCTTCTATCAGAGTCCACAGTTCATCGGTATTGGCTGCTACATGATAATGACAGGCTAGTTGCCGAGTCCATATCCCAGACACGTTCAATAGGTGACATATCGGGCAAACATGTAGGCCAGGCAAGAAGGGGTATCTGCCTTGCTTTGAAGATGGCCTGGACATTTCTGGCAACATGTGGTCGGGTGTTGTCTTATTGGAATGTGGCTCCAGGAGTGTGCTGAAGGAAGGGTACAACTTCAGCCTCCACAACTTCCCTGATGTTGCTGTTGGGGGGGGTTCCACAATTCGTAGCAGCTGAGATCGCCTGTGATACCCAATTGCTCCCCAACCATCACACCTATCGTTCATGCAGTATGTCGCTGGACAATGCAGCCTGGAAAATGGCGCTCACCTTGATATCATCTAACGCATATGCGGCCATCATTGTAATCAATGTTTTCAATTCTTCACTGCTAACATTCAGGCCAAAGATAGGCTAACAAACTATAAAGCCTTTATAAACAGTTATTTTTGTCAACATTATTAGTTTTGTGAGGATAGTGTAATCTAGGAATTACAATTCAGAAGAGACTATCATTAAAACATTGGTTAGAAATGGAAGACATAATGTTAGGCTTTTCAAACAATCTATCATATGGGTTAGGTTATTTTAATTAGATGGCATTTCCATTTCCTATAATGATAAAATTCACTTCTACTCATAATAAATTCAACAAGGTTAGGTATCAACTTGTCCTTATGATCTAAATTTAGTTTCATGGCCATGAAACATTGGGAGCTACATTTCCCAAAAAAATAATTTTTTAGAATTAGAATTGATAACTACTCAAGGTAGTCTACTCTTTCTACTACTGCACAAATGCAAAGACACTGAGAACAATCTAGAAGACCCTTATTCACTGAGCTATCACTGAGCAATCCAATAAGAAATAATAACAATAATAATAATAATAGGCAAGCTGCCAATCAATAAATAAAATTCACTAATTGTAGAGATACTTTTCTGCTGGAAATTTTCTGTTCTTCTAATATACTGTCATTTTCAAAATAAGCACCTTATAATAACATTTTCCAGGAATTTTAAAACTCAAATATAACAATTTACCAGATATCTTTAAATGTTGGATGTAATTCACTTTCATAGCCAAATCTTTTCTTGAAGAATTCTTGAATACATCGTACATCTCGGTTAAAATACCTTCAAGAAATGAAAGAAAGATTACAAAACATTTAAAAAATAAATAAATAAAAGTAGCAAATACATTTTTATTAAAATAAATAAAATATATTAAACAGATCAACAGTACGGTAGATACAAAAATGGAATTTACAGTATATTGAAATATATATTCTAAGCTACAATGTTTTTCAATTGAATAAGTTCTTGGAATAATTCCAATTAAGACTGTAAATGATTTACAGAATAAAACTGTCCCATCACTTCTAATGAAATTTCAATTCTGGTTTTAATTTGACTGCAAACTAAAACATCCACAAACCAAATGATGGATTGTAATCAGAGTGACTGGGTTGGAAATTCTTTTTGTTTTCTAACTCTAGCTCCAGTAATTTAGTTAGTATGACTTAAAAAAATCTACAGACTTAACATTTTTTTCTTCTAACTCTCGACTCCACAGTCCTGGAAGACTGCAGAATTATAAAGAAAAAGAAAAATCAAAACTATCTCTAACTCTAATAATTTCACAACTATGATTCTGACTGCTAAAAAATCTATTGACTCTTACAGTTCTGATTATAATAAAAGTAAATAAAAGCTATTACATTTTATTTCTACATCTCATTGTTTATCAGATTAATCAGAAGTACTTCATTAATAGTAATTATGATTTAAAAGGATATTTCATAATTTCCACAAATTGATTTTTGATACTAAAAAATATTATCAAAAATACATTTCTCAACATGCAAAATGAATGTCACTAAAGAGTGGCACAAAAGTCACTACCCATTTATTCATTCATTACTACAACTTAAACTTTCTAAGTTATTACTATCCATAGCGATTTACAACTACTTTGTATATTCAAATTGTCTTCCCTCTGTGTCAAAAGCCCTTTAATCTAAATTTTAATTTTTTTAGTTGTTTCTAAAAGTTTATTATAGCTAAAAGACGATTTGAAGACTGTGTTAGTACACACCACTGCCAAAAAAATTATGCAGGAACTACCTTATCTTAAATTACACTTGTAATTTTTTGGTCAGTATACTGACCAAAATAAGATGCAGTTTGTGTGATTCCTACAAATGATCAGGAATCGTATTTGGGAGAGTGGATCAAAGCTTTCCTTTAGCATTATGTTTCATAAAACATTCTAATTTCTTAAGGCCTCGGCTATCATTAAAACATAATTTTATAATTTCTAATCCATCATTATAGATTTAAAGAGGAGTATCTGAGCAGGAATCAAAAACCACATTATTTCAAGTATACTTTATTTTTATTAGAAATATACTTTTATATGTTGACCTTGATTTTCGTACAGCATACTTATTATGACATGTAATGATGCAAAATCAATAGGTATTATAGAAAATTCTATTGACTAATCCACTAATTTCTTTTGAAGTATCTCATATAATAAGGTTTTATCTTTTTGCTTCATCACATATTTGATATTTTGATAAATTATGACTAAAAATTAAATCTTTTAACATTAAAGAAACATTTCTTACTTTACAGATATGCAGGATAGAGAAAAAGTCAATGTTTTGGGAGGTTATAGTGCTGGTCATTCTAAGAAAAAAGCTTATATGAACATGTGTCCTACTGCAAATTGGTTTCAATGAATTTTGAATTTGGTGTGCAATATTGTGCTTCCCTCCCATCCTAATGCCAATTTCTGAAAAACATGAATAACTGTGAAGCATCAGATTGGTTGTTGATGGTTACACAGTACAAGTATTGTTAAAAATGCCACATATCTTCAAGAATGCAGAATATGCAGATAAGTGTACAGCTTCCTCAATGTTAGTGCGACTACTACTGTCAAAGAATCTTTCCTATGTTAACCATTGAATTTTTGAAAACTTATTATAAATTGTAACAAATTGTTAATTGAGCAATAAATATTAAAAGCAGTATGTAATATCTCTTATTTATCAATAATTTTGCAACTGTGCATTCAAACAGCTCAATCTTGGAAACCATCCTGAATAGGACACATGTTCATATTAACTTTTTTCTTACAACGACCAATACTATAATTTTCCCAAATACTGTCCTGGAATGACTTGTAATGAACATATGAAAATGACACTTGGTAGATATGCTAATTAGAAACGCAATTTCTGCTGAAAAAAAAAAAACTTCAACTTTTCGCCACCAGGCAGAAATATGGCGCTGTACAGAATGAATAAAATGGCAGCAGTCATTGCAAGCAAGTCATTACATGAGGATTATCATGGCTGTTGGAAAGAAAACTTTGAGTAAAGTTTTCTTATCAGAACAGTAACAATAGCTGTGCCACACTGAGAGAATATCACCAATTGAAAGGAATGTAAAGAGGACCCCCCCCCCCCCCATTCAAAAAAATGGATTAAAGAACATGATTACGAAATTTGAAGAAACTGGAGATTTGAGTGTGGCCCCAGGAAGGGGACAGCGGCCCATTCCGATGAACATTGCTGATGAAGTTGTTGTGGCTGACCATGCAGCATGTGCCCAAAATACTTCGTCCAGTGCTCGAGCGGTAGCACATGAACAGTCCATCCCCTGGTTCACTGTTCTATGGTCCATTTTACACTGGTATTGATCATATTGTATTTCACATGCTGCATGTAACTGACCTAGCTGGGGCAGGCTTACCATATTTTTTTGGGTCCAACCCAGGACATATTTTTTGAAATTACTTAAAAGTCTTAACAGTTTACTGAAATATTAAACTTTATTTATTCAGTTGCATTTTTCACTAGACATGACTTTTTCAGTTTTTGTTTTAAATACATCATAAAATTCACAACAAGAAAGTTATGAAGTAATTTTAACATTTAGCAGATGTTTAACAGTAGATACTGAAAGTCTACCCCTTTCTGTAGACCAAATGTTCCCCAAAACTGAAAAAAACTCTCAACTGGAGCAGATGTCCCAGGCAAAGACATCGCAAACTCAACCATTTTAGAAATATTGCAACATGAAATATCAGTCTTTTGAAACACCTTCAAAATTGCTTTCCACTTCTCTTCAATAGTATCTGGTACTTTTTCAGAACTTGACGACCCTTTAGCCTTAAGCTATGTTTAGCCGTTTTCACGTGGTTTCAATATCACCTTTCCCTTTATGTGCAACAGAAAAAACCCAGTACACAGTGTGCAATAAACACATTCATTGTTACTGTCATTACACAATTTTAAAAAATTGTATTCCTGTTGCAGGTTAACATTAAACACACACTTTCCTTTGCCCATTGCTAAATAATGAGACAAAAAACGAAGAGAGATAAAATGATCAAAAACGTGTAGACGAGTTATTTCACATACAAAAAAAACACAAACACATTGCCCCTGTTGTGTTGCCAAATGACTAAGTGAAAAGTTGTGGTGGAACCGGTAGCCACGCCTCCCCATCGACGCCAGCGCTTGCTCCAAGGTTGGCTGAGAGACTCACGGCCATAAGATAATGTTTAAAAACGCAATGTCGAACGTATAGGTCTAAAATCTTAAAAAAATCCTTGCCAGTCATAAAATTCTCCAACCCAGGACATGTTTGCAACCCCGGACAGCACTAAAAAACCACGACTGTCCGGGCTAATCCCGGACGTATGGTAAGCAACAACTTCTGTAACCATTGTTTGATTATAAATTTTCTAATGTTTTTCACCCTTAAAGCATGATACTTTCACTTGGTGTCAAAAATTTGAGTTTTTTTTTTTTTTTTTTTTTAAATATATCAGCGGAAATAAACATCTGCATAGTCTAATTAGCATATCTACAAGTGTCACTGTCATACGTCCATTAAAACCCAAAAAAAAAATAGATCATTAAATCATTTCGATTTAGAAATTCGAATTAAAAAAAATAAAACCATTAATGAAGAGAACTTGCTAGTTATTAGAAAAGAGGAGAAACATTGGCTGCAAGTATTAGAATGACTCTTTGCTTTAGTTGAGACACAAGCTATTCAAAGTTTATCAATTCAAAGAGCAAATGAGACATTGTTTTCACGTGGAAATGGAAATTTTTTGAAACTTGTTGAGTTTCTAGCCAAATTATTTGATCCAATAATGAATGAACACTTTTGAAAAATAAAAGAGATATATGTGCATTATCTTGGAAAAGCTATTCAAAATGAAATAATAAAAATCTTCGCAGATAGGATAAAAAAGAAAATTTTTGAATCTTTTATTGGCATTGTTGCCGCAATTTTCCATAATTATTGATTGGATGCCCGATATTGTTCACACGGAACAAATGAGCATAATACTTCGTTTTGTAGATACTAGTAACAGCAGAGCTTGTATAAAAGAACACTTTTGGGGATTTATAGAAATAAAAAAATACTACTGGAGAATTTTTATCAAATGAAATACAACGAATTCTAGAAAATTTTTCATTACCAATAAAAAACTTATGAGGTCAAGGATACAACAATGCCAGCAATATGAAAGGTAATGGAAAAGGTGCAGAGAATTTCAATTATTAACCCAAGAGTAATGTATGCATGCATGTAGTTCACATTCATTAAATTTAGTACTGAATTGCACTGCTAATAGTTTGGATGCTCCAGCATTTTTTGACACAGTACATCATCTTTTTTTCTGGCTCGACTCGTCGATGGGAATACTTCAAAAGACACGTAAGTAATTTTATGCTCAAACCAGTCTGTGATACAAGAAGAGAGAGTCAAATTGACTCATTGAAGCCATGAGATATAATTTGTTCGATGTTTGCGAAGCACTGCAAGAAATATCTCAAGATGACAGTTTATGTGGATGAAGAGGAAATACCATGAAATTAGAAGCAAAAATAGTCTTCTTAAAATTTAAGGAAGTTCAAATTTATCACATCCTTAGTAATGTGGAATAATTTACTTTTTGAAATAAACTTTACAAATAAACAACTTCAGAATAAAAGTCTTGATATAAATGATGCCATAAACTGTATAAATGATGCAAAAGTTTTTCAATGAAAATACGAAACAGATGCGGAAAACATCGCTGAGAACTTGGATGTGATGCCTAATTTTGAACAAGAAATAGTTCAACTTAGAAAAAAAAAAAAAAAGAAACAATTTGTATATTAAGCAGAGGATGAAATCATAACCGATTTTAAACAAAAATTTAAGGTAGATTTTTATTTTTCAATTGTTGATACCACAATTGCATCTGTTCATGAAAAATTCAAGCACAATTAATGAAAAGTTTGGTTTTCTTTTAAATAAATATATGAATCACAAAAATTACTTCAGCAGAACTGCTTAAAAAATATTTCACATTGGAAAATTACTTAAAATATGATAATTCTAGAGATATTGACAGAGAAGATTTCTCTACTGAATTACTATATTCTATAGTGGAATAGCAAGACGAATTCCAGAAAATACTTCTTCACTAGATGTCCTATCATACAAATGCAAAAATAATTTAGAAAATAATGTTCCAAATGTGTTTATAGCTTTGAAAATTTCTGCGACATTGCCAATATCGGTAGCAAGTTCAGAAAGGAGTTTAAAATTAAAAACTTATAAAAACATACACTCGCTCTACGATGGTTCAGGAAGGACTCACTAGTCTAGCAATAATATCTATAGAGCATGAAAATGCATCTACAATCTATATAGATGAATTAATTCAAAACTTCAAGAAAAAGTCTGAAAAAATAATTTTTCATAATTTTATATTTAAGATGTAATAATTTTCTTCGTATAAAGATATTAGGAGTAATCACATATATATATACGCAAATGTATTTTGTTAATTAATATATTTTTTTTAAATGTTAATAATTATATTATTTTTATAAATAGGTGAATGTGTGTGTTTATGTGAGTATGATAATGTATATATATATATAGACATTGATATACAGGGTGTTTCAAAAATACACGGCATAATTTCAGGTATGTAT
>JAFIDM010012231.1:127695508-127712871 GCA_023159025.1 Thereuonema tuberculata | reverse complement strand
TCTTTGACAATTTATCAGTAATCAGCACATCCATTTCAATAAAATGGGTTGTTCTGAACGCTGAGTGTAGTAAAATTTTGACTCTGGAACTACAACTATGAAAAAAACATCAAATTTTTAACCAAAATATTGAATATGGTTGCCAAAGAAAACGGTACGTGATAGAGAATTTTTGACTTCAAATTCGAATTTAGGAGACCCGAATTAGTAAGACTAACACATTTTCATTTCGTGGCATGAAAAAAATTAAAATTTTGTTATACAGTGTTATTGATGCCTCACTTTGAAATTTAAGTAAAATATTTTAATAATTCCAATCATTTAAATTAGTTAACTTTAAATATGATTTTATCATTAATTCTATTCCAATTTAAGAAGAACTGAACAAGGCATTCAGAATCTAAATTAGGAACGAGAATTGAAAAGAATAAGGTAAGGAAAATTCAAACCATTCTGTGTTGATGGGAAAAACAAAAGGTCAAATACTTAAATATTTACATAAACTGCTATGTAGTGAAAGTATATCTATGTTTTGGGTTCAAATTCTGCAGAATATTTGAGCATTTTATTTTCGTTGATTTTAACACGAAATGTTTGATAATAATTTGATGTTTGAAAATAACAATATTTTTCTTTCTACAATAAAAAAAAAATGGTATTTTTTTAAGCATTTTTTTCCCTCAAAATATTCAAAATACAGACATTGGAAGTTTTTAGCAGAATTCCTTCTTTCCTTTTACTATAAAAAGTTAGGACCTGAAACGATAAAGAGCTAATTCCATACGACTATTACTCAGTGAAAGATATTCCTAAACTAGAGTGTTTCATCTTTCAAAATGTATCTACTCCTTGAAATGATATTGTCAACCAAAAAAAATGTTATTTTGTTACTATAAAAGCAGTCTTTTAACTTTTGCAATAACTCCGCAATGCATAGATAAAAAAATCGGAAACAAAATAATCAGGTAGTAATGTGTTTATGCTTCTCTATATCGTACAGAGAAGTAAAAGATTATGAAAAGTGTAAGAGTACACCTTACTGTCATATTGTAAACATAGGGCTAATAAACATGTTATTTACCCTACTTGTTGTCTTTTATTTCTGAATCTTCTAGCACATTCGAGCGCCGTTTGCACATACTTTGCACTATGAATTTCTTTTTGATTTTGTTTTTGTATTCCTGACCTACCTTTAAAGTTTGTATAGGGAATTTTGAATCACCCTGTATACTGTATATATATCAAAGACACCAAAACAAGTACAGTAAACTCCCGATTATCCGCGGACCTCTCCTGTTTCCATTTTTTTTACTGTACAATAAATTACGGAATTAAAAAAAATTAAATCTAGAATAAGGTAAATAATAACAGAGGCTAACAAAGTAAGTGAAGACAATTATAGACAAACAATTTAAAGAACGACCTTGTGGGCGGAGCTTAGGTTACACTAAATTACGGGAGAGCCTTCCTCTTCTACATACACATCAGACAGCTGACTTGTCAAATAAGCCACCAACTTGAATTTTTTTATTATTATTATTTTGTAAATTTGTTTTACATTCTTTCATTCATGTACACTAATTCGTAAGTTGAGTGTTATTTGAAACAAAACTTGACATCTGACGCTTGAGGTATTAGTTGTAGTTGTACATGGAGAGGGTAACGTTCCCTTCGTCCCCTAAACTAGCGCACTAAAATGTCGTTCCTTAATTTGTTTACTTTTGTATTGCATTTTAATGTAAATAAAACATGTTAAAAGCATTTTTGTGTTGATTTTCGTCCTTTTACGTCCTATTTCGGATTATTCCCCGTTTCCTGCCCCACCCAATTCCGCGGATAATCGTCAGCCAACCCATGACCACAAATGAGCCGTTTCGGTACGAGATGGAATCAAAGAAACAAACGTATTAGCATGATAGTGACAAATTTACAGCAATTTGTGTTGCTGTTTACTTTAATATAGAGAATGCGTAGTCGGTTCATAGAATATCAGCTATACAAAAAAGACAAAGCTGTGATACAAAGCTGTGATTATTATTAACTCGTTATCTGTAATATATAAAGCTCATTATGTAAATATAATTCTTTTGAGTTAATTTTGTATATAAGAAATTATTAATATTAGATATTAAGTTATCAAACTCTGATGCAAATGATGGAGATTCTTAACACTGCAGGCATGATAGAATTTTCTTATAAACGGTTTCTGAATTAAAATAATTTTAGTAAAAATCTAATAAGGATATATCATTGAATGTTTTTTGTTAGGATAATTACTTCAAGTATCCTTGGTAAAACAACAGATTCGTATTTCAAACAAATACTTTTATTTTTTAAAAGGTTAAAAAAAAATCTCATATTATTTTTGTTTATACTTGCATGGTAGTTAAAATACCCTTCAAAACTATCCTTAATAAGAGTAGGAAAGACAAAAGGCAAAAATCCATTCTTCCATTGTCCTTCCGTCCATTATTAAAAATACCGGGAGTTGAACTTTCATGGACAGTCTAAGTTCTACTAAGAAAGATATCTATTGGGTTTCTTAAAAATTGGACCACCGTGAATGAACAATATTGTTTTAAATAGGTACAGCATACTCTCGATATCTCGAACTTCGATATCTCGAAAACCTGGATTTGTCGAAAAATAATTTTCCCCCTTGATATTACATATTCATCTAATGTTACTTTTAATTTTTATGTCGAAGAGTTTTCACTCAAAACCTTGTTATGTCGAATATTTTTCGAAGTAAAAAATTATTTTTTCCGGAAAAATCGCCGGTTAGTTGTGTCGAAGCAAACAGAGGTATTTTTTAAGAAATTCTAGTAATGTAAGTTCATTGTATTTTACTAATTCTTTTCAATTTAATGTAATTATTTTCGACTATTTTTAAAAATTCAAATTATCATTGCTGTATTTAGACTTATTGTTAACTATCATTACATATTTGCACTTATTCTCATCTATCAAGACTCTTTTAATTTTTAGAATATTACTCCGTATCTTGTGTTTTTACGTGCATTTTTATGTTTTGGTTATGACCTTGTTATCTCGAAAACTCGCTATCTCGAATTTTTTTTAGCGTCCCTTCGACTTCGAGATATCGAGAGTATACTGTGACTGGTTTGTTTGTTTTTGTTTAACAGATATTTACTATGCAGATAATCGAAAATTTGCAAGCTACACAATATATAGGATTTCCTGCTTTACAACTAAAAGCTATCATTAAATATCTTTACCTATTTATATTTGTTTTTTTCAAAATACTATTCTGCAAACATTGACTGTTTTAAGAGGTAGATCTGCTAGATAAATACATCAAAAGAAACTTAAAAGTTTACTAGTAAAGCTCCTTGCTGTTCTTGAAATACTTATTTTAATAATCTTGTTACAAAATGGTTTTGAAGAGTTACATTGACTTTACTTATTGAAAAGAAAAGGTTCATTTATTAATAATTAATTTAATTGCTGAATACCTAAAACATTTTCTAAACCTGTGACTACTACTATTTCTAAATCCTGCATTAGAGCTGAGACATACTGAGTTCCAACTGTTGAATCCTCATTGAATCCTCCAAGATATCATCCAATACATCAAGTGTTTTCTTTTTAAACTTTCTCTTCTGTTGTGGGTTCATTTGCTGCATGGTTTGTACCAAGCCTCCAAAGAAACTCTCAAAATTATCTGGGAATTGTCGTTTCTTTCTGTTGCGATTCCGTCGTTTCTTTCTGTTGTGATTTTGTCTCTGCTTTGCTGTTACTTTTTCCCTCCATTCCATTTGATTTTCTGATTCTTCCTTTTCTACTTTTCTGCCTCTTGAACTTGTCGCGCCTTCGAATTCTGCTTCAGGACGACTTCCTTCCATTTCCTCAGTTATTTCTGATTTAATAACCTTTACTCTGTCTGATTCCATGGTCTCTTTCGTATATGACAGCAAGAACAATAAAACACAGACTTTTCTGTACAGTATAGACCTTAAAGTGACCTTACAATGCGTAATTAGAAATCTCCACCATTCATTGCACTGAAAATGAGAAATAAAATTCTTTTAATTGACAAGTTAACTGATAAAAATATTAATAATAATATTATTATTATTATTATTATTAATAATTTGTAAAAGTTTCAAACCATGTAAAAGTTTTCCCAGCTAACACAACATGGCGGGTCAAGGACCAAAGCCCATAAAGGCTAGCTGAGTTCGTGATGATGTCTGCTATAGAGTTCCTTATGAGCTCATGATTCACGCAGCTGCTGAGTTCGGAGTTAGGGGTGGTGAGTGTTGGAGAAGGGTTTTCGAGGTCCAGGGGTGTGAGGTGTGTGTCAGCCTTGACAATGGTTGAGTGTAGTGAGGAATATTGTGCTCTTTGGTGGAAGTGTTCCCTAAGTGTGTGTACTTGCTTTGCATGTAGGATGATGAGATTGATGAGTCCTCGGCCTCCCTCCTTGCGGGGAAGAGTCATCCTTTCCGTAGCGGACTTGGGGTGGTGCATGTTGTGTTTCGTGAATGTAGTGCGTGTTGTGCATTGTAGTGCTTCGAGTTCAGTGTTTATCCATGGATTATTATTATTATCTCGAAAAAGATTCAAACCATGGGTTTCCCCAGCTAAGACAATATGGCGGGTCAAGGACCAAAGCACATATTGCCAAGTGTTAAAAAAAAAAAAAAAAAATTGGAAGAATAGTTAAGGATGGGTGCTTGTGTCCATAAATTTCCTAACTATGCGTGTTGTGTTGAGTACCACAGCCTTCTGGAGTTGTGCGTAAGTGTTTTTATGAAGTCCAAGTGTGCTGAGGCTGTGGTGTAATGTGTGAGGCACCAGACCAGTGGCGGACAGGACGATAGGTACAACACGCACTCGGTCCTGCCTCCACTGCTTCTGGAGCTCGTGTGCTAGGTCTGTATATTTACTTATCTTGTCTGCGTGAGTTTTCTGCATGTTCTTGCTGATAGGCACTGCAATATCAATGAGATAGGTCTGTTTGTTGGCCTTATCAACAAGTGTGATGTCAGGTCTGTTGTGATGTATAGTTTTGTCTGTGTGAATGGGGCGGTCCCAGTACAGCTTATGTGAGGTTGACTCTAGTACGCTTTGTGGTGTGTACTTGTAGTATGGGACCGTGTTCTTAATAAGTGAGTGTTTGTGTGCTAGCTGTTGATGAACGATCGACGCTACCTGATTGTGTCGGTGGAGGTAGTCTGTTTGGGACAGAAGGGGACAGCCTGATATTATGTGGTCGATCGTCTCATGTGTAGTGTGGCATTTCCTGCATCTGTCATCATGTGTGTTTGCGTCGTGTAGAATGTGTTTCTTGTAGTTGCGTGTGGGGATGACTTGGTCCTGTATCGCGATCATGAACCCTTCGGTCTCCCCAAACAGCTCACCACTCGTCAGCCATCTGTTCGACGCTTCAATGTCGACATGAGGCTGGCTGAGTTCGTGGCGATGTCTGCCATGGAGTTCCTTACGAGCCCATGATTCATGCAGCTGCTGTGTGTGGGTGTCGGGGGTGGTGAGTGTAAGAGAAGGGTTTGCGAGGTCCAGGGGGGTGAAGTGTGTGTCAGCCTTGACAATGGCTGAATGGAGTGAGGAGTCTTGTGCTCTTTGGTGGAAGTGTTCCCTAAGTGTGTGTACTTGTTTTTCGTGTAGGGTGAAGAGATTGATGAGTCCTCGGCCTCCCTCCTTGCGGGGAAGAGTCATCCTTTCCGTAGCGGACTTGGGGTGGTGCATGTTGTGTTTCGTGAATGTAGTGCGTGTTGTGCGTTGTAGTGCTTCGAGTTCAGTATTTGTCCATGGAATTATGCCGAACGAATATGTTAGTGTGGGGACGGCAAAAGTGTTGATGGCTTTAATTTTATTTCTGGCATTGAGTTGTGTTTTGAGGATGTTGTGAACGCGAGCATGGTATGTTTTCTTGAGTGCATTTTTGATGTTTGCTTTGTCAATGACGCGCGCTTGCTGGAAGCCCAGATACTTGTAGGTCTCTCCCTCTTCCATGGATTGGATGGCCAACCCATTGTCCAGTTCAAAACCCTCCAAATTCGTAGTCTTCCCGCGTGTTATATGTAGCTTGCGGCATTTGTCAATTCCAAATTCCATCCCAATGTCTTTGGTGAACTGTGTTGTGACTTGTAGCAAATTGGTAAGTTGTGCGTTGTTTGTGGCGTAGAGTTTAATATCATCCATGTAGAGTAAGTGTGTGATTTTGTATGGTGTCAGAGTGCCTGAGGTAAGCCTATAACCGTATTTTGTGTTGTCTAGCATGTGGCTTAATGGATTCAAGGCGAGGCAGAACCAAAGAGGACTCAAGGAGTCTCCCTGGAAAATACCTCTCCTTATGGGAATGGGGACTGTAGTGATGGAGGTGTTGGAGGTGCGTAGGTGTAATGTTGTGTTCCAACTCTTCATCGTGGCATCCAAGAATGCCATGATCTTGGGGTGTACTTTGTAGAGTTGTAGAGTGTGTAGAAGCCAGGAATGGGGGACTGAGTCAAATGCCTTCTTGTAGTCGATGTACGCGATGTGTAAGTTCCTATTCTTCGCGCGCGCCTGCCGCAGGATTACCGAGTCAATAAGGAGTTGCTCCTTACAACCCTGGGAATTCCTACGACAGCCCTTCTGCTGTTCGGAAAGAATGTTATGTGTCTCAATGTGTGTGTAAATTTTGTCTGCAAGGCAGGAAGTCAGGAGTTTGTAAAGTGTGGGGAGGCAAGTGATTGGACGATAGTTTGCAGGGTGTGCTGTGTCAGTGTTCTTACTCTGTAGGTAAGTGACACCCTGTGTGAGGAAAAGAGGCATATGTTCTGGGTGTTGGATTATGTCAGTGAGTGCAAGAGCTAGCTTCCCATGCAGAGATGTGAACCTCTTGATCCAGAAGTTCTGAACGCCGTCTGCACCAGGAGCCTTCCAGTTGTGTGCATGTTTCACTGCTGCCTGTATGTCTGCGAGAGTAATCTCATGGAAGGACATGGAGGGTAAGTGTTCAGTGAGTTGTTGTTCCTCTGTGATCCATGGTGCTTTATCATTGTGGGGGATAGGATTAGACCACAGAGACGACCAGTATTCATGTAATGCGTCGCTGGTGGGTGTGTTTGTGTTGGGTGTGGTGGAGGGAGATGTAAGGGATCTATAGAATTTTTTCTCATTGTATTGGAAAGTGTTGTTCTGTTGTTTGCGCAGAGTGCACTGTTTGTATCTTTGTAATCTTTTCGTAAGTGCACTCAGTTTTTGTTTTAGTGTGTCGAGATGTTCATGAACCTGGTTGTGATGGTTTGAGTGTGAAGGGCGAGTGTTTATGTGCTTGAATATCTTCCTGACCCGGGACATAATTATTATTATTATTATTATTATTATTATTAATTCCTAAATTCGAATACAACTTTACTCAAGTCTTAATTATTTTTTTTTTTGAAATTTTTTTGAGATATTTAACGTATTTGAAGACGGTTGTCACGTAAGTTTTTTTATAAAATTATAAGACTTACATAAAAAGCAAGCTTTCGTCATTTAATGTATTAAGAAAAATAAGTATAAAACTTGAAAACCAATTCACTACTGGATTCACATTCAATAAAAAAAATTAAGTAAATCATCAAACTTTAAACAGATTAATTATTCAAATAACCTGAGATCGAAGAGAGTCTTTATTAAACAAAAAAGTAAACTTAGATTCTTGTGCGAGACATAAATGATTAAATTTAACTTTAGCAGCGAATCCGAGTCTGTTTTCCTATAACTATGAAATTAAAAAGAGAAAACATATAATTCTATTTTTTAATAATATCATGTTTTCAAATTGACAATTTGAATGAAACGTTTTGTTTTGTTTTATTTGAGATTTATAATTTATAAAAAAAATAACAATTTCTTTTAAATTTTAATTTTAATCTAAATAGAAATAATGAAATAGAACAGTTACTTCAAATTTTAAAATATTTTAAAACAACACACAAATTGCTTTGTGCTAATTCATAATCTCGATTAATAAATAATTGAAAATAAAGATTTTTCGTAGAATTATTAAGTATTAATGTAGGGTTACCTGTACATCATCACAGTTTTAGTTCTGTACAAATTAACGTTCGTCTGCTTCGAATTAAAGACTTGAAATTCTATCCCAGTCATCGTAAAGCATTGATGATTCTTTAATAATAAGGTATCATCATGTTTGCTGTTTATTACATCAGTTTAATAATGATTTGAATAAAAGAAGACTATTATTATGTTGATGTTATAAAGTGACTTTGGCTATTTATTTAAATGTTAGAGAGGTAACAATGCCTACGAAATCATTAAAAGAATTAAAAGAGAATATAAAATATTGTAAATTAAATAAAACAAGAAATGAATTCAGCACAAATCTAACCAAATTGCCTTTCTGGTTCGATTATCAGGAAGGAATCGGGAACGGCCGTTTCGGCCTACATGGGACTCATCAGCCCGATCTCCGCCTTCCCCGATAATCGAACCAGAAAGGCAATTTGGTTAGATTTGTGCTGAATTCATTTCTTGTTTCATTTAATTTAAATTATTTTTGCAGCACGTTAAACTCTTAACTTATGTTTCTCTGTATTACTGTCCTATCAGTTATTAGGAATAGGTTATTAGTTGTGCAAATTGGCACAACATTTATTGTTGATGTTTTTTTGTTCTGCGGGGGTCACTGCCAGGTGTGACGGTGACCTCCACTTTAGTATCTTGCCTTTCTGGGTCTTTTATCGGGAAAGGCGGAGATCAAGCTGATGAGTCCCATGTTATAGTTACCCTTGTTGGCGGTGATGTACCAAATTCAACCCTCCAACGTCGTTGCATCCAGGGCCGTGCCAAGCGGGGGTGCCAGGAAGCACGGCACCCGGGCGGCACGTCTTGGCTGGCGGCGGGCGGCAAATAATTTAGTGTAGAAATACTAATGGAAAGGAAATATATGCAAAATATGTAATTATATATACAGTATTTGTTTTATTATGAAAAATATTAAATTTAGGCTAAAATAACTTTAGCTTATTAGGGGCGGCAAATTTTGCTTGGGACCCCGGCGCCAACATACCTTGGCGCGGCCCTGGTTGCATCTCAACAACCTTCTACACTTCCCAATAACTAAGGTGACCAACCGTCCACCTTTTTGAAGCTCTGTCTTCCTAAATGTCCTCCTTTTGTAAATTGTGTCCTCCTTTTTGATATGTGAAGTTTAAATTTTTTTTTTTTTTTTTGATTCAACAGATAGGTTACAGGTTTGTTTGCATTTTTTGTGGTTGAACAGATAGGTTACGGGGTTTTTTTTTTGTTTTTGTTGAACAGATACGGTTGTTTGCGTCCTCCTTTTCATTTTAGAAAAAATGGTCACCTTACAAGAACACTTCAGAATCCACTTACGTTCATCGAATGAAAGTCTCACCGCCATTTTGTTTCACAACAAATGAACAACAATGAACGTGTTGCTATGCTTTTCCAGCGCCGTCTGGATCATACACAACACACTTTATATTTCTATCTCATTTCGTTGCTGAGTTATAACGTTTCAAAGAGTGTATAATTCAATTTGGGACACCCTGTACATTTTATAATGATGTTTTTATACAATCACTGTACAAATTTTTGTAGTATATAGGTTAAGGTGAATAAAAAATTTTTTTTGACTAGTTGGAAACTGATCCACATGGAACGAGAATCACATAAGGCTACATATTTTTCCACAACCATCTCAAAAAATATGTCGTATTTTAATTAAACAGCACAATATTTACTTCAAAGTTTTCAATAAATAATAAATAAATAAATAAATAAATAAAAGCAGTAGAAATTACTTACTTAAAGGATAAAGCTATATATTTACTTTTCTTTACTTTAGCGCAGGATAGTAGGAATAGTCCGATTAGTCAAACGGTGTATAATTGTATAGAAAACATACAAACTTACAAACTTTGATTATATAGTTAATAATAAAAAGAAAATATTTAAGAATATAAATATAAATAAACTAAAAATCTACCATTACAATTTGTTAATGGTGAAAATAAAGTAATTGAAATAATTGCTATTTTCAATTCAATTTTCAAAAATTTCAATTTTATCCAAAATACTATTATGATCACCAACAAATAAATAAATAATTGTTTCGTAGGTTTTTCTATTTTATAATTAAGATTTATTTGAGAGTATTTGCATTATTTTAACGAAGGATGTTTTATTTTAATTTTAAATTTATAATAAATTGCTTGCTTTCTTTAAGTTTTACTGGAACATCTAGCAGGCAAAAAATGTTAAACATGTTAGCATTGTAACGCATGTTAAACATTTAACAAAGCACTTTTCATGTAACTATTTTTTCCCTAGAATATTTATGTACTTTCTTTTAAATAAATAAATAGAGAAAAAAAATCACATGATTAATACAGTGTGTAAGTATACATCTATGTTGAACCTACTATGTTGAAGGCTGTTTTTTATTGAATATACAGTAGAGCCCTGATTATCCGCGGAATTGGGTAGCAAGGGTACAGCGGATAATAAAAATCGCGGATAACCCGAAAAAAGACTAAAAATGAGGTGTAAACACGAAAAAAAAAATATTTCAGCATAAAAACTACGTTTCATTATACAAAAAACATAATATGAAAAAGTTTTAAAATATGTACAGTACAGCAGAAACCTTTCTGCAGAGCAAGAGCCTGTCACTCATCCACAAATTCCGAGAAGGCCTATAGGATCACGATGCACAATAAATCTGTCAATAATTTTCGACCTTCGCACTGTAGGGCCTATTGTACTTTCCCTGTTGTTGGCTTGGATTAAAATGGGTTTTTTTGAGATTCGTAATTAAAAAATTTTTCACGGCATTCGCGGATAATCGGGCTCGACCGTATAATAAACACTTTTTATAGCTAACTACTGTACACCCTGCTGCATTACACTGCTATAAGAATTATTTGTTATAAACCGTACTTTCATTAAAAGTAACCGCTATTCGCTTAGGGGCCGTCCATATACAGTGTTACCTCCTTTAACGGACACCCTGAATAGCGGACACCTCTAATTAGCGGACATAATTGCGGGTCCCTGTCCCTTACAATAGAACATTCCATGTTATCCACTCCGAATAGCGGACACTCTTAATAGCGGACAGTTCCATCCATAGTATTCTGTCCGAAAACAGGTCCAATTCTATGGAGGCCACAATGGAACTCCCAGAAACACCTGAGGAAAGATACTGGGGGTGATTTCCCGTTGTCTGCCCCCAGGACGCCATTAAGGAATGACGTCAGACCGAAGAGAAAGTGAAGAGGAGGCTGGACCACACAGGAAAGGAAATTGAAACAGCCATGCCACTGTCGGGATTCGAATCCAGTTACTGGCGCACTGGCCATCACGGCAGACCGCACGGCCACGCCAGCACGGCAGCGAACAGTTATTTTAACTGTAAAAAAAAAAAAAAAAAATCGATTAACGTTTCGACAAACACATCATGGTTGTATTTACATCGGTGTTTCATACATTGGTACACCGATACATTGTATGTGTCCCATGATTCAATGCACGAATCTTTCATTGCAGTTGCTTTGTCAATACCTCATATAGCTATCCTATAAACGTGTTGATTAAATTTAGTGCGAATTAAATTGGCGTCAAAAAGGAAGAGATAGGCACTGAAAGAAAAAATTGATGTTCTTGAAGTTGCTGAAAAAGAAATGCTGAGTGTGCGTTGTCTTGCTGAATGTTTTAAAGTTGGAAAAACTCAGCTAAGTAAACTTTTGAAGGACAAAGATGAGATTAGAAAAATATGGATGGTGAATTCAAACGAAAATTCGAAGAATTTGAAGTTTCGTACAACTGAAACAAGCAAAATCGACGAAGGTATCATAAAATAGTTCCGCTCTCTCATGCAAAGAACATTCCTAAAAGCGGTGTTTTGCTTCTAGAAAAAGCCAGAGAATTCGGTCAAACTTCAAGATTCGATACGTTTAAGGCATCAAATGGATGGCTAGAAATTAATTTTCTATATACTGTAATTAATTTTGTCATTATTTTAAGTAAGACAAACGGATTAGCACTCATTTAAAAAGGAATATAGTAAATAATTTGCAATTGTTCATATTCTCTCATATCGCAATGGTAATTGTAGAAATTTAATTAAGATTGTACGTAATTTTTCATTAAATGACATGCTATAAGCTAAAAAATTAAAAAAAGACAGTCCTCCCCAATACCGGACACCTCCCAATAACGGACAAAACTTCCGGTCCCGTAACTGTCCGTTATTCGGAGGTAACACTGTATTACGTCATTTAAAAATAGGGAGGGGGGATCTGGTCATTGGATGACGGTAACATGAAGCATGGGGAGGGGGGGGAGGTCTTGCCAAAAATGACGTCATCACTTGCTAATCTGAGCTGACACTAAAATAAATTTTAATACTTAGCTCAGTTAGCTCACAAATCGCCGACAGGTTTCTTAACTGGGCAAGATGTTTTATAAGAATAGATGATAGGCTTCAATGCTCATATTATGGAAACAGTTTACTTGATAATTATTTCCAAAATGGTGAAACTTTCGTAGAAAATGATGTAATGCCAAGGTCTTTTAGAAATTTAAAGATTGATGTTAAAAGACATATGCAGTCAAACAAACACATCAACAATTCTCAATCCGATTTCCGTGAAGAAAAAAAACAAAGAATCGGAAGAAATGGAAAAGGCAGGGAAGTTAAATGCACTCAACTGTGCAAATACTGCATGCTTCATATGGTAAAAAAAAAAAAAAAAAAGTTTTTTTTCTTCACGGAAACTAGATAGATAAATTGTGATGTGAATGATATGAAGATTTGGTTTGTATCATTTGGTTTGCATAACAGTGGGTGTGATATTGGAACCAAAAATCATTCAATGGAATTTCCTCGTTTGTACTTGCCATATGCACATTCTGTGTTACTGAAAGAAATCGCAACTTTTATTACAAGTGCTAATCTGCCTGTGGGAATAGTTGCTGATAAGATAAGGGTAAACCATCGTAGCAGGCATATTATAGGATTGAGAATTCCAATTTTTGATGTTAACACAAACAATCTTTTTCATTCTATTTATCTGGAACATAATTTTGTAAATGATTTTTCTGGTAAAGGCCTATCATCTAGCATCCTGAAAACCCTTCTTAAATTTGGTTTAGATGCTCAATAGGTGAGAGAGCAGCTGGCATAGCTGTAGATGGGCAGTACATAAAGTTAGGTGTTGCCAACCATATAAAAGATGAGCTAAATTTGAAAAATATTCTAGCAGCCTGGTGCTAGACATGATGCACCGCACTGAATTAATGGAAAAATGCTGAAATGCCAAATATTATTAACAAGGCACATAATCTCATACTTGAATGTATGATGGAATTCCTTCGATGCAGCATAAAATATCTAAAAACAGAGATGAAGGGTCAGTTTGTGATTTACGAAAGCTTTTTAAGTTATCTAAGATCCGGTTGAAGCATAAATTCACCCTAATTCTCAATTTTTTCTCGTTTTGTATGTCAATCCCTGTGTCGGAGGCACTATATGAGAGTTGGGGGTCAGTAAAAAGCAATGTGATAGTGAAAAGAACAAGAGGTAATGATGGCCCATTGGAAGACATTGGCACATCAGATATGGGTGTATTTATTACGCTTAATGGTCCTGAAAGTGAATGTAAGCATATATGAGGACCCCAGAAGCCAAGGGATCCAAGTGACAAAAACATAGTTCTGAGATAATCGAGGTTAAAGTTTTATTATTGGATGGGTTTTAATAGTAGAGTGCTTTTCAATGTGTCATTTCTCAGTTTGAGTCTTTGACTCTTGACAAGATCACTTGTCCACTCAACAGAACAATATTTTTACTACACGTTCCAGCCAATAACTCGATTTTTTTCAAAAATGTCACTTGGACCCCTTGGCTTCTGAGGTCCTCATATATGCTTACCCATGCCTGTGATTCAGAGTTTGAAGGAATGGATGAAGTCCCCATGGGAAAATATTAAATAAACAATTACCTGTACAAAAACATACAATATCAAACGTCATCTTCAATAAATTCAAAATAAGATATACCAAATAAACTTCAACATCTTCAACAGTAGATTCCAATATTTCGTTTTATTTCTAAAACTTTCTCAAGGTTCCGAAGAATGTAGAGAAAGATTTCTCTTTCTCCTTATTTTATACTTTTATTTTTATACATTTACTTTGGCTTATTCTACATTCTTCGGAACCTTGAGAAAGTTTTAGAAATAAAACGAAATATTGGAATCTACTGTTGAAGATGCTGAAGTTTATTTCGTATATCTTATTTTGAATTACCTTTACAATTTTAGTGGATTTTAATTGTCGAAATAATCCATCATATTTATAGCTTTTAGACAATGACGTCATTTTTGCGAGAGAGGGGGGGGGGGGGTTTGGGATTATCGGGGGAGGGGGGGTGGGGGGGGGGGGGGGGGAATAAAAAATCGGTAAAAATCGATGACGTAATATATGGACGGCCCCTTATCAATTTTTAAAATAGCGGCCATTTAATGTTGTTTTTTGACAAAAAATCACGTGGTTGTAGTTGTAGGAAAACAAAATTAAAGCACCAAGCCGACTACATCCACGAAACTTTATTTATGATAAATAGTACATTTTTTGCTTCAGCGGTTGTGCTATTGAGTTCATTTATTTAGATTCTGTCCATTTGCCAAGGTACAGCTCCTGCTTCACTGACAAAATAATCACAAAACTTATCTCTGAGCTGTGTTGCCTTTTTTGTTGATGGTTGACAGTCTTCACGCCATTCATAAAAAAGAGGTGCCCCCCCCCCCCCAGACCTTATGGCTCACCCACTTCCACATTCTTTTTAATTTTTTTCAACCCCCTCAAATTTAAATGACAACCAAAAAAAAAAAACGACTTTTACACTCTTAATTTTTTTCAACCCCCCCCCCCCCCCCAAATTAAATGAGAACCAAAAAAAAACGACTTTTTACACTTAATTTTTTCAACCCTCCCCTCCCCCAAAATTTAAATGAGAACCAAAAAAAAACAACACTACTTTTACACTCTACTTGCTTTTTTTGAACCCAAAATTTCGTGACTCCCCGGCGTGGGCACCGCCGGGATATAAACCTTCGACTGAAAAGGTATCTTCAATTTTGAAACCGTCACATTCTCTGACAAAGTTATGTAAAACACAGTAAACTCGTATAATGGACTCGCACAAAGGCAGGTCAACATTCAATGGTAGATGGAAAAGTGAATCAACAACCACAAATTCATTTTTTCCAGACTTAATTTCAACAACGCCAAGATGCAACATGCCCTTACAATCTCCTCCGTCTGCAGACACTTCAGTCCCATCAAATGAAGATTCTTATACTCAAATGAGTGAACCTTTGCTGTTCAATATGTAGGACACATGTGGTAGGAAAATGATGAAAATGGAGATTTGATCAAATCCCTAAGGGAGATGATCAATTCACGGAAGATGTTAAAATTACAACTCTGTGGGGCCATTTCCCTTAAGAAAGTAAGTGATTTGATCAAATCCCTGAACTGATTTAGTGAAAAGATGAAATAATATTGTTTACATATTAAAAGTTCGGTGGACCTAATAAAATGGCCAGACAGTGTATATTCACATATATGCGGGCCATTATGGTAGAACATGGCAACTATTTTATCTGCCAAGCATGTGGCACCACTGCAATTCCAGAAAACACGTTTGAAAGCTTGTTGGATGTGCTTCTGATTGGCACACTAACGTGGTCTGGGTCAGTAAAGGAACGGCCTTTTAGCAAGTGGAAAATATATATTTGGAAATCATTGTTCAATGATAGAATTCAGTTGTTTATTTCATCTTTTCACTAAACCAGTTCAGGGATTTGATCAAATCACTTACTTTCTTTAGGGAAATGACCCCCACAGAGTTGTAATTTTAACAGCTTCCGTGAATTGATCATCTCCCTTAGGGATTTGATCAAATCTCCGTTTTCATCATTTCCCTGCGACATATATGTACGATAAACCCCGATTATCCGAGTTTCCGCTTTAACCGAGCTATCAAATATTTCTAGGATTTTTTGGGTTTTTTTGTTTTTACATTTTCTATTTTTAAAATTACCGAAAAAAAATTCTGAACTTCGTCTTACCAATCAACGAAGAGGATATACGTGACTGGATAAATGCTGACGCACAACAAGACATTACAGATGAAATGATCGTTAATAAGGAAAATGAATCTAGCGATGATGATGAAGACAGTTACAATGAAAATCGACATATGAAAATCTCCCATACAGATGGACTAAAAGCTATCGAAAGTGCTATTCAATATATAGAACAACAAGAAGAAGCGACACCAGCAATCCTGTTCTCCTTAAAAAAATGGCGAAACATTGCTGTAGAAAAACGCCAAAGTAATGTAAAACAAAAAACAATTAAGGACTTTTTTGAGTAAAAGAACTCTTTCAATATGAATTGTATGTGGTGTATCTGTACAACTTTTGTATTTGTTAAAATTAACATTTAAATCTATACGAGTTATTTTATTTACAATTTTCACTTTAACCGAGTTTTTCGGTTATCCGAGTTAGTCTTGGTCCACATTAACTCGGATAATCGGGACTCTACTGTACATACAAATACTCAATACAAAATTACATTCAGTAATATGATTGAAAAAGGAATAAAAGTGAATATATATTAAGAAATATGGAACTAAAATATTTATATTGTTTAAATTGTTTAAAATATTCATGTTGAACTGTTTTCAAAACTAGTGAATATTTCCTAATGCAATACAGTTAATAACTTAAAATACAATTTATCGATTTACTTACCTCAAAGTGACTAGGATTTTTTTTTGGGGGGTGATACACTTTCTCATTTTCGTATCTTTCCCGGTAATAATTATTAACGACAATAATTCAAAGAAAGACGATTTAGATATTCTTAAGTAATTAAAAAACTTGTTGTCATCTGAACACAGTTCATCAAACAGAATGTAGTATAACCTTTTAGATTCTCTTAAGGATAGCATAGGGTGTAAATGTATCTTTCTCTCTCCCTTCGCCTTCTCCTTTTCATTAAAAGTATAAGGAGCATGTAAGTATACTTGTTGTCCGACATTTCTCTCAGCACTAGTGCACAGTTGAGTGACGATGTGGTGGCCAAACCGAGTGGTGGCGGGACTGGCTGCGCCACCTGGCAGCCCAGTTTAATAGGCTCGATATGACACAATGCCCCGTCACAATTCTCCGCAACCCGTGGCTGCCAACGTGTTCGCGGGGCAAGGCAGCCAGTCAGCAGCCAGTTTGTGGCGACGCGACGCCACCGGCTGCCCTAATCTAATAGGCTCCATAACAATCAAT
>JAFIDM010012231.1:127678297-127695408 GCA_023159025.1 Thereuonema tuberculata | reverse complement strand
ACCATGTTATAAATTTTAATTCTGGACATAATACAAATATAAAACGGCTAATTAATGGAAAACATTTAGAATACAATTTTAAATCGAAATATGCATGTCCATCAAAACCTTTTCGCCACAGAAAGCTGAAAACCTTTAATAAAAGATATAAGTTCTTATAAAAAAGACCCCTACTGATTTTGTTTCTTTTTTTTTTTTTTTGATACATAGATGAACAGGTAAGGAACTCTGGACCAACAGCTGTCAAAATACCTTGGCATTCAATTTCAATTATACAATATAAACATTTTCAAGTTCTCTCTTGAAAATTGTTTATATTCTTCTGCTCAAAAATTTTTCTTATCTTATCAAGAATATAGCAAATAAGAAAAGTCATATAAAAAAAATAATAATAAAATAAACAAATAAACACTTCAAAGTTAAGTTTATTTTATTTTATTTATTTTCAATATGTTTTATATGACTTTTCTTATCTGCTATATTCTTGATTTCCTTTTTCTCATTGAACAACTTTTTACCATGATATTCAAAAGTCAGTATGCAACTAAACCTGTTTTTTTTTCCAAATATAAATTTAAACTTTAATCAAGTCAAGCTTTACATGATCTTCAATTATAATAATATTTATAGCTCATAAGTGATTTCAATTATTACAATTTAAATTTATACAGGGTGTTGCAAAACTCGTGTGTAAAAAAAAACAAACAGGTATAGGGGCGAGGAGAAGGAACATGCTTTAGTGATGCACCCATGTACAGAAACGACTAACTAAGGCGATATACGTACCCAAAGGTTGCGATTCCATGATGATAAGGACACCATGTCTTGCAACAGCGTATGTGAAATGATAGTAGGTGAGCCCATCTCCTGGCATCAGGGTTAGCAGGTTCAAGTTGTTTGCTCCTTTAATTCAAATGTTTCAAGTGAGGTAAGTATGAGTGTCATTAGTTAGGTAGGTATGAGTATCATTAGTTAGGTAGGTATGAGTGAGGTAGTTACATTACTTCTTCTGTTATCAGAATAACAGCTGTAACAAAAACTAATGTTAATGTTGAGACTGAAGGCGTATTGTTCGTGATCTTTAAGTTGTGAATGCTCTCCTTCACATTTTATATGAAAACATCAGCACTGACATATACCACAAGTTTGCAGGTAACTGCAAACCTACTAGGGCTGCTGAACATAAAAGGAAAAAAAAGGTTAGTATGTAGGTTAACATTTTATAAATTCTGATGATCCAAATTAAATGACAAAACGGACTCTGAGGTGTGTGTGGTTAAGTAAACGAGAGTCACGTGAGCAGCTGTCATGTGCTAAGGTGTTATCCATTGGGTTGGAAATGGAATTTGACATTATTGGTGTTTGCAAATGGCTCATGTGTCCAACAAATTAAACCGACAGCTGATGTGAAACTGTATGCAGGGTTAGTGTTTTATTGACATAAATACACTGCACATGGAGGTGTAACTGTTTATACAACGACATGTGTTTCAAAACCACTGTTGTACTGTAAATAAAAACTGCAAATAAACAACAAAACACTTTGCTTACTGCAATGACAAACCCATATCCGAATTATCTAATCTACAACAAATGTTTAAAGCTTTTGCCTTGAACAGTATCGCTGTTGCAGAGGCAGCAGTGGTTGCGAATACTCTGGATACCTTTTGATAGTATTTGTGGCATCATTAATGTGAGCAGCAACAGCTGCTATCCTTGCAATAAGATCCTCCTCAGACTCGACCTCTTTACCATCATTAAGATCCTTTATACAGCCCCAGAAGTAGAAGTCCAGTGAAGCAAAGTTGGGGGATCGAGTTGGTCCCAAAATAGGTCTTCCCCTTCCGATCCATCTTTCTGGAATTGTGGTATCGATGATGGCGAACTGCTAGTAGAATATGCGCTGGCAAGGCGTCATGTTGAAGCCACATTATATCTCATGTAGCAAGTGGCACATCTTCGAGGAGCTGCAGTAGCACTTCATCCAGAAACATGAGATAAATACCGCCAGTGAGCTGAGGTAACATATAGGGCCTAATCAACTGATTAACTAAGAGTCCAGTCCATAGATTCAATGTAAACATTTCCTGGTGTCCATAGAGTTGGTAGCTGTGAGGGATGTCATGAGCCCACACATATCAATCGTGCAGGTTGAATACACTGTCCGGGTAAAAGCAGCCTCATCCAAACACGCGCGAGAAAGTCGGGTTCTTCAATGGTTTTTGTCTAAGACCCAGCATGCAAAGTTCATAATCTCTGGAAAACCAGAGAATAAGGTCCTCTGGTTTTACCTTATTCACCTTTTGTTGTAGAAACAATGCAGACCATCGTCTCAATCAATTCTCTATACCAGAGTGTGGTCCATTTCCTCAAGAGCTCCCACGGCTCTCGTGCTAGTAGATGGGTTGCATGCTATCTGGTCCAACATAGCCTCCTCTCATTCCACTGTCCTTCTCGTACGAAGCCTACCGGTATCGGGTCTCAGTAACCGCTGCAGGAAAATAATTCATAAATTATGCTGATGCTGTATAGGTTACACAAATAACATGATATTTGCCAAACATAAATGAAAACGGTACACAGCTATTCCGAACATTTCTACACCATACAATGAAACCAAACCAGCCGTTGGGTATGCTTGACAGACCATGTAATAACCTTTTCATTACGGGCACAGAAACGGTTCATAGCGAATACTGTACAATACAAACTACAAAATATCAAAGGAAAGACAATTACATGTGGAACACCAATGTTTCCCAGTCATGCATGCAGCCTAGAGAACAGTCCTCGGCATGGATGCCATCAATTTGGATACATCTCACAATAAAGCTGCTCTGCATCGCGGTTATTGTGGTTGGAGTGTTCGTACACGAAATGCATGTTACAGAGTTTGGAGTTGGAGAATGTCGCATCTGCCATAGTGACGTTTGTCTAGATGCGCAAAAGTAGCTAGTTTGCTGTAGCCCGTGACTCAACACATAGTTCTACCCTATTCGACAACCAATGAACGTTGTACCATATGATAACGTACCATGTGGCCTGTAGTTGTGCTGGCACTCACATCCATTCCAGAACCTGTTACTAAGTTACCTGTAGCAAAGTTACTGATATGGTGGTGATCTGAGTAACAGGTTCTGGAATAGATGTGAGTGTAGATGCAACTTTTGTCAACAGAACACTAACTCTGGAAACAGTTTCAGTTGTCAGGTTTAATGTGCCGGACACATGCTCTGCTCTGCTAACACCGATAATGTCAAACCCCATTTTCAACTCAATGGATAACACCTTAGCACATGACAGCTGCTCACAATATACCAAACACTACATTGTTAGTCACAATATTAACAATACTTTTTATTACAGCCATTATTCCGATAACAGAAGAAATAACATAACTACCTCACTCAATAACTACATACCTACCTAACTGACAACACTCATACCCCTTCATTTGAATAAAAGGAACAAACAGCGTGAACCGGCCAAACACGATGCCAGGTTGTGGGCTCACCTGCTATCATTTCACATGCACTGTTGCAGGACATGTTGTCCTCCGGAATCACTACATTTGGATATGCATACCGCCATAATTAGTGTTTCCGGACATGGGTGCATTATTAAAATGTGTTCTTTCTCCTCGTCCCTACACCTGGCTTTTTTTTTACACAAGTTTTGCAACACCCTGTAAAAGAAGATTATCATTGTCATTCAATTTATTAACATCCACAGTTAAGACCAAAATTAGTTGTTTTAATCAAAAGTGGATATTTTGAATAAATGTTTTTCAGTCTCTTCTGAATGATGGAATACTTCAGACTGGCAAAAGAATCAGCAGCGCACCCAGAAACAAAAGCATCTTTATCTACATTTATATTTGTATTATACAAGCCTTGCTATTTAAAAAAAAAAAAATCTATAAAAAAAAATATTAAATGAAATTATATTATTTACGAGGGCATACTGATAATTTTTCCCTCCTCAGTTACATTTTCACAGGTAGTTCGAGGCGATATTCAGAGAAGGTGCCAATGTGAATATGAGTATTTCACCTACAGCACCAAGAAGTACCTTCACTGTACAACAGGATCTGACTGAACAGTAACAGAAATGCGGTATCAATGGATGTGCGGTTGAAGCAGCAGATGGTTATAGAATTCCTGACAGCAGAAGATGTTTCACCGACCAAGATCTATTGAACACACCGTACACTAGTCAGAATCATGGTCAGGTGTTGGGTAGGGACAGTAAAAAACAATGAACCACGGATATCGTACTTTGTGGACAAAATGCATATGATGCAGACAAATGCAAATACAGGGAGACCAGTGACCAGCACCAACAATATGCAGATAAACTGATTCGTGCTAATCGGCGGATCAAACAGCAAAAACTGGCCAATATCCTTTGCATTTCACGTGAAGGAATGGTGCACATCACAAAAATATGTCTGCGATACCGCATGGTGTGTGCTAGGTCTCACACTAGCCATTGCAGTGTGGATGCTCCTCAGACTACAATTCCCTGTACTTCTGCATCCAGTGTATAGCCCAGATCTTGCACCCAGCGATTTATTTTTGGTTTCCAAAGTTGAAGAAACACCTGGACAATTGCTACAGCTCTGATGCAGAAGTTGAGACTGCTGTTTACCATTGGTTCCGCTCCAACAGACCTGAGTTCTCCGCCAACAGGATGAAAGAACTAGTTTATCGTTGGAACAAGTGTATTGCTGTAGGTGATGACTATATAGAAAAGTAACTACTTGGTATTGAAGAGGACATCCCAAGCTTTTATTTGATGTTAATCATTTTGTCATATACTATTTATTACACATTCTATTTACATCAAGGCAAAAATTACAGCTCTCATAAATAAATAAATAAATAAATTAAATAGAGATGAAGTATGATAATTCCAATTCAAACAATTTTATGAATGTTAATAAATTTGGATACTAATGAAATACTTGTGTTTAATTATTTTAAACTTCAACAGACATATTCCAGGCTTTTCTAGTGAAATAAGCATCTTTCTTATACCCAGTGGTAATATGACTACTTAAAGAATAAAAGAAAAAGGATCTTATACACCTACCTAACTCTCACTAGTTTAGCAGAAATTATTTATCAAGTTTATGATGAATACTCACAGAAACTTAAATTTGTACTCAAGTAAGAAAACAAGCTTTATTTTATAGTGGATAAGAACATCTACATGTCGGCCAATGAAAAGCAGAGAAACAGAGGTAGCTCTACTGACTATGAAAAGAATTTTGATTTACTTAAATATCTGCTATCTTTAGTGCTTTGGGAAATCATATTAACCCTACCTCACTGAAAACAGCTAAACCAGCTTTTCATCTTTGGCATAAAAAAAAAATGTAGACATTTAGGAAGAAGTAATAAATTAGCATCACTGAAACTTTGCTATTTTAGCAGGCACCAATATTCCCAGCACTCCTTAATTATACGACCTTGTGGAAATTTATCTTGTGGAAAACACTTTACGAAACAAGGAAAGTTAATTTTTCAAAGGAAGACTCAGAAATAGAAACATAAAATGAATAGTAACTGAAGATTGATAGACACAATATAAGACATCCACTTTTGCAGATGATAAAAAACAAATATATTCCAGATGAAAAACAAACCATAAAGAAAATTTCAATTAATAAGAGCTACTTAACATGTGTTACATAGTAACATGTTAACAAAACTTTGAGCTTACAAAATTACATTACATACTTTACAGAAACTGATAACAACCAATTATTGATCAGAACCACTGACAAAAAAAGAATGTTTGCAGTATTCTTCTATTAGTATTATTCAAATTGCAAAGATACAAGTGTCCAGTAAATTCTTACTGAAGAGATAACAGAAATATTATAAAAATAGAAAGTAAATTAAGTTAATACCTTAATTGCATTTGATGAATGTATAAATTCTACAGATGTTAATCCACATGCAATTAATTGTAGTTGGCCAGCTTTCCGAAAAGGATGAACATTGTGAATAAGAATAACGTCATCAGTAGAAATAGAAGAGATTTCTGTAATCTTCATTAGAAAGCATTGATAAAATAAAGCTTTATTATCTAATTTGAAAATCCCTTTTTCAGCCAGTGAAGTATCTGTAACCTTGCCCTGAAAAGAAAGAATAGCATTAATTATCAGCTTCATATTACTATTAACTATCAAACTTAGGCAAGGCATTCTAAAAGTAATTTTTGAAAGTAAAAGCGAAATCATATGTTTTTAATTTTTGTATTTTGGTCAAATTTTTAAGTTTATTAAAAAGAGTAAACGAACTGTTTTGTGCAAGTCATTAGAAGTATTTAACTGATATTTCAGTCTGCCTAAAAAAAACAAAAACAAAAAACAATATTTTTTGATCAATCAATGATCAATTATTAAAATTACATCAGTATTTAATATTCAATGTTATACCAATGTAAATGGGACATTCACTTCATGCTTTTTGATATTTTATAAGTAATCCTGAAGCCCAACTTGTAATCATTCAGACTTGGGAAATTGTAATTGTGTATGTTTTGTGTTGATTATTAATGGTTCAGTTACATTATGTTAAACTGCCTTTGATAATAAAAAAAAAAAAAAATCTTTTTTTGTAATATTCTTTTTCTGCCAGGCTGAATAAACAGCCTCTATTGTCTTGTTCATGTTCTATTTTTTTTTTATGTGCCATTGCAGTGACTGTTGCAGGAAATATAATCCTTGTGTCCTGGCAAATTGTTTCAAATTGTTAAGACATGGCAGATACCAATTGTTAAGCTTAATGAAAACAGTTCATGAGACAAATCTTCTCTAGTTAATGGCAAAGTTTAGTATCAGTAAAGATATACTGAAATGAGACTAATTTGGAACAATGTGTTGCTTTCAAATATTAGTGGATAGTACCGAACATTATCTTCATATTCATTATTCAGTAAAGTTAGTGAAGCTAAATCAAGCTGTTAATTGGGCTGTCATTGTGAGAGAGAATGAGAAGACTCACAGAATCTGAAAAGAAGGCTGAAGAAGAGGACAAAGCTAGTCAAACATAAGAATCAATCACTATAAGTAAAGCAATAACATTAAGAAAAAAAAAATCCTAGTGTTCCAGGATTGATAATTTCTGTTAATGATGATTACAAAATTTGAATGGAAAATGGAAAAAAAAAGTGGAAACTGTTCAATTTTTCATTAAATTTCTTACTTTAAAGAGTTTTTCAAAGCAAACTAAAATGATGATGAAATAAAATAATTAACTTTTCATAATGCCTTCTTCTATAATAATATTCTGCTATAAAAACACACATCCTCACATGTTGAAACTTATTGTAATATTATTTATTACTTTATGTGCTTGGTAGTTCTCTGTGACAATCTCACAGCACAGTGATACACTGATGAAATTCTATGACCCATTGTGTTGCCATTCCTTTTGCAGCACCCCGGGCTTACTTTTCAGCAAGATAACATCCAGTCATACACGACATGCCCCTCCATTGATTGTCTTCGTGGTTGTGACACACTTCCTTGGCCAGCCAGATCGCTAGATCTCTCTCCTATTGAACACATTTGAGATGTGATGGAATATCGCCTGCAATCATCCCAGATGTCGACGAATTAGCCCACCAAATTGGAGGCCATTTGGCATGAAATCCTGCAGAACACATCCATCAATTGTATCAATCAATGCCACATCGGGTAATAGCTTGTATCCACGTCAGAGGTGGACCAACATCAAAGTGACCTGCTCACTTTATGTAGCTCTTTCTGTCCTATAAATTCAATTGTTCTAAAATTCTAATCATTTTGCTTTCTATTCATCTACGTTAAATGTATAAAATTTTGTCTCAATTGGTGTATTTCCTTCTTGGTGCATCAATTTTTTTGTCAAAGAGTGTATTTTCTCTATGTTGAGGTGTGTCAATTTATATTATGATAACAAATAAGTTTGTTTATTTGTTTTTGTTTTTATTTTTTTCAATCTAACTACTCTCATGCTAAAAAGTTAAGGGATTGGCAGTTTTGGACCCTTCCAGGCATTCAGATGTCACCAAACTTAGCAGAAAGATGCAGAAGGTCCTATAAGTACTAATACAAGCTAAACTTAAAACATAAAGGTGTTAGCAGCACTGTCATTACTGACATGTAATTCATACAAAAGTACTTGGTGACTCATGATTTCTTCAACGCTTGCTTACAGTTTATCATGGCCCAGAGTATCTACCTGATGAATAATAAAGAGATAAGAGTTACCGGGAATCTGGAAACCCAGTTGGAGGTCAATTACAGTTAGAGGTGTCATAGGCCCTAAACATTTCGACCAGCATTATATCCAGATTCTGGAGAAGATTTCAACAGGGGAGAAACATTTTTCAATGCTTTGGATGTGGCCATCCAAGGATCACCACACCCCGGAGCACTTATATGTCACACTAAGCGCCTTATGACGCACAAGTTGGGAACTCACCAGGGATCTGCAGCAGGCAACAGACAGCTGTATCAAGGTATACTGTGTACAGGCGAATAATTGAGACCAGCCTATGCTCAGAGATGTGCAAGGTGCATCTCCTTGACATTGATCAATCAGATACTGTCTGGCATGATACAGAGAACACTCAGCATGAACACAGGTACTTGTAATGTTTTCTGATGAGACCAAATTCACTCCGAAAAGTGATTCCCAATATGTCCACATCTGGAGAGAACCCAGGATCAGATACAGACATCCTCAAACATAACCGGTATGGAGATGGCATAATGTTGGGTACACATACACACTCCACATCTTTGAATAGTGTGCCGTAATGGGCCAGGTATATCCGTTCAGCAGTATGTGCGACTTTATGGTGGACCTGACATCCTCTACATGGACGATAATGCCCATGCACATAGGGCTGGACTGGTGGAGGAGTACCTTGCCTACAAGGATATTCGACAATTGCAGTGACTAGCCTGTTTCCCTAACCTGAATCCAATCAAACATGCCTGGGAAACTCAGAAGGAGCATCGCTCAACGCCAGCCATCTCCAAGGTTTCTCCATGAGCTTCGTGCAGCATTGCTTCAGAAATGGCAGTGAGCCTCAAGTGTTGCTGGATACTCTAATTAGCTACATGCTGGCATGTTGGCCCCATGTGTTGCAATGCGGGGACCACATAGCATACTGAATAGTGTTTGCACCACCCACGGGAAGAGAACGTTCACTGCACGTTCACTACACAAGAACATCTTTGATTTTTTTATTTGTTTTCCCCGCAGTGATGCTGCCATCTTTATGTTTACTTTGTATTAGTAGGACCAACAGCACATTTCTGCCAAATTTGGTGACAATTGGATGCCTAGAAGGGTCCGGAACTGTCAATACCTTAACTCTTGAGCATGCGTGTATTTATCTACTAGAAAATTGATAAAAACAATAAAACTAATAAGAATCCTTATAAATAAATAAATTTTATTCTATATTTTTATTTTGTAGCTATATTTGAGATTCAAATGCTATTATCGGTTATCAGGAGTCTTCATGTTCAAGCATTTTCTTTCAACTATTTATAGAAATCAACTGAAATTTAACCCTGCATTAGTGTGGTGTGGTCTCACAGACTGTCACATACAATTGTTTTCATTATATCTTTAAACAACAGATGACAGGAGCTGTTCTTTACGGAAGCTTCCTGAAATAGTTTCAACTATTTGTCAGTAGGTGATTCAGTTTCATAGCGTAGTTTCAGAAATACGCAACAATTCAGTCTCTGACACCGACCACACTAATCTTATTGTGCATTGTTTGTCTTCATTCTGCTAAATTTTGATCATTAATTTTAATGTTTATTTAATATTCTATATTTTACCACTTAACCACTGATTTGTATTGACATAAGTTAAATGTTTTAATTCCGAAAATTTGTTTAATAAAAATATTGGGTGAGTGCAGAAGTTCTACCCGTTTTTATTACCCATAAAATAAACACAAAATGAACAGTACCTATTATTGTGCATTGCTATCTAGGACCTCTTGCCATCTTTCTGGTAGGAGATGAATCCCACAGTGGTAAAATTCTGGCGGTTTCGAGTCAAAAAAGTCTTGGATGGCAGTTTTCACAGCATCAAGATCATTAAAAATTTTCTGACTGAAGGAATTGTTCAACAAACGAAATAGGTGATAGTCAGTTGGTGCCAAGTTAGGAGAATAGGGAGGGTGAGGTAAAACCTCCCAACCAAAGCCCAGTAACTTTTGGCGAGTGATGACAGCAGCATGTGGCCTGGCGTTATCATGATGAAGGATAAAACAGCGACGATTGATGAGACCTGGCCGCTTTGCTACCAAATTTGAATGCAGCCTGTCTAACTGCCTGAATGCTGCCAGTAGAAGGCAGCATTGATGGTTTGGTTGAGTGGCACGACCACCCAGTGAATTATTCCCTGCACATCCCACCACACACTCAATAACACCTTCTTGGGATGAAGTTCAGCTTTCGAAGTCGATGCAGGCAGATCGGAAGGGCGACACACAGTCCTACGACACTTTACGTAACGGTACATAACCCACTTCTCATCTCCTGTCACAATTCGTGTCAAGAATGGGTCATTTTTGTACCAGGAAAGCAAGGAAACACAGGTAGCGATTCAGTCATTCCACTGCTTAGCTGTCAGGTTATGTGGAACCCAACGATCCAACTTTCTCGTAAAAACCCAACTTAACCAGCCGTCTCTCGACCGTTGTCCGGTGTACGTTGAAGGTCTCCGCTAATTCTTGCACGGTTGGGTTCAGGCTGTTCCTTATGGCTTGGTCAATATCGTCCTCTCCAACGTGTGATGGCCGTTCACTCCTAGCCTGACTTGGCAGCTTCTGTCTCCTTCCCTAAATTTACGAAACCAACGATGACATGTGTTTTCATCTATTGCATCCTCCCCATCCTCCCCTTGAAAAACATTGCTACATGCTGCGTCTGCCATACTCTTTTTATCAAACTCGTATAACAAACAATGTCTTATATGCTCCTTCTCGCGTTCCATGTTACACCCTCCGATATTTTTTTTGAGATGATTAACTTTATGAGACATGATGCATTTATATGTGAAGCATCCACACCTTTGATTGGCAGACAATTTGCGTCATTACAATGTCATGTGTGAGGGCAATTCCATTGCAAATTTTCATATCCAAAAACGGGTAGAACTTTTGCACTCACCCAATATTTTGTGAATATATTTTTTGTGGAGATGTAAGGAGATAAGAAAGAAATATGGACTTAAAACATATGATTGGATTATTAAACATCAAAGGAAGGTATTAAAGTTGGCTAGTTGGGAAGAGCATAAAGAATTCCTGGATAGATGCATTACAGAGGGTTGGACTCCAAAACCTTTGAGAATTAACAACCCGGTTCTTATAAAAACAAAGAAAACGGAGGATATCAGGAAAGAAGTTAGAGGTAATATTGTTAGTCATGGGTAAGTGATTGTTATATTAAACTATGTCCAGGAGAGTGTATGTGATATGTCGACATCTGTAATTAATTCAATTTTTAAAAAACTTGAAAAAGAAAAGAAAGAATACTTTCCAAAAATTTGTTTAATAAATATATTTTGTGAATATATTTTTTGTGGAGATGTTGTATATTTGTTAATAAGCTATATGTACTCATTACTTTACTAATTTATTAAAACAATTATTGTATTTTTTTAAAAAAAAAGAAAATGATCTTTATTTTTATGTGAAATCTATGAACAAATTACAGGTATTACAAAATATGTGATTTAAAGATAAAAATAGGTAGTTACTAAATGTAACTAACAATTACTGAAGTTTAACAAATGTTCAAGCTAAACAAAGTACTTTGGTCTCAGAGACCGACCATACTAACTATGTTCTAAAATCTCACGACCCTTCTCCAGAGTTAAATGACTGTTTCATTCAGAATTCAGAAGTCCTGCATTATCAGAGTTAAATAAATCTGCAGAGAAATAAAATACAGGTGAAAGGTTCACAAAAGCATTAAAGTTTTAAAATACTTAATTACAAAGACTTAAAAATAACAATAATAAAATAATGAAATTCATTATCTCAAAACTTCAGTAATTATTTAGATTTTTGACAATAATTGTTCTTGATATGCCTATTTCAGTTTATCACAGAAACTAATATACCTGGTATGTGATGGTTTCACTGCAAACAAAGTTAGTACTATTTAATTCTTCAACTAGTGTGCAAGAAGAGTTTAACAGTCCATTTCTTTCCAACCACATCTGCAAAATCAAATTAAAAAATTTTTCTTAAAACACTGAAGGTTATTTTTATTTTCTTAGCACAATCTGTTTATGATCAATAGTTATAATATTACATCAACAATATAAACCAAAATAATCTCTATAAGATCTAGGGAGTTTGCTAGATAATTTGATCATATTTATATTGCAAATGTAAATAAAATTAAATTAAAAAATGTGTGTAATAAAAGTTAAAGATAAAGATTTTAGTTTATCTTGTTTTTGTTTTGCTTTTTTAAACATTATTAAAAAATATTTATCTGTCAGAAAACAAATTCTATCTACTGTATCATTTAAAGCTGCCATTCTCAACTCGGGCTACAGCACATTCAAAAGGGCTGCAGACTGAAAACTGAATAAGAGGAGCCCAAGGTTTGTAAGGGGACCATGAAAGCTAACCAGACTAAATATTTGTAGAGGGAGGAAATGAAAGAAAATGGAATGAAGTGTAGTGTTTTGGGCATTTATTTTTTTATTTTTTTTGTTGTTTGAAAAATCATCGTTCTGTTTGTAACTCCCCTCCTTCCCCCCTACAGAAAAGAACACAATGTTTTTTGGTTGGGTTTTTTTCCTTTGGATTGAAAAAAAATCTCAGGTACAACTATGCAGGAGACCATAGAATTGGAGAAAAGCTCTAAGTGGTCCACTATCCAAAAAAGGTTGAGAATGACTGATATAAAGGATGTCCACAACGTGAAACTACACTTCCGTGCAACAAAATCGACTCACCCCTTCAGAGCGCACAAAAAGGCGTATATCTTTTAAATGGCTTAACTGATTTTCAAAAAACATTTTTTTTTGGAAAGCCTAATGTTTTTACTTTACAATGACACCATTATCATTAAAATCTGTACAATATTTTCCAAATGAATGTGATCTGAACGTAAGCGTAGCAAAATGCAGTCTGAACGGAAACCACCAGTTGCGCGCCGCACTCCCCTATAAAATCCCACGTGGACCGATATTTCTTATCAGTCACTTATCAGACGTTCATCTGTACACATCTCTGCAAGTTTAATTCATTGTTTTCACAAACCCATGGATACTATGCCAGAAGACGCCGCACAAGTTGTTGCTTTGTTGCAAGCAGGCCACAATCAAATAGAAGTCGCTCGTCAACTAAACTTGAGCCAATCTGCTGTCCCAAGAGTATTCAGAAGGTTTCAGGAAACTGGTACCTTCACTCGGAGACCACATACTGGACGGCGCCGATGCACATCTGAGAGGGACGATCGCTTTCTCGTTTCAACTTCACTGCGAAATCGCCATCTCACGGCGTCGATCTGCAACAGGAGCTGAGAGTAACAAGTTCGTGGAGTAGCTTGTTAGTCAATGGACAGTCAGAAGACGCTTGAAGGAAGCCATCCTCACTCCAAGACGGCCCGCTAGAGGCCCAAAATTCACCGTAAGTCACCGCACAGCACGACTCGAATTTGCTCGGGAACACGTCAATTGGAGCATCGAGCAATGGCGGTCCGTCCTATTCACTGATGAGAGCAGAATGTGTCTCCATAGTAATGATAGGAGAGGCCGGGTCTACCGGCGTCCAGGAGAGCGATTTTCACAGTGCTGTTTTGCTGAAACAGTCTCGTACGGCGGCGGTTCCTGCATGATGTGGGCTGGCATATCCCTTGAGGGAAAAACAGATCTTGTTTTCATACCTGTTGGAGGCCGGAGGGGGGTCTGACTGCTCGACGATACATTGCGGACATTCTCCTGGATCATGTTGTGCCCTATGCAGGATATATCGGGAAAGACTTCATGTTGGTGCATGACAATGTCTGGTGTCATTCAGCACGTACCACTCGTCAATTCATGGAGGAGGTTGGTCTCGAGACGATGGAGTGGCTAGCCCTCAATCCCGACATGAATCCGATTGAGCATTTGTGGGACGAGCTCAAACGGAGGGTCCAAGCCAGAAATCCGGCACCGTCTAATATCAACTAGCTCAAGATTGCGCTGGAGGAGGAGTGGAATGGGATCCCCCAAGACTTTGTCAAAACCTTAATAGGGTCTATGAGGAACCGCATGCAAGCCATCGTACAGGCAAGGGGAGGCAATACCAAGTATTGATTAATAAAAGTTTCCTTGTTTTGCTTGAATTTTTTTTTGTAATTTAATTTTTAATATCTACAATTTTTTTTCCTAAGCATGCATTTTGCTTGCGTTTTCATTCAAAATGCATTATAAAACAAAATATTGTACAGATTTTAATGATAATGGTGTCATTGTAAAGTAAAAACATTAGGCTTTAAAAAAAAAATGTTTTTTGAAAATCGGTTAAGCCATTTAAAAAACATACGCCTTTTTGTGCGCTCTGAAGGGATGAGTTGATTTAGTTGCACGCGAGTGTAGATATCTCTCCTGAAAACAATAAGGGGGCATCCATTAATTACGTGAGGTGTTTTTTAAAAAATTTGGACCCCCCCTCCCCCTCTAGTGAGATTTAACCTATAATTTTTAAATAATTAAATTTATTTGATATGTTCATGTATTTTGCTTCAAATCACTAAATTCCTAAAGCGTTGCTAATGTCAATTAGGAAATACATTTTTTCCGTGAAAGACGAGGAGAAAAATGATACTACGTTTAAGGTGCACTATAACGAATTTAATTAAATTTAGTAAAAGTAAAAAAAAATAGGCTGCGTCACCACCTTCCCTAATTCTTCACTCACTCCAAGGGCATTCATGTGCTTCTTCTATTGTAATGATTGGACACATGACGTCCATGTTTTTTGTTTGTATAGGAAGACAGTCATTAGAACGTATCTACATCCCTGTCATACAGCCACTCCAGTCTATCATCCATGGCGCAAAGCAGCTCCTCAACTCGACGGATGACGACACGCGTTGGTCGAACCCTGACCCTCCCTCCCTTTAAATGAGATTTGCTGAGATTTTGCCGAATGAAATCTGACACTTGCGCGGGGCTTGTTTCAAATCGGGGAATCCCGGGCCTAGACAATATTACAAAATGTTATAATCTGTTATAATATGAATATTCTCTGAATTAAAAAGTTGACGTGAGATTTTCATTGACCCTCCCCCCTCCCTTTAAATGAGATTTGGTGAGATTTTACCGGACCCTTCTCACTCCCATTTTGAGCTCACGTAATTAATGGACACCCCCTAATAAGCCTAAGTTACAACAATGTTCCAAAATTCCTTTTGCTTATTAAAAATGGATAGTTCACTTCAATTCTTCTTCTGTACAATCTTCATTACAGCATAAGGAACAATCTAAACACCTAATTCCTAGGAATTAAATCTGAAGGGTAAATAATGAAAAGTCCAATTAATGAAAAAGTATTTCATTTACTATGTTGTTGCTGTCATTGGGAAATAACAAAGTATAGGAAGTACATCTTTTAAATGGCAAAGATCCTCAACTCATCGATTATTCTTAGATGGAATTGATCAGGAAGAAAGTCTAGCCAATATAGAGTTCTCAGGATTAATCCTCCATTTGCATGAAACTTTCTCTTTTCTCTCAAGAGTTATATAAATGGATGGAGTTAAATCTGTCTGATACAATGCAAAGTGTCAACATTCCAGCATCTTCCACCAAAGAAGGTGAATTTCTAGAAATCCAAAATCAAGACCTTCTTTCTTTTTTTTTCCTCATTGGCTTTATTCTTAAAGAATCTGTAACAATTGGTGGAATAGGAATGCAGCTTTTTATTTACTGCCCAGAAGTTGCAGATGTGATCAGATAAATTATACCACAAAGATCCATAAATTGCCTACAAGAAAATGTGCCAGCTTGCGTCTTAATACAGGCAGAGATTTCTAATCCAAACAGATGTTTTTGAGACATCATTTGTTCACTGAATTTCAGTCTACTGGAGCTTTTTATTTTTTAAATTAAAAGTGTCTTTAAATAGGAAGTAATTTTTACAGAATAATAGTCAGAGCTCTAAACAAAGATAAAACAAATTAAATCACAATCACTAACAGGCTCAAATATTTACATCTAAATATTTAATCTCAAAATGTAGTTGTCTTTAGGTTTGGTTTATGATTTTTCAGATGCACTATGTCAATGAATATTGAACTTGATCTGAACTCAAGTCTCAGGAAAATTGGAAATGCTGATGATGATGATATTGTTTGTTTGTTTCTAAGATAGCACACATATTTGTTTTTTGTTTTAAATGATGCAAGAGTGACAGGGAAGCTCAGCATGAACAATGTATAGAATCTAAAAACAAATACAGAAGAGAAAACATCCAAGCCCATGCCTACATTTGAACCCAGATTCTTGTGTTTTAAACATTCAAAAATTCCTAGAATTTCTCAATATAAATTAGGATGATGAACTATTTGGGAAGAAATGGAATATAACAAAGAATAAATAAATAAATATTTAGAATTGAACAAATCAGCAGTTAAGGATAGAATTAAATGCTACAAAAATTATATTTAGTGTTTTAGCAAAGAAAAGACATCTAACATTATATCTTAAATTAGATTAGTATGTAAACAGCATTTTATAAATATTCTAAACTTCACGGTTTGTTTGCTTTTGTTTTTTGGTTTTTTTTTTATAGACATCCACTTTTGTAGAAGGACACAGGTTTTCAGTATGTTGTACTATACATTCTGATTCTTATTCAAAATTGTACTCATTCAAAGTTATGATGTATTTCCTATTTCTATTTTGCTACAAATAATAATGTCAAATGTCTTATGTACTAAACATCTTATTTTTTTTAAACAAAAGCATTAAAAATAGCTTGGTTTCTGGAACCAATATAGCTTCATATAACTTTCTTTTCCTGGTGTCCAATGGAATTAAGAAAAATTGGAAGATATTCAATGAATTCAAATA
>JAFIDM010012231.1:127606491-127652349 GCA_023159025.1 Thereuonema tuberculata | reverse complement strand
TTTTGTAGATTTGAAATTTAAATTTCTTTTGAAATCGAGTAATATAAATATTTAAAACTTTGTTAGGAAAATTATTATTTTTAAATTCATTAATGAGATAATTCAAATTAATCAATAAATCATCATTTTAGAGTTAATTCACAAATTTACAAGTAATGTTAGTTTTAATCTATATTACTAAAATCTTTTATTTCTCTGTCTGTCTGTCTGTGTGTCTGTCTGTCCGGCGCAGTTTTCTGTGAGAATGAAAAATAGAAAGAATTTTTTCAATGAAACATCCGCGACAGGAATCGAACCTGCAACCTTCTGATCCGAAGGCAGACATCTTACCCATTAGGCCATGGGAACTACAACTCTCTTCATATTGCTTTTTTGACTTATCTGTCAAAACTGAACTGACTTTGACTGAAAAGTAACAATCTATATTACTAAAATCTTTTATTTCTCTGTCTGTCTGTCTGTGTGTCTGTCTATCCGGCGCAGTTTTCTGTGAGAATGAAAAATAGAAAGAATTTTTTCAATGAAACATCCGCGACAGGAATCGAACCTGCAACCTTCTGATCCGAAGCCAGATATCTTACCCATTAGGCCATGGGAACTACAACTCTCTTTATATTGCTTTTTTGACTTATCTGTCAAAACTGAACTGACTTTGACTGAAAAGTAACAATCTATCTTACTAAAATCTTTTATATCTGTCAAAACTGAACTGACTTTGACTGAAAAGTAACAATTGTAATTAAAAAGAAAGTAAAAAAAGAAAGACGCAGTACGTCATTAGGTAGAATACTGAGAAATCAGTATTTGTAACTTAAAAACCACTGAAAAGTATCAATTGGAATTTGATAAACGAGATGAACGAGAGTGTCGATAACATCAATCGAATGATAAGTCTAAGAATACAAGGAGAGACTACAGAGCATACAATAGAAGTGCGAATAAAATTGACACTTCTGATAATCCATCACACGAACATCTCTATATGCCCAAGTGTCTGAACGCATTGAATCTCAGCGGAATTCCTCAACATCGTTTGTCATTGAAGATTGGATCTCCAATAATATTGTTGCGAAACATCAATCCCAAGTTTGCATACTGCAATGGAACTCAACTTAAATGCTGTTCATTCGATAATGATCTCATAGAAACCGAAATTATAACAGAACTCACAAAGGAGATTTTGTTTTCATCCATAGGATATCTATGGAACTATGCGGTAATCTACTTCCATTCACTTTCACAAGAAAACAATTTCCGATCAGACCTTCTTATGCGATATTTATCAATAAAGCTCAAGGACAAACTCTAAATAAAGTTGCCATATAATTGGAAAACGTTGTCTTAACTCACATACAACTTTAGGTCTTTGAGTCACAATTCAACAGAATTTGGTTATCTTCACTCTAAAGAATACTCACAATCAATTTGTTGCGAAGAATTTCGTATACAAGCTATGATCTTCATTTATCATCTATATCAACTAACGTCCATCTGAAATCTCTTCTTCAAATATCTATATCGAACAATCTGATGGCCTAGCTAATAGATATAGATAATTTTCACTATTTGTAACTCAAAAACCACTGAAAAGTATCAATTGGAATTGGATAAAAAAGAACAGAAAAAAAATAATCACTATTTCTATTAGGTAGAATACTGAAAAATTGCTATTCGTTACTCAAAAACAATCACTATTTCTAACTCAAAAACCACTGTAAAGTATCAATGGAAATAAAAAAAAGAGACTCAAGAAAGAAACAAGCACTATTTCTATTAAGTAGAATACTGAAAGCTCACTATTTGTAGCTCAAAAGCGACTGAAAATTGTATCTATATTACGAAAATCTTTTATTTCTCTTTCGGTCTGGTGCAATTATTGTAATTTACAAAAATAGAAATAATTTCTACAAGTTATCTACTGTAATCCAACATACAACCTTCTGCTTCGAAGTTAGACGTCTTAGGCATTAGACCACAAGGATTACATTCTAATCTCTATAAAAAATAAAAATATATCACAGATATATGATTCACACGCTGATTCTAAAAGCAGTCGTGAATTGAGAGAATATATACATCAAAAATTAAAATAAAAAAAAACTTTAAAAAAATTTTAGTTTTATTTTACTTGATGTAATTTGTGTGTGTGTTTTTTTAATAAATAACAAATTGTTTTCCGTTACATACGCGAGGCTTCCGGAGCGAAGCGACGGGTAGCCGACTAGTTTATTTCAAAATATCTTTTTACAAGAGTTAAGAAGATATCTTACCATTAACTCTAAAATAGATGATTTTTTGATTAATTTGAATTATCTCATTAATGAATTTAAAAATAATAATTTTCCTAACAAAGTTTTAAATACTTATATTACTCGATTTCAAAAGAAATTTAAATTTCAAATCTACAAAAAATATAAAATTAAATATATTCATTATTTTATTTAATCATTAATCTTCTAAACAGGACTTGTTAAATTTTGATCATTCAAGTTATCTCATGACAACTTAGAATTAAATCCTCTATTTAAGGAAGTTTTAAGTTTGAATTGATAACTGTCATCTTTTGCTTTTAATATTTTGAAGTATGTTTTAAGAAATTTTCTGTGTATATATGGGAAATGGATGATTTTTCTATGTATGTGTGTAAAATGAATAATTTTTTTTTTTTTTATGTATGTATGTAAAATGAATAAATTTTTTAAATTGTAAAATGAATAAAAATGAATAATTTTTTTCTGTATGTGTATATAACAAATAATTTTTATATGTATATATATGTGAGAGATTTTTATACATATAGGCAAAAAAAGCATATAATTTAAAAGATAATTTAAAAAAATAAAAAATAAATTTAAAAAAAACCTAAAAAAATATTAAAAAAAAAAAAAAAGAGAGCAATCTTCTTATAATAAAGCGCTTTTATGTGATTTCTAAAAAAATTTTTTAGCTTAGTTTCAAAATTCAACACCAGGTGCCGCTGATGACGTGTATGTATATTCGAATGTTAATACTTACACAGAAACAGCTTTTTGAAATTAATTTGGTTTTTAAATTTCAGAAAGCTGTCCGGCAAATTTTATATGTTTAGTAATGTAAGTTAATTTTATTCTTATATTCTTTACATTCTGAATTTTAAATTGCAAATCATTGAATGAAATATTTGCATCACGAAACTTGAAAAGATGGCGATTCAAGTTTTGTCTATTGGATTTATATATATATATATATATATATATTTGATTCCATTGATGATTTGATTTGAAATTTTTTTTTTTTTTTTATGTTTATCAGATCTATTTAGATGTACTTCTGTACACCTGTAATATAGGTTCTGAGTGTTTAATCTAAAGCAGTGGTCGGCAACCTTTTGTTGTAAGAGGGCCAAATATGTTATGTGGGGATTACTGCGGGCCGCACTTGCGCCAAAAAGAAAAATCTTATTTTAACAACCAAAAAAAAAAAAAGAAAAAAATCTTCCAACATGCCTCGCGGGCCGCACCAAACTTCGTGGGCCGCGGGTTGCCGACAAGTTCACAGAACGGCAAGATCCGCATGATTGGCTCCTTTTGGATGATGATCCAACACATTTGTATAAATTGTGAGATTTTTATGTATATGACACATTTGACAATGACTACGTGAAGTAGTCGAAATTAATCATGTATCTTTATTTGTTTAAATATAACTTTTATTATTTACCATTATTTATTTGTGCGTGTTTCCTGTTTATTCTACATAAGTTTCTTCCGCACGTTAAAGAAAGTTCAAATAATTATTATTTTTGACTCATAACGCCGAAAGGTATTTCAAATTCACCTTTGTATAATCTAAATTATGCGCTAACTTGTGAAGCTTCTACGGCAAAAATGGTTTTGAGTTTCAAAATCAGCATAAAAAACTGAGTAAGTTTGCCAAATTTCATTAAAATCGGTGCAGTGGTAACAAAATTATTTGGTTTTGAAAGTATGTTTTCAGTTGTCTAGGTCAGTTTTCAAGGATAAAATTTCATGGAAACAACATGGAATGACAAAATGAACTAATATTTCTTCCAATTTGAGTACCCTTGATTCAATGGTACCATTGAGAACCTTGGATCTATCTTAATAGATTAATTATATCGAGTTACAGATAGACAGACAGACAGACGAAATTAGCCAATTATATAAGTTGATTAACATTCAATTAAAGTAAGATTAATTTATTAATTACCAATAATTATAATTATTAATTAATTAATTAATTATTGGAAATATTTCCCCCCCCCCCCATCCCACTCATGAAGTTAAAAAAAGTTAAGAAGAATATATTCGAAAGCGCAGTGGTGCCTCAAAGGAAAAAATACACAAAGAAAAAAAAAATACCACTATTTTTAAAAATATTATTTATTTCAAAATAATAAAAATAAGACAAGAACATTCATTACCGTAAATAAAGAAGGAAGGTACAAAACAAGGAAAAAGAAAATTTTTGCCACCAAGCAGATTTGAACCTAGTAACCTTACCTCCAAAGGACAGCGTTTAACCGCTGCTCCAAACCAACACTTCCGTTTAGGAGATAGAAATGAGGTAAAAAGCCATAATTGAAAATTCTATAAAAATGTCAAGGGATTAAATGAGGGAGAGATGTGTCCAGGTTTGAATTGCAGAACTGTTATTTCCGCAGGGTCCTAAAGAGTAATTCTGCAAAGTTATGTCCAGATCGGTCAAAGGGCCTAAGAGTGTATAGGGAACAAAACACAGAAACCAACAAACGAAAAACTCTATTTATTTCCCTTGGAAATTATGTGACCTTTGATCGCTAATATTAAAAATATTAATGACTAATATTAGAAAAGCGACTGAAATATTAGAAAAAAAAAACTTTCATCACCAGTTCTTGTATGCTGCGAAAGATTGTTTGTCTAATTTCAAATTCTGGTGAATGTAAATTTTGATTGCTGGGTTTCAGAATCCAGAAAATAGACTGTGGTGGCGGTGAAAAAAAATTCCCTTCTTAATTCGAATTTTTGATTAATCCAAAAGGTTAATTTCTCGATAAAACAACAATTCATTAATTTTATATCTTCGCCACTCCTCCCTTTAGTTACATAAGTTTCCAAAGCTTCTTAATCTTCATTTCTGTAAATTCTTTTAGCAGCAGCTGCAGTGCAAACTCGGTAATCAAACTCGGTAATCCAAATTTTTTGTTAACTGAACAAGGAATATAATTTCTGAGATGTTCAAAAACCTTTAGTAGTAAAAGAAAATCCCTTCTTAATTCGAATTTTTAATTAATCCGAAATTTTTTTTTTTTGTCCACTTTTCTATTGTTGAATTAAGAAGTGTTCACATGATAAAATTGTTTGGTCAGTATCTAAGATAATTACTATCTTGGTAGGATTCTAATTGCAATATCTCTCTTCAATACAATATAATATCCTGGTAACCAAATGACCACTGCAGCAACAGTTGATAAAGCACTGTCCGGAATATAGAGAACATAATTTGCAAATAAAAATAATAAATCATCATTCCCGTTTCGGATGGAAAATGCGACATTGCAAACAAAAATGGACTTTTATGTGATATGGAAATTATGTGATACGGCAAATGAACAGGCATATGTGATAATGAATTTTTATTATCATTACTAAAGAGGCAGTCTGGTATGAGAATGTGAACATTTTGTAAAAAAAAATACGTTAAATATCCTCATGTTGTGGAAGACAAAGCTTTCCAAAAAATTCCAATAATGTATTATAATCAGAATCGATGTTGAATTACTTCAGAATACTTCGATGATGAATTAAAAAAGGTCGATAAAAATCGTTGCCACACAAACTATGCCTTTGGTGATTGTAGTTGAATTGGAAGGGGATTCCCTTTTGTCAGTTTTGTTTTGAACTTTCCAAAAGAGATGAAATTGAGCTACTTATTTCCGTAGGATGTTTCATGAACAATTTTCCTCCTCTACTTTGATGTCAAAGTAAACTCATTAGTTCGGATATTGACATCATTAAGTTGTGGACAAATTTCTAAGTCTTCACATTTCTAAAGGACAATGAGCACAAATGTATGGGAAGTTGCTCCATCCCTGTATAGTGATAAGATATGTACCTATGGAAAGATCTCCTTAAATAGAACATATTTTAATATTACGACTCGTCTCAATTATTAATCCGTTCGGAGTTATATAATTCTAGATATGACTAGGTAGTTGACATCGTAATTCTCGAATTTATTATGCAATTAACTTTAATAATTATTATACATAATTAATAATTAAAATTATCATTTATTTCAATATGTATTTCATTTATGTAATAAATGAAAATAATATTTACTGTTACTGAAAATAATTATTAAATGTTAATTAAATAATAAATCCGGGAATTAAGATTTCAACTAGATAAGTCATATCTACAATTATATAACATAATAATCAAAAATGTTCTATTTAAGGAGATCTTTCTATAGGTAGGCCTATATATCTTATTATTAAACAGGAGTGGGGCAGATCTGCCCATTCTCCTTTCTGTAAGGCAAGTCCAATTGATTTGCTTATGGATTGAATGATAGGCATAATATTCCTACTCTACTGTTGTTGTAATCATTTGTATATGAATGAATTTGCGCCTTCTTCCTGGTCTGAATGTCAACATCCCGTTTATTCATACCCATGAATCATACATAGCACTGCTGCAACAGATCTTTTGTAATATCGGTATTTACAAAATACTGATTTACTAAAAAGCAGTATTCATTATTCTAATACACGTTCAGATCATTGCATGTTTAGGTTCAAATAAAACCATTTTCCTCCCTAAAAACATACTGCCAGTCGCACTTTTCCTGTATGCAGTAAGCCGTCTTAGAACAACAGCGTCATATTCCTCCGTGGTAATTTTTTTGGGGGACTAATTTAATTTATTTGCACAATAAATTCCCCATTGTCCCTGAAGGGTTCTAACAAAATATGCTGCATTGCCTTCTATTTAATTTCACAGATAGCTCTAAATAATAATATTTTAATATATTAGAATCACCAATTTTAATGAATTTTCTATGAATATCCGCATAGCAAATAAAAGTTATGTTTTTGCAAATTTCATTATTTTTTTGAAAGTCAATCCTGCTCATTTTTTGCATTCATAAAAAAGAAAAGGAAAATAAATTTTAGAAGCCTGCATGTTAACAATAAATGCATTGCTTGAAGAAGAAAAAAAATATCAATATTAGTAAGTGAATTCTCAAAGTAAAATTAATTCTGTTCCGTGCAATTATTGCACAATGTCAAATGTAAAAACTGAATCCCTTTTATATAGAGATCAGATAATTTAGAATTCTTTTATGGCAGTGATAATCAAACTGCTTTTTTTAATCATCTGAGTTTGCTGAAATGACTTTTATTAGTTCGGAAGATGCAGTATCTATACGTATATCTGCATGAGTATCTTACGTAAATTATTATTTTAACAGGACTTGTAATAATATTTGATTGAAATATTTTGATGATTTGATTTTCTTTTCGATAACAACATTATCAGTGAACTCTTGCAAACAAGACCAAATAAGGAATTGTCTTTCAAATCAGTAACAATTGATGAATCATCATTAAAAACAACTGGCAAAGATTAAACTGAAGTAGAATCACGTAGGACAATTCAATCAAACTGAACAACAGTGGAAACGTAGTTAAAAGATTTAATCAAATCAAGTCGTAGTCAAGAATCTGATAACGAATCTAACAGATAACGAATTCCGTAACTAATCGGATGTCAGGCGATGTTTTCTGACGACAGATAGACTTTGATGACATTGCTTTAATGATAGAAAATTGGAAGGAAAAGGAAAAAAAAACTGATATTGGAATATTCCTTTTATTTTTCTGTTATCGCGTAAATTATAAGAACATATTTTACATTGTTCTATCAATGTGTTAAAAACTGTTAAAATTATGGTAACGTTGCAGAAACATTATTTAATTCCTTTTTAAATGAAGCATTCCTTCCTTCCTTCCTTAGGTGCCTTCTCCCACAGGGAGGTTGGCGATCAGCATGTACCACAGATCTCTATCTCTTGAAACATGTATGATGTCCTGAGCATTAAGTCCAGTCCACTCACGCAGGTCATCCATCCATCTTCTTCTTCTTCTCCCAACGCTTCTCTTCCCTTCTATCTTTCCCTCAAGTGTCAATTTAGGTATCTCATATTTGACATCTCTCTGTATGTGCCCACAATAGGCAAGTTTTCTTTGGTGTATAAGTTTGATGATAATTCTCTTGTAGTTAGCAAGATGAAGTACTCTTTCATTTGATGTCCTGCTGGTCCAACTTATCTTTAACATTCTTCTTAATGACCAAACAAACTAATAAACCTTGGATGAATGAAGATATCTTTGCCCTCATGGATGAACGTAAATCATATAAGAACAAAAACATACAGAGATACAAAGAAATACACAAAGAGATCCAAAATGAAATTGTAAGAGCAAAAGAAGAATGGTTAACAACTAAGTGTGAAGAAATAGAACAACTGCAAAAAAAGCCATAATGACAGAGAACTTCACAAAAAAATAAGAGAAATGACCTGTAAATACCCAAGCAAGTCTGGATGTATTCAAACCAAGGATGGGAAAGTTACAGCAGACACCAACGAGATAAAAGAGGTTTGGGAGGAATATATCCAAGAGCTCTACAATGACCAGAGGAGCATCAATACCTCTATTGCAGATGCAGAAGGCCCAGAGATATTGAAGGAGGAAGTGAGATATGCACTTAAATATATGAAGGACAACAAAGCAACAGGTCCAGATGAATTACCAATTGAAGCATTCCACGCTATTGTAAATATAAATAAGAATTTAGTTGTAATTTTTCATTTTTTAAACAATTCTCTATTCAACTATGACAGTAAATATATGACGATCATCAAACATAAAGTATTTTTCTGTTTTATTTTTCAAAACTTCTGTGTAAAATTTTCCTGTCAGTTACAAAAGCTTATTACTCTGTTAAACAAAATCTTAAAGAAACTTTTATTTAATAAAAATAACCGTGTAATACTTTTCTTCCAATTCTATGGTCGTCTCTGAACTTTCCACCTATTTCTCAAAACGACTCTAATATTAAGACAGGTGGCTGCCAACATTCGAAAACTCCCTTGTTAAGATGGCGTAATACGTTGTTAAAAAGGAACACGGCAAAAATTTGATTTCATAGTGTACATAACGACCCTGTGCATGTTCATTTTTTACAAATAATGATTTAAAAAATACTAATTAAGACAAAAAATAGAAGAATAAAATACAATTATAATAAAAAAACAATCAAAATAAGCTAAAAACAAAATCCCTCGTGTACTGTGATATTGAATTCAAGCATTGCCGTGACCAGGATTTGAACTCGGTCACAACTCAATGTACTAGCCACTAAATGATCACGGCTACGAACACAAGCTGAATAAAACCACGTAGAATGTCTGTAATGTTTTAAGAATACTCTTTCTTAAGTATTATCACGAGACCGGAAGAGGAAGTGACCGCAGACTGGCACTCGTATTTTTCCCACCTTATAAAGGTTCGAATAAGATGTGACTCACGTCTGTACGACTTGTAGTTTGGGCAGTGGTAGAAAGACGGACGAACAGAATGAACGTAAGGGCTTTCCCCCTTCACACTTTTCGTATAGGGGATCACTAAAAACGAACAATTACTCATTCAAAAGGAATCATTGTTTAGTTACTTATGATGATGTTTATAACAGGCAACACTCTTTATATCATTCATCACCTCCCCCCCCCCCCCAAAAAAAAAAAAAAGAAAAAAAAATAACTGTAGCTTCTTAGGATGAAAACCTGCTATAGCGATGATCAACGTGGTACAGACATCTCGCACCAACTTGTTCTTTGTTTGTAGTTTTCGTAGTATTTCTACGATCCATTTCTTATAACAAATCGCCATACGATCAAGGAAAGGTTTATTTTTATCCCTGTTCAATAATTTAAAGCAGACTTTTTTCCGATTGATTCTTTCCATTAATTTATGGAATATTCAACAAATTATTTTGAACTATTCCATTTTTCAATGCAAGGTATCTACGAAACAATGACTGAATGTTTCGTTCAAGTGCTTTATTTTTGTTAAATAAAAACTTCATTATAAGTTTATTTAAAAGCGCAAAAAAACCCTTACTACCAACCGGATAGTGCGGCTTAATAATCAAGCAAATTATCTATATTATGATTTCTCTCATTCACCATCAATTGCTATTTAACAAGTTAATTTTCTAGTCACTTCTTAATTCCTTTATTGAGTTGTAGTAAATTGGGAAAATCTTCTGCATTTCTTTATCCTAAAAAAGTTCGGAATTTCAGATTTTCTAAGAGTTCTAAAATAAATCTAATTGAGATATTACTCTTAATTAGAATATCTCAAAAAATTGAAACTCTTTGTCATTTGTCGACGTTGTTGGTCCCTCCCTAATTTGTCTTCTCCTAATTAACAGCCGTCCTTTACATTGTAAACTCCTTAATATAATACAGTGAAGCTCGGTTATATCGCGATCTTTCGGATCCAAGATCTCGAAGATCGCGATCTGCCCGAGCTTTTTTACTTCGTGATGTCAAATGTCGTATACTCGAACCCTATTATCGCCCACACGATTCCAAATCAATTTAAAATGGTCATTTCGCGATTACCTACATCATTCAGAGCGATGTGAGAGAATTTTATATTTATAAATATTTATAAATCATTACCTTTTCAACACTTTGATGGGTTATATTAGCCAAAATCTTCAAATTTCTGTTTTCTTACGGTTAGGCGCCGCCATCTTGGGATTAGCGGTATTGCCCAGTAAGTATTAATTGTAAGTAGCAAATCGCGAGCAGTTCTCTAAAATCAATCGATATTCGTACTTTCTGGGCGAAAATATGGTAAATTCTGCAATTTTGCAATTATACACCTTTTTCCAAAATAGAAGGGGTCCAAGATCAAATCGCGTTATATCCGAATTCGCGATATAAACAACCGTATTATAGCCCAGATTCACTGTAATTTGGCTCCTTTGCTAGTTGTCAAATCTCGAAACTATTAACTGCCTCTCTGTAAATTAGGAGAAAAATTGATTCACACCCTTCTCTTTTTAAGTACAGATGTTAACTAATCATTAAGATGAACAAATCAGCCTTGAATTCAAAACCAGCATTACAAAACAAACTTAAAATTTGGGGAGAGTTAAGACTGTCGGCTGCCTTTGACCTGCGGACCTACACTTTAAAGATCTTGGTGCAGATGATTTAATATAAGTTCCGTATTAATTCTAACATCAATTAAAAAAAGAAACACCATAACACTGAAAACTTTTCAAGTAGTTATCAAACGTTGGTACACAATTTTCTTTTTAATATATTTAGGTACGGCAGCAGTTATCAATTAAATTTTGCTTTATCAGAGTTTCTGCATATCTACATGTGGTTTATCTAAACTTTCTTATTAACAGTAAAAATGTAATCATATAATTAAGAATAATATTCTAATGATCTGTTTTATAACAATTTCTGATAATAATCATAGATAGACAGTTTTTAATTCTGCAAATTCGAAGAGAAAAAGATTGCCTTATCACTAAACTACAGTAAATGTAAACTAGGATTAAAAAAGAAATATAAAAAGCCTAAAAAGAATTAGTAATGGTTCATGGGAGACTTCCCATATGACGCAATAACAAATATTTACGCACCTTTATTTCTGATAACAATGTCTTTTTTTTTTTTTCTTTTTTTTTCTTTTTTTTTATAGTTCTGTTATCTCATTCTCCCACAATGGAAATCTATTACATTTTCGCTAAATACTCTAAAAGTTGTGTGGAACTCCGGGAGCTTTAGCACCCACAACCCCTTGGGCCACGTAGGCCGGTAATGGGATACTTTAACTTAACTCCAAAATTGTTCCCATGGAAGAAAATAGTCCCCAGTAACAAAAAACAAAAAAAAAGTTTCGTAAAATAATGCTTGTTAATTAATTCTTTTCTTAGAATTTCTGTTTTCATTCAGAAAAGAATTTTTTTCTTTTTTTTTTTAGCACCGCACAAGCTAAAGGCAATGCTTATCGATGTATGACTTTGCATGAGATTTATGACTTCGAATACTTATTTTTAAGTAGATATATTTCCTGAAGCTCGTCTATATTTTTTTATTATAGAGAAATTATAAATATTTATTGTGTTATCTTTGCTTGATTATATTTACTACTAAAGAAAGGAATATTTCAGCCAATTAAACCAAAACATGCTTTATGTGTGTGGACTGATACTGTTCAGGCAACGGTAGAGTAATAAATGGAACAGAAGAGCAAGACATTTTTATTGTGGAATTTGAGAATCAGAATTTGAAACATATATGACAGCGCCTTCGTTAAAAATTCAATAGAACAATAAAAATCTAAAATTCGTCTTATTTGTCAAATAAACTAAACGATATTATGACAGAAGTTTCTGAAACAACTTAAAGCCTATGTTCCTTAACATAATAATAATAATAATAATAATAATCTTTAATCTTAATAATATTCTGTCTGTCATAAGACTTTACGTTTTTCCAATTTTGTGACCAAACTATAAGAGATAGATTGGTCATGTAAATGGATAAAATGTAGATCTTTTTAAGACAAACAAAATGCTACAAAATCTTTCGAAAAAAGTTTTTGGTTTCCAAGATGGCGCCTTTTAAAGGGTCAAATTTTGACTTTTTCTCAATTTAAACGAAAAGTATAAAAGTTGGAAGAGAACATTATATTGAGAAAATGTTGGTATTTGGAAGTTCTATCGAATGGTATATCAGTCATTAACAAACGTTTCTGCGTTTGCAAGATACATGCAAAAATGTAAAAAATTTCATCTTTTTTTTTTATTTAAACAGCAAATTTCTACGGATTCTTTTGAATTGTGTTGAATTTTGAATTTAATTTGAATCAATTTAATTGTTTTATCCAATCATTTGATAATTAATCAATCGTTTGAGAATTATTAATTTCTTAAGTAGGGGTGAAAGGGTATCAGGGTTGTGGAATTAAAAAAAGGTATTATGTGATCCTTTTTTTAGTATTTTGGAGCTCTTCGGAAATGCAGTTATTTAAAGCCGATAATAACGAGCTCTGCAAACACTGTTGTAATATTTCCACCCCTTTTACCTTATACCTTTTTATCCCTATTTTTTCAAGTCAGTACAATTTCTGCGTTGGATTTTGATTTTTCGATTATTTTCAATTTCAAATTGCATTCGAGTCAAGTGAGTTAAATTTAAATATTACAATTTCATCGAAATTGACTGAAAAATTAAATACAGAATTAAAATGCCACCAAGAAGAAATCGAAATAATAAGCAAAATGAAGCGCGCACACAGCTGCACGTAATGAACGACAGTTTATCCAATCGTTTGATAATTAATCAATCGTTTGAGAATTATTATATATTATAAAAACATTATTCTGTCTGTCATTCTGTCAAAAGACTTTAAGTTTTTCCAATTTTGTTTCCAAGATGTCGCCTTTTAAAGGGTTAAATTTTGACTTTTTCTCAATTTAAACGAAAAGTATAAAAGTTGGAAGAGAACATTATATTCAGAAAATGTTGGTATTTGAAAGTTCTATCGAACGATATATCAGTCATTCACAAACGTTTCTGCGTTTGCAAGATACATGCAAAAATGTGAAAAATTTCATGTTGCCTATTATGAGAAGTTTGTGATGGCACGTAAAAATGAAAACTTCTTTTTTATAAATATAAATATAAATATAAATAGAAAAGTCCTGACTTAATAACTGACTCATCAACGCGCATTCCAAAACCTTCGACCTAGAAAGCTGAAATTTTGCACAGAGGTTCCCTTTATGATGTAGACAAGGCATAAGGCCGGAGTTTTCGAAATTCCCACGGGATAGGGAATAATCTGGCAAACTGACCATGAAGTGTGTGGCGATAACTCCAGGTGTGTGGTGCCAACCCGCAATACACCTGAGTTAAGCGGAGCGACGGTACCCGCCTAGTAATAATAATAATAAGAACATTATTATACAGGACACTACAAATTATTATTATTATTATTATGTTTGTATGTTTCAAACCTTGGGTTTCCCCAGCAAAAACAATATGGCGGGTCAAGGACCAAAGCACATACTGCCAAGTGTAAAGATGTGTGCAAGAATGATTAGGGATGTGTGCTTGTGTCCATAAATTTCCTAACCATGCGTGTAGTGTTGAGTACCACAGCCTTCTGCAGTTGTGCATAAGTGTTTTTGTGAAGTCCTAGTGTGCTGAGACTGTGGTGCAATGTGTGAGGCACCAGACCAGTGGCAGACAGAACGATGGGTACAACACGTACTCGATCCTGCCTCCACTGCTTCTGGAGCTCGTGTGCTAGATCAGTGTATTTACTGATCTTGTCTGCGTGAGTTTTCTGCATGTTCTTGCTGATAGGCACTGCAATATCAATTAGATAGGTCTGTTTGTTGACCTTATCAACAAGTGTGATGTCAGGTCTGTTGTGATGTATGGTTTTGTCTGTGTGAATGGGGCGGTCCCAGTATAGTTTATATGAGGGTGATTCTAATACGCTTTGTGGTATGTACTTGTAGTACGGGACCGTGCTCTTAATAAGTGAATGTTTGTGTGCTAGTTGTTGATGAACGATCGATGCTACCTGATTGTGTCGGTGGAGGTAGTCTGTTTGAGAGAGAAGGGGACAGCCTGATATTACGTGGTCGATCGTCTCATGCGTAGTGTGGCATTTCCTGCATTTGTCGTCATGTGTGTTTGCATCGTGTAGAATGTGTTTCTTGTAGTTGCGTGTGGAGATGACTTGGTCCTGTATTGCGATCATGAACCCTTCGGTCTCCCCATTATTATTATTTTACAAATTTTCTCAGTTTTTTCCATTAAAATTTTAATTTTTTTAAATGCGGGAAAAGAGAGTTTTCCAATGAAAAATTGTTCAAATATAAAGGTGTCATCTTTTCCTCTACATAAGTATGAAAACCAAGTTTTTAACTGGTTCCCCTCCTACCTTTTAACAATGTTTCAGAAATGATTGGTGGGAGGGAGCCCTCATTTCCTAGATAAATAGATTAAAAATTGGTGTATTTTCACTTTCTTTTTTAATATTTGGGGACTAATGGAAAGAAAGGTCACATGGACCTCCACAGGGTTGATCAGACTTTGTTTACAAACTGATTACAAGTGCGTGTAAAAACGGCGTGTGAAAAATCCTAACAAAATATGCCAAGACAAAAAGAAATTCCTACCAGCCTAATAATAACAACAATAAATTGATTCTGTGAAAGTTTCCGAACAGGAGAAATTGTTGGGGGAAAAGAAAACAAGATGTTATTGTTTTCATGTTATTTACATGGAGATATTTTTAATTGAAAAATCTGATGTTAAAAGTTAATTGATAATTATAATAACAATGAATCAAAAGATGAAAAGAAGTCAGTCTTTATTTATTTAAATCTTTCTGGAAATTCTTGTAAAATAGAATTGAATTAACTTAACTGATTTCAATTTAAATAAATTTGAAAATATTCTATAAAAGTTCCTTCTGTTTCTTTTTAATAAAAGAAGATATTTTTTATTATTTATAAAGAATCTTGCTGGTATAATTTCTTTAGTACGAAAGACAATTGGGTCTTCAAATATTAAGAAATATAAATAAATAAATAAATAAATAAATAAATAAATAAATAAAATCTCTATTCAAGTGATTTCACATGTCAATATTTCTGCCGATTAGAAATTAATTAAGTGGGCGGTTAATATTAATCAATATCAATAATATTATAAATGGAGATTAACACCAAAAATCCCAAAACAGCTATTTTAGGATACCATTTATAAATATAAGGTCTCCGTTTATTAACATTAAGTTACTAACTTTGATATTTCTATATGTTTTGATTTTAGTACCCAGATGTGTAGAGACAAGAATTACTTCATTATACAATATAAATAAAAGCAAAGAGTATATAAATATGTGTTTCTGTACACTGTCGTAAGATTCCAAAGTAAAAACCTAGAAGGAAAATAATAATAACAAAAGTCTTAAAGTGCGTGAGCTTTGGGCGTTTATTTTTACTTAAACGCGTCCACACTGGAAATTTTTCCCCGAACGAACAGAACGACCTGAGCAGAATTACTTTACTGTACACGTATCTCCGCCACGAGCCAAATGAGTCTAGCACATTTTTATATGTTATATTAACATAATAATTAGAATTAAATAAATATTCATAATTTTTAAATTTAAATAAAGAATAAATTATTATAAATTTATTATCCTTTAATTATCGTACATTTATTTATTATTGATGTTCCTTTAAATATTGTACATTCATACAGTCTGATATAATGATTTATTAAGTTAAAAACGAAATAATAGAATCAGATGGTTCATCTAATTCATTTAAAATAATATATTATTATTAATTGAAAATGAATGAATTTTACAACGTTAATAAATGATAAAAGATTCTTAAAAATAGTGAGAAAAAATGAAAAGCAAAAAAGTTCGATAGACGGTTTAAGATGTCCTCATTTCCTCGTTAGTGAACTCCTTTAGAAATTTAGTAAGTCCACTTTGTTTTCCTTTCGTTTCTTTTTTAATTTTTCAGCTTTCTTTTTTTTGTGTGTGTGAATAACTGAAGTGATTTATTATACATAATTTGAAAGTATTAGACTATCAGTCACCTTTTTACTTTTTTTTTATCAACCTTTCAATGTTTTTTATTATTAATAAAATATAATAAAATAATAAGCAATAATAAAAAATATTATTTTATATTTTTATTTTCAGGTAGTTTTTTTTTTCAGTTAGGTGATTTAAGGTTCATGCATATTCAATCTATCTATGTTTTTTATAATTTTTCTATTTTTTTTTTTTTATCATTTATTCTTTAATTTTTTATAAATTAAATTTATTTAGTATTTATTTTATTCCTTTTTTGTGTGTATACGAAGAACGCAGAGACAAATCCATGAGGAGATTTTCGGGATGAAGACGAACAAGTTGAGAGTTCTACCTGTTCTCTTCGTTCGGAAAAAAAATTTCGATATTGATCTAAAATTGGAGGGGAAGGGGGTTGATAGTAAAAGCGGGCGAGCTTCAGGATAACCACTCAATCTCAACTAGTCACGAGGGTCATTGAACATTAGAGCTTACACCTACGGCTCTCATGAGTCAATAAAGGCTCAAACAGAAAATACCTTACATACCTAAAATGGAGATTAAATTTTAGTACATTTTACATTTTCGAAAGTAAAGATGGTTTCTAAACAGACGAAAAGACTATTTCTACTATGTACAATATTTATTAATCGATTATTCTAATTGAATTATTATTATTATTATTATTATTATTATTATTATCATTACCGTTACATTCATAATTAGTACATTTATATATTTCATAGTATCTATTAATAATTAACGAAAAAGTATAATTATTTGTATTTATAAATAATTAATTAAAGGGTAATAATTAATTAATTAGGCTTAAATTTTTAGAGAAATTGGAAAATTACTTGAAAATTACTGAATAGAAATATGCAGTTTTCATTATAAACATTGTAATGTTTTCTTTTAGGGTTGGGTGAATATAAAAATTAAGGATAAGAAAGAATTGTTTTTTGTAAGTTAAGTTTTTAACATGCTACTATTATATTTTTAAAGGTATGATAGCCGTAATTTACAAGATTATTTACTCAATTAAAATCAAAAATTATATTGGTTTCGAAATTTCATTATTAAAATCTCGTCTGAAATCAGACTGAATATCGTTCTATCGAGCTGAAAATAAAACGAAAGCAAAGTAAAACATTTTGTTTTGTTGATTCTGAAGGATTTTTTTTTTTTTTTTTTTTTTATTTAAGGCTAGGAAGAGAAGCAGCAGACAAACACAGGTTTGTCAAGGAATTAATATCGGTATCAGAACTAACAGTAAACACGTGGTGGTCTATGGGCTGTAGGAACCGGGTTCAACCTCCAGAGCAGGTCAAAGATCTTTCCTAGGTATTTCTTCTCCAGATGGTTCCTAAGGTTCACCCAGCCCTTTGTCAAACAGAGAGCGGGTTTCTTATCCGAGGTTAAAGGCAGGAGAGCGTCGGACCGACCACCCGACCCTAACTCCATCTGAAGGTCACAAATTGTCCGGACTTATTCCGGCCACGAATGGACCTATTTGACCTATAAAATGGAATAATTAAAAACAAAAAAAAGTATTTTTTTTTAAACAGTTAAATCCTTTGAAGATGTCTTTTGTTATAGAAATTACTAATTTCCTGGGCTTTTCTAATATTATCTAATAACAGTACGCTTGTGAAATGCATTAGGTATCACTGCACAGGAAATGTTCGTAAGTCTTCCGATGATATAAAATATAATTCAAGATGAATTTCGTAGTAAAACTGACGTAAAACTACGATAACAAATCACCAACGATAAAATAGTTATATATGTGTCCTGAGATACTTTTTTTATTTCATTCCTGTGGAAATCTTTCTCGTGGAAATCTTATCAAATCCTTGTTTTATGTAATCGTTTCAAACGTTAAAAATGTTATTGTACAATATTTATCATATGAATGATAACAGGAATCTCAATTTTGCAAAAGGAAAAATTATTTTATTTTGTGACCTAGCTCATTATTATTTTTTTTATTATTATTAGAAATAGAATATTTCCTTGAATTTTTCAAGGCATCTTTTAGTTCTAAAACTTTAAAAATTTAAGAAATATATTAAAGCTCAACGTCTTAAAAAAATAAGAAAGAAAGAAAGAAAGAGAACTGATAGTTACCCAAAATTTAATAAAGACAAAATGAAAACTGAGCGAAAGAAAAAGAAGTCCAAAGCAATGAAGAATTAAACGTATTTGTAAGAATTGAATCATTCGCACGAACGACGTTGTAACCAACAAAATTCCGTTTTCTCTAATCCTTTGATGCTTATTTACTCAACTGTTAGTTCTATTTTAACTTCATTAGTTATTTTGCTTCTGACAAAAAAAAATGTTACAACATTATTCGTGTAAATGATTCAATTGCTCAAAATAAAATGTTAGAAAAAGTTAAAGCATCGCATCTATTATCCTACGCAGAAGATAGATAGCGCAGGAAGCAAGGGTTCTACGATTACCAGTCGAATAGGGAGAATGTTAAGATAGATGGCTACTCCGACGCTCGCTCGCCAGTAACCACTAGGTAAATTACCCGGTATCCATTTGACGGAAGAATGGATAAACTCTGGGCTCTGTTTGAAGAAATAACCAGAGAATATCCACGATCTCCGCCGAGATTTGAACACTGCTCCTCCAGCTCTCAGTCAGAATTGAAACGGGATACTAAATAAACAAATTTTCAATAACAAGAAAAACAGAATCCCGCACTTCACAGCTAACAGACAAAAATGAAAGCCTTCGTGTTCCGTAATTGGGATATACTGAAACGCAAAAGGAATATGAATTGTGAAGGGCTGTCATCTAGTTTATTTCGTATGCAGCACACAACACTATGTTAAGGCTGCTACACACGAACAAGTATGCATGACAAGTATAATTGGTGCTCAAGTATGCACAAAAAACCCCTCGCCACCACACGGTACTGCATGCTTGACAAGCATCATTTTTTCCTTGAAATATGTGGAGTTCGGACGCACGACGGTTTGCTCGCTTTGGCTGCGTGTGTCCTTATTTCAAAAAGGACAAAACGAAAGAAGAAACGTGGGATGTAGTGTATGGAATGTTTATTGAAAATAAAAACCTATTCGCACACTAACTTACTAAGTGAACTGGAAATATATCCGAATGATTGGCATAATTATCTGTGAGTGAACGAAGAAACCTGTTTGAATCTTTTATCACTCCAAAAAAAAAATCGCTCATTAAGACATATGTATAGTAACTTATTAAAAAATTAAAAACAGCTATAACAAAGAAATATAATTACAGATCCTTATAGTATCAGAATTGGTTAAGAAATGTTTGAAATATTCAATTCTTTCAATGCTGTATCTCTATTTATTTATTTATTTATTTATTTATTTATTTATTTATTTTCTTAACAGTGATATCCCGGTCGACGTTTGGATCAATATTTTTATATATTCTTTATAATATATTATATACTGTTTCTTTCTTAGCCTATTATCATGATAATCTTTAGATTTAATCCGCCACAGACAAGGATTACTTTGGTAAACTCGAATGAATTCTTCCAATACTTCTGTGTCCTTTCCGCAGATCACTAGCCATGTTGGAAGGAAACTACGGAGAGATGTGTCTCGGTCGACAGCTGGGTCACAAATGATTTTTTTTTGCAAAGCGCATGCGCAAGCCGTGGCTTCAAGTATGCAGTCTGAATCTTTAGACTGCATACTTGAGCTCCATCAAGTACGAAATTTCCGCTACACACGATCAACTATGCATGACAAGCGTGATAAAACTGCATACTTGTCATGCATACTTGATCGTGTGTAGCAGCCTTTAAGGAACTACACTGAAGCTCGGTTATAACACGGTCGTTTATATCGCGAATTCGGATATAACGCGACTTGGACCCCTTCTATTTTGGAAAAGGTGTAAAATTGTAAAATTGCAAAATTTACCGTTTTTTCGCAAAATCAAATCAAAGGTGTAAATTAATATGCTTGTTTCCTTATTATTTAAAGTAATTGAGACTCTATACCCACCCTAATGTCACGAAAATGCGTCAAAACAATACAATAGATTTTTAAAAAAATAGCAGAATCGCGGACTTTTTCGTTTAACCAAAATGAATATCGAGATCTATTTTTCTGCCAATGACAACCAGTAAAGAGGCCCAGGTAATCTAATAGGCGAATGAATACCTAGTTTCGATCCATGTGATTCGTCGTTTGTACAAGATGCTAAGATGGCGGCGCCAAATCGATTTTCGCTAATATAACCCATCAAAGTGTTGAAAATGTAATGATTTATGTATTTATAAATATAAAATTCTCTCACATAGCTCTGAATGATGTAGGTAATCGCGAAATGACCATTTTAAATCGATTTGGAATCGTGTGGGCGATAAAAGGGTGGATATACGACATTTGACATCGCGAAATAATAAAAGTTCGGTTACATCGCGGTTATAGCGCGATCTTCGAAATCTTGGATCCGAAAGATCGCGTTATAACCGAGCTTCAGTGTGTTCATAATAATGTACATCAGTCTTTAGAAAGACAAGACAGATAAACAAGGTGAGATCTATTTCTTGCGAAAATGACAGTTTCAGTGTTTTCTAATTCGTCGAAGGTGGGTGAGAAATCGAAAGACTGATTATCTGGCCCTTAATATTTTCAGCCAATTGGATCTATCAGTCAGTTAATGCCCAAGGTATTATTATTCTTGAATATATGTCCATTACTACAGGTTATTTAATTCTATGTCCCTAATCGCTCATATTCTGAAAAATAAAAAATAGAAAATACAATTTTATACTTTTGAAAAAAGAATTTAAAAAAAAAAGCCTTTCTGTCAAAAGACAGTAAAACTCCAACAATTAAAAACTTGATAATGGATTTTTTTGTTCTTTTTTTATTTAACATCAAACTAAACTCTTTTGTTATCTCTTTGCTGTCATCCGATAGGCTTTTTTTTTTTTTGTTTTTTTTTTTAATGAATCAAATATCTTTCAAACCAACTTTATAAAAGAAATTTGCAGTAAATCATAATCTACTTCTGACTCGTCCTTCAATTGGACTTCTACAATTTATATCTTCTATTTAATTAATTAAATAACATTGGAATGTTATTTTATTGAATAAAAGCTAAGTTTCAAAAAAATATAAAAACTGGATTTTATTTTGAATACGTAAAAAAAAACAAAAAACAAATTATCCACATTAGCACGATTTTTTTTTTTCGGGTAATAAATAAAATAAAGAATAAACACCCACGGAATGATGTAGGAAATCACGGAAAGTGTTCATGCGTATAAAGAACAAAGTAAATCAAGTATAGAATTAGTCAATAAGTTATTCTAAGTGCCATGAGTTTTTCCCTCGCTTCGTTTCTCTTTTTAAAAACTTTATTTACACCTAAGATTAAATAAATAAATAAATAAATAAATAAATAAATAAATAAATAAAATTTTAATTTAAAGGTTTTTTATCTATCAAGACATCAATATACAAAACAATAAAATTTTCAACACTAATCAATAAACTGATCTTCAAAAACTAAAATAAATAAATAAATAAAAATCATATATTTGGTAATATATTATATTTTTTGTGTATCTTTACAGTTTATCATCGTGAGAAATCTCCATACATTGTTTAAGTGCACTTTAAAAATGTTATAAATTAAGCTTGGCTTTTTCTTAGATTTCATATTTTTTATGATCAGTATTTTCATTTTTAAGTGAATAATTTGAATCTCCAGTTATTCTGATAAAAATAACGCCGTTTTAATTATGTAATTAATTTTTTCCGAACTTTATTTCAGCCAAAATAAGAGTATATTCATCAAAGTTGGATATTTTTTGGAATATTAGGAAATCTGGTAATTCTAATCGATCTACATGGGAGAGACATCTTTTTTCTTGGTTGCATGATTACTTGTTTTTTTGGTAACCTTTTGAAATTTTTAGATAATGTTTTTGATTTTTTTAAAAGTCAAACGTATCTACATATATCGAATATTTTTAAATCATAAAAAGTCGGTCTTTAGTTATGAATCGTTCTTTCCTTGCCTGTGAATTAGTTTGGAGAGTACGAAAAATTCAAAAGTCCTACTAAATGCAGCTTTTAATGTTTTATATTTGGTTTTCTGTTAAATTAATTAGTGAGTGAGTGCAGATATCTACTGAAGCAAATACAAAATTGGTTTGATGTGCAGGTATCAAGGAAGGGAAAACGTGATAACATTTGATCATAGTTTTTATTCGAATAATATAGCAAAGCCATCACCTCCCCTCGCCCCCGCTACCGCCACCTTTATATTTTACTATTTTCGAAGAAAAATGTCGTAAGGCTTTAGATACTTCATGAACTTCCTTGAGCTAATTAAGAATTTGAAATACTAAAATGAATAGAAATGAAAGTAAGAAAAGAATTTAAAAATATTCATTTCTATTAGAAAAAAATAATAAAATGAAATTTAAAGATAAAAAAAAAAAATCAGCCGTAATCTCCAAAGAGATCAGACACATTAGACATTCCTTGTAGAATGCCATCAAATATTGATAGTTGCTATCTATTTATCAGTTCGAAAATAATAATTTATCTTTTAAGTTATGTTTCGAATGCAGTTATTAGCTAATCTTAAATAACATTTTGAAAGCATCGGAATTTGTTTTAAGTATATATTTTTTTAGATTCTAGTAAATTCCAATTTACAAATGTATTAAATAAAAAGGAAAACTGAACATTTTCCGTTTATTACTAGAATACTTTTTTTATTTCATTCTAATCTTTCAAAATGTGATCAATAGTTGATTATTTAAATACTACGATTTACATGAGTCTATGCAAAGCGAGGGGCGAGGCCTCATCTCCCGAAATAAAATCCTATAAATACTTTAGTGACCGACAATTAGATATTGGATGATTCCAAAGCTAAATTAGACTAACATTGTAAATCATAACTAGTGACGTAGGTTCTTTTGGAGCGAGGGACAAAGATCAAATGTGCAGCTCCCTGGACCGTTGTTAGCAAGTGCGAGGCCCGGTTTCAAATCATTTCAGCAACAAAAGTCACTACTTCTAAAATATTCTACTTTTCAATATTCTTCATCTTCGCCCATTTGCCACCTCCTCAATACAGCCGTACAGGGATTGTCTGAATCACCTGCTTTTCTTTCGCCAGCTTCGCTATTACAGCTGCCAATAAATATTATCGTAACTGTTTGTTACTGTTTGTTAATTCACATAATTTTTGTGAATTGTAAAATTATTTTATATATGAAATTAATTTATAAAATAAAATATCATAAGATGTAATAAGTTTAATTGCAATGAATATAATTTAGAAATTAGCATAAAATAAAAGAATGAATTAACTTATTTTACTTTACAATAAGAAATATAGAAAAATAAGGATAAAAACGCACACATTTAGAGGATTTACTAAGCTATTTTAGGAAATTTCGTACCGGGAACCCAAGACAGACTGTTTCGAGGTTCATACTTGTCGTCAGTTGGATTCGCCCAGTACTCATAGCTCAGTGGAATCCAAAGAAACATAAACAAAAGACAAAATTAAACAAAACAATGGCCCTTGAATTAAAAAAAACAGCAAAAAACAAATTAAGAATTGAAAGGGCAATAAATAAATTCTCTCTAGCAGAACGCTTAGCTTATGAAAAATTAATTTGTAAAGCAGATATATACATAATAGCAAAATTTTACATGAATATTAAGCATAAAAACGGATACATTTAAAGGATTCACTGGACTATTTTGGATTTTTGGATTTTTTTCCAAAAAATAGCTCAGTGAATCCTTCAAATGTGTGCGTTTATTACCCTTATTTTTCTTGTTGTATATGTATTATGCACGTAAAATTTTGCTATTAAGAAATATAGAAATGTAGAATCTAACCAAGAATACCACCAAACTCTTTAATTGTTTTTCGAAAAATTTATTTAAATAAATCTAAATTTATTCATATTTAATAGTATGGATGTCATCTTTCTTTCTTTTTTATATTTAAGCTAATTTTTTTCCTTTAGATTGAGACATTAACTTTTCAAGAGTTTATTATGTTTATAATGCTGATGAATATAAACCCATTAACTAAGTTTAGAAAAGAATAAAGCTCAACACATTTCAATTTTAATAAATTAAGTTCATTACCAAGTTAAAAAGCTAGTATAGGAAAACCACCAAACAATCCACACCACCCGTGCTTACATGGAGCGTAGTAGGTATAACTTATACGTGCGCTAAGTTACTAGGGCTATTCCTAATGAAGGTACTGTAGGCCTGTAGCCCATAAAACTTAATTGTCTGGTAGGAGGGCTACTACAGAAATACCAAGACGCCAAACACCAGGACGCTCAGCTTGCTAATCACAATATCTCAAGAACTGTTATCGTATATAGTAGTATTTGATTACTAAACATACTGTAGGTAGTAGTAATCAAATACACAATCTATGTTTGTTTTGATATATATCGGACCTATGAGTTAGGAGCCAAAATCGCTTACATACATCTTTTTTAAAGGCGCTATAATCACGAAAACTCATTTTAGAAATTATTTACCTTTTCTATGAGTCGGAAGTTTAAAATTATTTTAAACACTCGAAGTTTTCTATAAGATTTAGATTATCCACTGTCTACTAGAACAAATTATTTTTCAGTCTCGCAATCGGATATTTGAAAGTTAACAAGACAAATACAATTTTTCAAGTTCTTAGCTAGTTGTGTTCAATCTTTTTTTGGACTCTCGTCTCCTTTTAATAAAGCCCTATTCCCATCATTCAAATTTAAAAATTAAAAAAAAGGAGGAGGAAACTGCCTTTAGGAATAAAGGCTTTTTTTTTAAAAAATTTTTATTGTTAAGCTTTCGAAAAAAATTTAATTGTGTTTTAATAAAACACAAACTACTGCATCTAGTTGTGCTACATCTCAGTACAACTAAATTCTTTGATTATACTGTAATCAGATAAAAGTAAATTTAAAACGAAAAAAAAAAGACATTTGAAATTCTTGAAATGAAAATTAAATTATAAAATATTTATAATTTTCCTTTCTTCTAGCCATAAAACATTCTGCTGAAATTTCCTCATATTTGGGAGCCATCGTTGTAAGCTATAAATCACCTAATTTTTATTGGCTTTGAAATATATTAAATATTTGCAAAGATTTCTCTTTGTATAGTTAAACAGCTTAAGTAATAGTTTTAATGGATCAAGTAATTTCAAATAATATAGAAATTATATCTTTTAATGATATGTGAATCAGCATATTAAAAAAAACGAAAGAAAGAAAGAATAATGAACACTACGTAGTAATAAACGATTATAGCAATAAAAGAAATAGTAACTTAATAACTGATGCCTTAGGATTAGGAATTAAAAGCTAAGATAGCTGGTTCTCGTTTTACAACTCTCAGACACGATAAGTATCCGTTGAACAAACACATGCCATAACAAAGATAGTAGATTCAACTCTTTTTTGACACTGAATTTATTTTGTTTCCTTAATTTTTGGAATACTTTTGAATCTAAGATCTGCGTGTTCAGAAGTGACTGAAACTGGCTGTCGACCGCCGTAAACGAGAAGCAAACGTTTCAGTATAGAATACCACTACTGAACACATGATTTCAATTACTATTATTGATAAGTGTTCGTGCTTTTGATTAATTTATACGTCCATTTAATTTATTTGTGTCGGGCGTAAAAGTTACCACAATAAATAAATGTTAAAACAGTGATTTTTTTTTTGCTTTTTAAATTTTGAAGTCTCACTGTCTTTCTTAGCTCAAAACATAAGAAAGAGAAAAGAAGCAATCCTATTCTGTACAAAGTGCAATTTAAAATATTTTATGAAATTAAGTGTTAACAGAAATCATACTTACGATTGTTTTTACAAACATTCTGATCATAATTGTATTCCAGGTGATAAGTATATCACACTTTTATATTTTTAATATCGTTATTACTATAGTAATTCCGGCTTTTTTGTAAGTCTGATATCGCCTTTTATAAATGGCAGTGATCAAAATATTATCAACGGACGCCATCTCGATAACGTGAATCCGTATAAAGTTTCAGTTTTCTCAGTTATCATTCATGCTATCAGTATGTCCGGTATGAAATCCGTTGACACTGACTTTCATTGAGGAAAGAAAAAAAAAAATACAGTGAACTTTACAATTCTTGATGCAATTTTAATTATATTTGTAATGATAGTCACATTTACTATTGCTTTTTTTTTTGCGTAATAAAAAAAATATGATTTTGATCAGTATGATATTAAGCATTAAACAATGTTCATTTGTATTTATCATGATCCTAATATTTTCCATTGCTGCCTTTTTTCTAAACTTGCCTGTTTCTATTGACCAGTCTTTTCCAGCAGCGCTATACTGGATCCCATTTTACGTAGGATAGCGTTTGGGTTTTCAAAACATTTACATATAAATAATTATGCAATGAACAGGATAAGGAATATGAATAAGATTTTAAGTAAAATAATATAAAAAAAATAATAAGTTATATTTTTCTATCCAAAAGGAAGCTTCTAATATTACGAATATGATATGAATATATATATTCGATAATAACTTTCTTTAAGATAGTTCGTTCGAAGAAAACATTAAAAATGAGTGTGTATATGTTGCACAGACGAAGAAAACGGAAATTAAAGATTTCAAAAACTAATTAATATAACAACTCCTACAACAGAACTGAATGACGATTGAATAGATCAAGTTTTCTTCATTCGCTTGTCTAATAAATAAACTAACAAAAACAGCTTTTTGAGAATAAATAATGAATTAGGAAAAAACTTGAGACTATAAAAGAACTTCTCCAGAAACTAACTTTCCCATTTAAGCCTCTATAAACAGTTCTTGTATTTCCTGAAATCTTTGGGAGAAGAAAATGTGCCAAGCAAGGCGATTGCATTGGATGCCAACCTTTTACAGATGTCAAATATTTATGCGTTTAATTATGATAAAGTTAAATAGAAATAACATATAAAAAAAAAGGTAAGAATTTAGTATAGATATCTATATTTATGATGAAAATGAAAAAAATGTACTAAGAATACGAGTAATTCAAAGAAGGACCTTCCGAAAGCCCAGATTCTGCAGAGCTTCGAAGAATGCATCCTACCGATTTCCCTACCTGTCAGAATCGTCCACTTTTCAAAAAGCTTTCGCGGAAAAGCCTCCCTACTGTGTTCACTTCCGTTTTGAAACATTAGTGTTGAATGTTGAAACACCTCTAGATTAAAGAGTAACTTTCCGTTATCCAGTTGAAGAAGGTAAGGAATGTGTTTTATTCATGTACTTATTAATTTCGTAATTTGTTTTTATGATTTTTGTTGTGTTATTCAGAACAGTTTAATGCGAGAATTCTCCTAATTTTGAATCTCCTAACTTGAAATTAGAACAAGAATTCACCAAAGAAGAATTTAATAATAATGAGAATGTATTGAGTCAAATGGAATGGCTAACAAACGGTAAAATACAGTATTTATTTCTTTACGAGCCTTAATGAAAGCTTTGACATTGTGGCGTAGAATCCAACCAAAAATAAATAAAGATAAAAAAAAACCCGGCACGCCCCATTTTGCCGTCTTCTTTCCTTCCGAGGCCGCTGCCCACACACCAGCCACACACTATCCCCTAACCAACCCTAACTACGCTACTGCGTTGACCGCATTCCAAGATAAGACCCGTCTTGGAGATAAGTTTGAAATTATGCTTTTATAATTTCATTTTTTATTGTGATTTAAAACTGCTTTTCGGATTTACAGTTAGGAAAGTGAATGCATCAGCAAAAGAGGAAAAAAAAAAAAGCTCAAGTGCTTATTTTTTATTATTATTATTTTACTATATGAATAAAAAGAATGAAGTAAATTGATTACGTAATTGTATGGTCTTATTAATGGAATGTATCCATCTCCCATTATCCTTCAGAATCGATATATCTGTGATTTACTAGGAAAAATCATCCGCAACTGTCCGGATAGAAAAATATGTTTCGTAAATCTCAAATTTAATTTGTTTATTTTGTGTGGTTTTCAGACATTCTGCACTTGGGTTCTATCTTGAATCGTATCAGAGTAGTTTATTTCCTAAAGAAGATACCTAGAAATTCGCGACATATCTTCCAGAAGGAAAATAAAAATAAAATCTTCACGACACACCGCTGGGAACACATTGATTGAGAAGCTCTGACTTAGGGTATGAAGGAAAGGAGAAAATATTAACAAATGGAATTATTGTCTTAGATATAATTTTGATGTTGATATTATTAATAGAGTTGCTAATATCATCGTCAGTGAGTCCGGCACATGTTTGCAAGCTAAAGGTGCCTATTTCAATTCTCGGCGAGATTTTTTCCGGATTACTTCTGCGGGCGGGCCTTAGGTTCACCCAGCCCTCTGTAAAACGGGACTGGGTTTCTTTCGCGGGGACTAAAGACGGACGACCACTCAATCTCACCTAGTTCCTGCTGATCAGTGAACTGCACTGTCATGAGCCAACCGAGGCTCGAATGGGCAGTCTTGTAGAGCAAATATTAGGAGAATACACTTCGGAGAAACGTGGGCAATGCAGTTTTTAATCCCCAAAGGGAAAGTGAGACCTTTTTTAGAAGAGATTAGATCTCGGAGAAAGGTATTTCCTCCAGGACCATCAGTAACTTTCGTAGAAAAATATGAAGGGGAAAAAAGTGCAAAATCTGTTGCTTGCAAACAGACTGGCGAAATGTTTGAAAAATACAATGAACTGAATAATCAATAATAAGATCATATCGTAAAGTAAGACAATCTTCACACTGAAAATAGCCATGAAAATTATCAATTATTATGAAAAGAGACGATAACTGATCAAGAATTTTGTTGGTGTCTATATTTGCAATTGTTTTAGATAAAAGACGATAATAGTGAAATGCTTTTATCAAAGAAAACGATTTGATTGTTCTCTTTTCCGATTTGGAGAAAGGATCCGAGTGCACATAGAACTTTACAAGGCCAGTTATGAAAAGTTAAAACAAAAAAATACGAATAACTTAAAAGAGGAAATTAGCTTTGATCATTTTTATGAAAAATAATTTCGCTAAATTATGTTAGACAGCAATAAAGATATTGTTTATATTCCAGATGATTTTAATTGTAGTTAAATGGAGTATGTCACTAAATATACAGTTATTCAGTATGATATATAATTTCTGTAATATGGAAATCCTTATTTACAATGATCTAAATGTTTTTAGGCCTTTCCTATTTTATCAGCTATACTTGATTTATTATTGTTCTCTTGAATCATGCACATGCTGGCGAAAAATTTACGGATCTTTTAAATGTGTGGGTGTTAATAAAGATCTGTAATTTTTTGGCCACAATGTGTTTAGTAGTACTATCTTCAGTTGGATTCCAGATCACATAGAAATTGGTGAATGTACCATTTTTGGTTTCTATAAATTTTACTGTAGCGTTAAAATTACCTCATAAATTTCACTGATCATTAATACTTCTGACAGTAAGAATGGGGCTAGAAAACTTCAAATAAGCTATACCTAATTAATTTTCTTTAAGTGGAATGAATCAAATTTGCCACGATGAAGTTTGGTAATAGGTCTCCTCAATAGATATCGAGACAGACTCGCATAGGTCCACAGTAACCATTTCTAACATGTGCTGCCTGTTTCGTTATGTTAGTTAAATTTCTATCAGTGAATAATAGAGTTGCTTATATTATTTACATTTTTCTACTTTTAAGAGCTTCAATCTTTCATTTCATTTGTTTTTAATTTTGTTCAACTACATTATAGTTTAACCCAGCCCTCTGTCGAATGGGTACCGGATTTATTTCCCGGGACTTAAAGGCGGGCGGGCGTCGGGCTGACCATCCGACCTCAACGTAGTTCCGTTGGTCATGAAACGTCTGGAGCCTTACTTTCCGCGCCCCAAGGGCCTGCATAGGCCTGTTATGGGCCACTTAAGCCCTAGCGAGCATCTGCTGAGATGAGCCACGCTGAGAGGGGAGAAGTTCATTAGAGAACCCTCTTTTTCCTGGAGGGTCTGAAAGCAACTCGGAAAAATGAAACAGGATTCATCCAGAGAGGAGTTGAGAACAGGGGATCCTCACAATAGAAGCGATCATTACTTTGCTTGAGGCAGGCAGTAAAAGGGACATTTCCCCTCTCATTCCTGTGATCAGCGTGGCTCATATCAGTAGATGCGCGCTAGGGCTAACTTAACATTATAGTTTAAGTTATACAATTGCAATAAGTACACAGTAAGAGTGACTAAGTCTTGAAACAATATGTCGGAATGATCAGCACCTAGCTTCAATATCTTATTAAGTTAATTTCTCCACACCATAAGTATTGGGAAAATATAGTAATCTTGCAAGCAACATGCAACCACAACATATTTCTTTTTCTACTATATAAAATCATTAAAAAAAATGTAAAAGTTATATATAAAACTGCACATATATATCCGTGTCGCGATTTAATTTTAATTCACAATATTTTTACTATCTATTCTCTACAACAAGTTTAGACTATTTTTTGAGTGATATCTGTGTGTTTGTGTGATAGCAAGAATTTGGTGAGCGCGATAAATCGAAAAATAATTAACCGATCTACACCAAACTTCAAACTTGAGAATTAGTGTTATTATCTAGAACTAATTATATTTTTGGAATGAATAAGCCCATTTTAATGTCCCTTTACATAAGGACTAAAATACTGAAACATAAATAACTTAAAAGAAAAAAATGCTTTTATCAAACATTATACTCGAGAATTAAGTGTTATTGTCCATCCCTGATTGGATTTTGGTATTTGTAGTCTCTGTTTATGGACAGTTCACAATAACGGTCAAAATACGATGCCCATAAAAATACTCACAATTCAATGAATAATTACCTGATTACGTCAAATTTCTTATTTACGAGCTTTACCCTCTATGTAGTTCTCATTAGATTTTGCTGATTACGAACCCATTTTAAGATCCACTTTTTTTTAAATAGGCTTTTGTTTGGCTGACTAATTATACTGTGATGTAAATTTAATTTAGATTTTAGACGGTATAACAATATGGTGATTAGATTTTAACTTATCTACGTTACTACTTAGTCTTAGAGCTATCTTATTAAGAGCCAAAGCATTCTCACAATTTCTGAAACTATTTACAGTTCCTTAATATGGAGAAAGTATGCAATGGTTCCAAATTTCTTTACAATTAATAGCATTCTCTGGGCAGATCGATAGGTGAGAAAGAAAGCGCTTTTTAATGGAAGAAACAAAACACTGTCCTATTAGCGAACGACAAAGTTTATCCAAAAAAAAAAAAAAAAAAATCTATTGAATAATTAATTGGGTCTAGTAAACTAACTAACAACTTCTTTGAAAGTACTACATCACGGCAATATTTCATGCCTCACCGGCTCCACTTTGTCAAGCCTTTTTTTAAAAAAAAAATTTTAGGAAGAGAGAATACCTCCCTCTTTCCCAAATTTCTAATCTCCAATCCCACCCAAAACACTTCGTGTAAAATAAGTTGCCAAGACTCACATGCTCATTATGCTTTCACTGTTAAAAAGATATGAGATCTCATGTAGAGCCAAGCCCCTAACTCTACGAGGCCTAACTCTACAAGCCCTAACTCACGCCTTGGCCGTTTCGTGGCTGTCACACAGACAATCCCATGGAGTTATGTAAAGGATATGGAGTATGCCAAGGCACACTTTTTGACCAAGATAGTAGGGTTTTCAGAGTTAGGCATGTAGAATGAGGGGCTTGGCTCTACATGAGATCTGATAACTTTTTAACAGTGAAAGCGTTATGAGCATGTGAATCTTGGCAACTTATTTTACATGAAATGTTTTGGGTGGGATTATCTATTACAACTAAATTTAGTTTTAAGATTATTTAGAAAATGTATTTTTTTTCAATACCCTACTTTTCTGTTTTTCTATTGGTCAACTTGTATATACAAGCTGTTTGCACTTTGTAAGAAATCACATTATTACACAGTATTATTTAGGCCGAAGCATTGAGGGTACGACGTATTTCAGATCTTAATAAAATCCAAAGTATAAAAGCTAGATAAATGAAACTTAGCGTATTTCATTAGTATGGTAACTGCATCTTATCCTGAAAATTTGAGCTCTCTAGTATTATCCAGGCCGAAGCTATGAGGGTTCGATAATACATAACCAGATCCCCCCCCCCCTTTATGAGGGGTTGGAATGTGAAAGTTACGGATTTCTTAATTTTTTTGTTGTTTGTGTGCTAATCCTTACCTGCATACCAAATTTCAGCTTTCTAGGACTTCAGGAAGTACCCTAGAGGTTTTGATGATCATGAGTCAATCAGTGAGTCAGTGACGGAATCGACGTATTTTAGGTATTAATAAAATCCAAAGTATAAAAGCTAAATAAATGAAACTTAGCGTATTTCATTAGTCTGCTAACTGCATCTTATCCTGAAAATTTGAGCTCTCTAGTATTATCTGGGCCGAAGCTATGAGGGTTCGAAAATACGACGAAACACTTCCAGAAAAGGTACGTAGTGCCCTTCCTGCCTTCGGCTCGTCTTGGCGGGGGCACTGCCGTGCCCCCAGATAAATAATAATACAAACAAGAATTCCAAAAACGTGAAATATCTCAACAATCAAACAATAAAAAACATGATATTAACCACATGATATCTCAAGTGCAAATCATTGTTCAAAATAAAATAAAATAAATGTCCACTCGTAAATTTTAAAATAGTTTTCTTATAAAATCTTCTTTTTAATAAATGACTTCTTATAAAATCATCAATTTTTAAACTTCTTTTATAAATGTCTTTTTATAAAATCTTCAAATTTAAAACGTTAATCTGTCGTCTCATAAATTATTATCTCCAATCGTAACCTTCCTATATTCTTCTTTCGTCTTTCTTCCTCCATCTTTCCAAACGAAAAGATGTTTTTCTCTTCTATTTTGCTTTCTACAATTACCTGTCCCTTCTTTAATTTGAAAATTCCGTCTAAAAATCTTGATTGCATATTAATACTTCACCTTAATACCATAAGGTATAAATACATAACTAAACTCTAATTAAGATATCATAAGTAATTTATTAACTAACTAACAACTTCTTTGAAACTACTACATCACGGCAATATTTCATATAATGAATAATACTATATGAAATATAGCCGTGATGTAGTAGTTTCAAAGAAGTTTTTAGTTAGTTAATAAATTACTTATGATATCTTAAGTAGAGTTTGATAATTAATTAGTTACTTGCGAAGATATCTTTCCCAGGAAAATATCAATGAAAGATAATCTAGTAATAAAATAAAGGGGGAGACCAAATTGAATACTAAATGACATCCTGGTACAGCTGTTTCACGCTAATCTGGCGATCATCAGCTAGGAGCAGTCATCAGTACACAACCAGGTCTCGTTACTCGGGCCTATACGAGAAAACGTCGGAATCAATGTGGAACCCGAAACGCTAAAACAAGCAATAAAAAACTCGCAATTTATCCTTTTGGCGAGTTTTTATTGCTTGTTTTAGCGTTTCGGGTTCCACATTGATTCCGACATAATCTAGTAAAATTTGTCCCTTTATATGAGGCAATAAATATAAAGATAAACAGATTATAATTTTTTTAATTATTCATTAAATCCACTCGAAGTCTATCTTACTTAGATTTACAAACGAACACTAAATTTGAAAGATTATCGGTTTGGGATAAACATTGATGTTAAACATTGAGTTTAAATGAAGAATTGTATAATGCCTTCATTATTAAATCTTTATTAGTAAACAATAAAAGTAAAGCCTCACTTCACCAGACAAACAGAATAACTTAGAACACACTACGCTACCTATTGAAATCCAGATACTTAATTTAGACATGATATTTGCAACAATATTTCAGTAATATTGTTCTAGATATTATTGTGGTTGCATTTATTGGAAACGAACAATTCCTGAGAATTAACTCGTGTGATGAAGATGAGAAGATGTAGCCTTTTGTATCCTCAAAAAAAAAAACTTTTTTAAAAAGACGTGCACAATCTAAACTTACGAGAAGATTCTTATATTTATGGTTTTCTATCCCTGAGTGCCTCATCAATTTGTATCAAAATAGTAAGGTGAATTTCGGTTTTCAAAGATACGTTGTTTTTGAAATACTGTGACTCTTTCACTTCAATCGGAAAGTATTTTGACCCAGAGTGCTTAATTCGTACATAGGAAACGTACCATAATTATTTAGTCGAGATCTTCTTTTAATGACTTAAACCTACCACAAAGTTCTAGCTTTCTAAGATAAATAAATTTTATAGTTTTAGGATGAAATTTTAAGGCTAAAAGTTCTTATTTGTCTGTCCAGTTGTAATCAAATCAGAGTAGGTTTACAACTTACCTCAAAGACGTAGCTACTCTTTGGAGGGATATGTAAAGCTCGAGTAAAAAAACAAACAAAAAAAAAAACTTTCCAAAATGTCAATCTAAGGGAAGTTTTATCCCCAATTTTCGTAGGAGGATGGTGAACTTAAATTCCTTAATCCCTCCTCCGTGTCTGTTTCCATGCTTATCTAAATGCAAAAACTCTTATTCTGAGATTACTGGGTCTATAGATAATAAGCTCGAATACCAAAATACCTTTCATTTTCCATAAGGTCATTGTCAAGATAATTCAAAAACTGCTTAAGTTAATAAGTTACAACTTTAGCGGTACCGGTAGGTTTAAATTTCAAACCTAGATCCGTTTTGATTATAATAAGAAATTGAACTATAGATAAGAAAGTTATATCATTACCTTATAATCACGTGAATTCTAAAACTATTCTCCTTAGAAAGCTGAATATTACTAAATTTGACTCCCTATTAACTTTGAACTTACATGAAGTGTCATTATCAGTATCACGATAAATCAGTAAAAAATGTCAATAAACTTTCAGCTTCCTTAGATAACTTGAAACAGTGACTATTTGTTTTAAATAAACATCTTTGGGCTTTACTATTCGAAAATAGGAATTACTAGTTTCGTATTAAAAAGACAAATTTTTTAAGGATATTAACTCACGTGATTTACAACTACTGTTATTCTAAAATAATATTTTTATGAATAATATTTATTAAATATTTTTAAGACATCAAAATAATTCAAATATTACTACTTACTTAATTTAATTACTAGAATCCGTTTTTCCAGAGACGTAGTGAACTACGAGTATCTTCACTGCATTACAAATAACATGCTGCAACGAAGTGCAATATTTCCTTAAAATATACATGTGCAATTTTAAATTCCGTTATCTCATCTTTACTCACATGAAACGGATCTAGACAGTTATCAACGTTTCTTTAATGTTAAATTTCATACTCATTAATTCGATATATACTAATAAACAGCAAAAAGAAAAGAAGAAGAAAAAAAAACCGAAGGGACACAGATTAATTGATATCGTATAGCCTCAGAAAAAAGCTCTTAACGATAAATTATCATGATCGAAGCATTTCCCAAATATCAACACAAATTTTAAATTGTATTAATTTGGGGATTTTTCTCTTTTACTCTGTTTTAAACATATAAAAATCTAAACAAAATTATAAATTATTCTCAAATGATGCCAGGTCGCTTCTTCTTGCATCAGAACAACCGGAAGTCCTGAAAAGAAATTTTGGAAGCTAGTGATGTAAGAAAATGTTTTTTAAAATTGTGATTCAGAGGCACACTTTTGTGAAAGTAACTAGCAATTGTGTTAAAGAACTTCGAAACCTTACTCCGTCTTTAAAACTACTGCTACGTCATAAAAATATGTATGGATAAAAATAACTAAATGTGGAAGACTGGTCCCTAGAATTGAGCTTAGAATTATCTGAGTGCTCAATTATTTTAATTATATTCCTAATCTCTAATTAAATTTTCAAGTAGACCTCGTTTATTTCAAATTCGTCTCATATGTGTAAAGGTTAAACTTTATACTCTACGAGCGTGTAGAGGTTCAGTCTCAATAAAGTTCGGATATTATCTTAACAATATACTCACAAAAATCACAAAGTAGTTTTTGATTTTATTTTTAATTTGGAAAATAAAAAAATTATGCGTATTAAAATAATATCGTTAATTTGTTCAAAGTAGCTTGTCTATTTTAAAAACCTTATTTATTCCCTGTTGTTGTTTTTTTATTAGAATCTCAATATAAGGCAATCTGTATTCAGACCACGTCTCTGACGTCAAGTTATATTAGAAATCTCAACCTGAATATAAAAAAAAAAAAAATAATAAGCAAAATAGAATTATTATAAATGATATTTTATTCATATTTTATTCTTTAATAAAAAAAGACCTTGTTTTTTAATCTATTCAAAAACAACAAATGTAGACTGTACTGCAAATATCAATTTTTAAGTAAAATCTTATTTTAATACTTCTTTTTAATAGAAATTTAAAAATTTTTTGGAATTCAAATGAGAAACTTAAATTTATACTTTACGATGTTATACGACCAGTTTGCTTTAATTTGTGAAAATAAATTGAAAAATAAGATGCCAGCAATACTCATTCCTCTAGGACGACACCAAATCGACACTTCAAGATTTAGAAAGGGGGAGGGTATAAATATGTAATTCAAAATAACTCGCTATGGCGAAAAGGAACAAATACCTTTCTTTTCATTTTATGAAAATTTAATTAATAATGATTAAACTAAAGATAAAATACTTTAGTAAAAAAAAAAAAAAAAATCTTTGGTTGAAACTATGAAATACTTCTCCCCCCTAAAACAAATGGTTCATAAATATTTTTTATTCCTCTAGTTTTTAAAATTCAATCTTACAATTAATTAATAATTATTTTTTTTTCATTTTTAATAAAAAAAAATAAAAGAATGTAATAAAATGAATTCTGAAAGGCAGGAATAAGAAAAACACATCTACGTCATGAAGTCTACCTTTCGTGGCAAATGTTTATGTCAAATGCATGTGGTCGTCACGTTTACTATCAGTTCTTGTATATCCGTTTCTTGGGACATTTTAATTTTTTTCCCTGGCTCTGAATGAGTAATAAACTAATCTTACCTTGACGCAGTTTCTTTTGTGATTGGCTGTTTTATCAGTAGTGAAACGTCATTGGCTGACGCTAATTTATCTCTTCGGCTTTTAGACCCGGTATCGTGATCACAGAGTGCTTTATGTATAAATAGCATCGTCCGCGTGTGACAGCGCAGTACTGAACTCAAAGCAGAAGTCTTCCTTTCAAGCCGAGTCGAGTGAGTATTGGCTTTTCGTCATTCTCAGAGAGGATATTACGATATAGAGGCTTTTAAGTGATTCATTGAATGAAACTTCCTTTGACAAATATTCGTGATTCAGATGAGAATTGTTTTTGAATTCCATTTGAAATGAAATTGTGTGTCTGGACATCGAAGCAGACGCCCTTTGCACTTTGAACCCAGACATGCAGCGACCAGATAAAAATATTACATAAAAATAAGTGGGTTATGTAGTTCGAAGTTCTCACAGGATATTTTTGAAATTTTCTCCCGTAGGAAACGTTTATGTACAGAAAAAGCATCGAAGCAGAAATGGCATCTCAAGAAAACCAAACCATCATGAATCGCATGAGCCAGCTTCCAGCTGTGAACTATGCTATTGGTTATGCAACTGATGTGGTTCAACGGGCGAAGGACTACAGTCCCCTCGTCAAGTCTACATTGGATACAGCCGAGGAATCCGTCAAATCCGTTGCTCCTTATGTTCAAGGAGTTGTCGACAAATTGGAGAAGCCAAGTAAGTACACATTTAAAATATCTTTCTTTATTTAAATATTTTTGCCAATAAGTGAATTCGGGAATAATTCCCTCATAAACCAAGTAAAATATATTTTTTTCCCCATCTTCAAAAATAATGGCTACGTTCGTTAACTTGTTTGCATTGCTTTTTTTAAAAAAAAAAAAATACTTTAAATACGAAGATAGGGAGGTTCTGTCGAAATATCGTAATAACTTCGTCTTTTAAAGTTTTTATATCTCAAATTTTCAGTTGCCGTTGCCGACAATTTGGCTTGCAAAACCCTCGATAAATTAGAAGAAACTTTCCCAATCATCACCAAATCTCCTGAAGAGGTAAATAAAATAAATTCGTCATTTATTTAAATTAGCGATGAAATAAATTAAGGTTGCCCTTCCTGACAATTTGTTGCTATTTTCGCCCCTTTTTTTTAAAAGTCGTACTAATCTCTTTCAGGCACATCGCGTTAAGCGAAACAAGCAAAAGAAAAAGGTTAGTAGACTTGTAAGAAAAATAAGTAATCCTTGAATAAAAGCGGCAACTTTTTTTTTGTTTTTCTCCCGCACAGCCATGTGACTAATTGTATAATTGATTGTAAAACTTTAATTTTGTTTTATAGATAACTCAAGAAACCAAGGCTCTTTATGATTCCAAGGTTGGACCTCAAATTGAGAAGGCTAATAATCTCAAGAATTATGGAATGGAAAAGGTGAGTTAAAAATTTTCAAACTGTTTCGATGGGTGGAAAGAATGCGCCTTCAAATGACGGAAGTCCAAAGATTACAAATTAGATTAGAAACTCAATAGCTGGGTGCGACAGTTCATAACGGCAATCTTATTTTTTTTTTTTTTTTTTCTTCCCGTATTACAACTTTTATATTTATTCTAAATCTTCCCTTTGCTTTACCCCAACCAAAAAAAATACCCAAGTTTTTCTTTTTATCTTCATAGAATTTTCTTTTTAAATTTTTAGGTGACTTTAGTAAAAGATTATTCCGTTGAGAAAGCAAATCAACTGTTAGAAACTCCCTATGGTCAAGCACTGTCAACTGGTATGAACAAAACTCTGAACATTGCTGATCAGTATGTTGACTACTATTTGCCCCCAGCAACTGATGAAGGTAAAAATTTACGTTATTAATAAAAACCTATTTTATGACGATATATTTTTTTATTTTTTACATGTACATATAATTTTTTTTTTAATTTGATTACTTTCACTTTCAGAAATCAAATCTGCTGCTGATGAAGTTGCATCCACCAAATTGTACAACTTGTCTTACAAACTGCGTCACCGCATCTATCGTCTGACAACCTCTCAGATGGCAAACATGTATACTCAATCCAAACAGATCTCTCAATTAGCTGACCTAGTAAGTTGAACTAAAACTCAAGTGGCTATTTAATTTCAGACATTTACCGAATTTCTGCAGTTTAGGGAAAATAACTGAATTTTATATAAACATCTAATGAAGCTTAAGATTTAATTTATACATAGTTAACTGTAAATTCTGTTCTCTTCCCTCAAGCTTAATTCGAAACATATACATTGTTTTTCCTCCTGTAGTTCACAAGTATATTATATTACAGCAACTGTTTTTTGTTTTAGTTCCAGGTTGTGAAAACAAATGTAGATTCCACCAATCAAACCATGAAAGATCAGTTTACTACTGCTCAAACCAAGCTCCTAGCAATGTGGGAGGAGCTGAGTAAAGAACAAAAGCCTGAAGAAATCGCCAATGCATCTCTTCAACAGAAGGCACTCTACATGATCACAAATGCTACTAAACAACTAGTTAATATAGCTAACAATACAGCTACCCTGAGGCACACCTTGCCTTCCTCCATGCAAAACACCTACACCCAAGCTCAGCAATACGCAACAGATCTTTATACTCAAATGAAAGAGGTCAGTGAATTAATGTCTTAGTTTTTTATCAAAAAATAATAATAATAAATCCTTGCTCTAAATACTAAAACTTCCTACCTCACTAAATTTTTCTTGTAGAAGTGAGTTAAGCTTTGGTTGACTCTTACAGTTTTGGATAATATTGGGAATGAATTTGGTGGGGAAGTTCAATCTCCTCGTCTTACTGCAATTAAAACTTAAAATTGATAACTAAATTGGATTTTGGTCTAAATTCTGTGAACGAATCGAAATTCATAACTTACTGGAATAACATCCAACAATACTTAAATTAGTGTTAAAGTCTTGAATTGAAATTATTAAAATTTCAATTTGAGATCCAAACAAAAATTTTAATGAATCTTATTTGCATTAATTAGGTAACAACCAAAGAAAAACTCACAACCCTTGTATCGACGCAAATTCAGGAAAAAACCCAAATGGTCCAATCGGCAGTTTCAACTTTATATGACCAAGCACTGAAAGCCCAGCCCCTCGAATGGTTGGTGAGTATGTCTTCTACGTCATCCCCACCTGATGCTGCTAAAAAGGATGCTACTGCTAAGGCATGAAATTTTTGCTTCTGCTTCGCATGAAATTTAGTTTTCTTAAGCCTATTTATTTGTAAATAAATTAACTTTTACTAAGCTAACTATTATACTGAAGTGTTGAATAAAAACAAAATTAACTGCTGTTGCTGCTTTGCTTGTTTTCTGCTTGGCTTTAATTTGTCCCTCTCCATTTGCTTGACTTGTTACTTTAAAATTTCACTACACAATGAAATCTACATGAAATACTCGTGGCATTTTAGGCAACAAACAATGAAGAAACTGATACAACTTCAACAACAGATACATCAGAGGAGCCTGTAGCCACCGAGGAACAAACTAAGTCCACTGTTGAAAACATAGCAGTGTCAGAAGAAACTCGATGATCTTATGTAACCAGTTTATTTTCAACTACATTCCATATATTTGTATTTATATCCTGTAAAAACAAAATAATTTTTATAATCATGAAATAAAAATTTTTAAAGAAAAATGAATGTTTTCTTAGAATTGTCAACACTTGCATGGAGACACATTTATGGAGATGGGTTAAAAGTAACCTTAACGTGACAAATGTTAATAATTGGCCAAATCCAAAATAACACTTCCTTTCCTCTGCCAATTCCAGCCCTGCATGTAAAATTATAACAAGCAAAAAAATCTGTCCAAATTAAATTCTTTCAGATACGACATAATTGAAAAATTCATTGCAATAAAATAATGGCATCAAATTCTGCTTATGGAATTAAATAACCAGATTACAGAAGTTTTCCTAGTTGCTAAATCTATCCACCTTGTGAGGAAACAAGATCGTTAAACACGAATTTCACTTCTAGTTAGTAAACATATTATTATCCTTTTTAAAACGATAATTGCAATAATTTAAGAAAATTTCTATCTTATCGTTCTGGCTTTTCAATTTAAGTTCAAAAATTCCAGTAATGAAAGAGGTAGGGTGGGATTGGTTTTAAGAGTTAACTTACTAATAACAGAAAGGAAATGATCTGCATAGAAAAGAATTCCTTGTTAAAAGAAACGTAATTACAGAATACATCTGGTGTTTTTGCATACAATTTTTCAATTATGTAAAGCCTCTTCATTTAATAATGCAAATTATTTTTCTCTTAAACATTAGAGCCTTGATATAAGTATTGGTGACATTGTTCTGGATTCAGAAGATCAGGAAGTAATTATGAGCACATTATTTGAAAGAACAGAGGTTGTCTACCGCCACAGACCACTGTGGATGAATTGAAACTTGATCCATTACGATTCTCTCTTTTGTAATTCTCAACAGCTGTAAATATACTGTGGAAAAGCAGGTCTGCTTTACTGGATTGTATTTATTAAATTGATTTTTGTATTTTTTTAAAAAACAAAAAACTTTCTTTACAGATAAAAATAGCAGAGCATTTTCAAACAGTACATATTTCAGCCTTATAGAAACTAAAATTAAAACAGCTTAGGTTGATTTGGCTAAAAGAAACGGCAACTAAGGAGCTTTACTGATGTATAAACAAGTAGTCGAAAGGGAAATATAATGACAAAATGTTATAACATTGTAGAGTAGATATGAGTTACATGTAAGGGATTGATTTTACTTCATTATACAAATCCTATATTTAAAACTGAAAATTAAAAAAAAAAAATCTGCAATTGAAGATGGCAGAGAGCTTAAAAATTTATAGTGTACCTTAACTTAAAAAATTTATTAAAGTTTTAATGTAATACTTAATATTAACAAGACAAAAGTTCAAAACTTATCTTTGACATCAACAAACCATTTTTGAATGGTTAGGTGCTATTTCTTCTATTTAACTACATACAGTAGAAAAAGTAAACAAAAAAATAATTAATGATAAAGAAAATGAAACATAAATTCAATGAGTAAATAACTAAGAATAATTATTACTAACTTCCAAATAATCAAATGGAAGAAAAATGTAAGCATTTACAGTATATTACCAATGAAAATAGATTTTTTTGAAAATAACTTTTAGTCTTATAAATGTCAAATGTCTTGATAGGAGACATTTATATATACAGCTATGCTTTCAGTAACATAAAACTGACAATTGCATTCTTATAAATCAGCTTTAAAAAGAAACAGAAAAAAAATTGTCATTGCATTTAAATATAAAATGGAGTGAATCTTAGTGTATACATACTACAAAACCTAAGGAACATTGTTTTCTTTATGTAGAATATATTATTCATGTGAGTAAATATTAATTGTATTTTATCTTTAAAATGTTAATTATTGGTTTTTTTGTTTGTTTTTTTTGTAATGAATTTCTATATATTATTATGTAACTTTTAAAGCTTTCAAATGTGTCATTATTCTGTTTTTATAATTGTTAAATAAAAATATTAACAAAACTTTGATGATAATTTAATAAAGTATGGAAATTGATAAGAATACATCTGAGAAAAAAAAAATATATAGATATAAAGATTGCAGGATAATACTTATCTACTTAACTGCGTAGTGAACTAGCATATCTTAGTTAACCCTTTTTTTCTGTTAGCTCAAACACCTGATGGTTAGACATTTGGGAAGAAACTACAGATACTTAATTAACCTTTGCAAAACATTTTATACATACATAAAACGACTGTAAATCATTAGTAAGGGAAAAATTTCTTATTAATAACTACTATTAAAGAAAAAACATGGGGGAACAGTTATAATCATCTTCCATCATTTATACAGGGTGTTTCGGAAATGGTAGACAAAGTAAAGAGATACAGGTTCGAAAAGTCATTTTGTGTAGAAAATGTTCTATGACATTTTGTTGTATGGGCCGTAGTTTAGTTAGGAAATGAATGCTTTGGGAATGGTCCCTAACCAAAGAAAGCTCAGTTGTTGCCATTTTCAGCATTTTCTTGAATTATCATTCCTGTTATCCGGATTGCTTTTTGTATTAAACTTTTACCTTATTTACTTGAACTTCCTAATATGAACTGAGCTTTCTTTGATTAGGGACCATTCCCAAAGCATTCATTTCCTAACTCTAAAACTACTGCCAGTACAGCAAAATGTCATAGAACATTTTTGACTCAAAATGACCTTTGGAACCCATCTCTCTCTCTGCTTTATCTACCATTTCCGAAACACCCTGTGTGTATATAAATGTATATGTTACACCGAATCCATGAAATTGCCAATTGCGTGAAATCGGCAAAAACTTGCCGAATTCATGAAAAGTGCAAGCCCGTTGCTTTATTCATGAAATGGGCAAATTAGCTGCCGAATGCGTGCATTGGGCAGGATATGGAATACTTAAATTATCATTTTTATTTTGTTTGATCACAAATTATTTTTAATGCTTTTTAATTAATTAATTAAGTAATTTATTTACTGTCACAAAATTATTGTTCCACATATCTATTTAGTCCTATTTTAAAGATTTATATAAGTTTCACTTCAATCCGGAGTGAACCGAAATTTCTAGATCGTCTTTTCCATTGCAAACACGTGGTACCCTGTTTGAAATTAAATTACAGAATTTAATTGTATAGTTCATATTATATAGAATATTGTGTTCAAACAAACAAGCGAAGAAACTAAACAACTAGTGCACTTGCGCATGTGCAGTGCAGTGCGCCGGTGCACATGCGAACATAACATATTGAAAATCGACCATTACCATACGATGATTACGCATGATGCAAATCGTGAAAATACCTTTTAATAAAATTAGTACATCATCATAATATGTAAATGTAAACTTCAAAACAAACCGTTTGTAAACGGTTGTTGCAAAAAACACCACTGGAGCACCACTGTCTATTTTGCTCAATACATGGAAAAAGCAAAACATTTATGCCGAATGCACGCATTCGGCAGCTAACTTGCCCATTTGATGAATAAAGCAATAGGCTTGCACTTTTCATGAATTCGGCAATTTTTTGCCGATTTCACGCAATAGGCAATTTCACGGATTCGATGTAACATATATATGATGAAATGGTTTATAAAAAATAGTATGCTTAATTAAATTTCAATTGACCCTTCATACAATTTACTGCATCTGTGACAAATTAGTTTTTGAAGACCAAATCTAGAATAGACCTCCTTTTTTTCCCTTTATATATTTATTATGTCTACAAACTTGAAAGAAGTCACCTTTAATATTGCTAATCACTTATAACTTCTATTGTTTCTCTGTTCAATTAGAAAAAATATGATGGATTTCTTTTTGTGACTTTAATTTCTTAATTATGTTGATGATATAATAAAAGAAATGCTGCTTCTGAAGTATTAATGCTTTTTGCATTCTGAACACTGACTATTTAAAAAAGAACAGTGAATGATTCAAGTTGATGGAAGAGCTATCAAAAAAAAAATCAAGATTTTTCCAATGGGCAATAATTAATTATAAACTGAGCCAGTGAGAATAGGACTCAAAAAAAAAAAAAAAAAGATGAATTATCTAACAAGTCAGTTTTTCTAAAGATAAAATTAACCTCTCCTTTAGTTGTTACAAAACCCTCATTTAATAGCCGCCTCAGGATCTCACTACCATTGGTTTAAAGGGGTCATTTATTCAAATAGCTTAAATTTTTAATGATGAAAAATGGATACATAATAATTCATCTACTAATAAACTTTCCCTTTAATAAAATTTATCCAAACATGCTACAATATAATACTTTAGTCGTAAATTTTAAAAAATTCTTTAAAAGAAGGGGATGTTTCGGCTGCCATTTTCAACCGTTTTGATAAGCCTGATAAGGTCAATCTGAATAGTTTTTAACCAAGTGATTAGATATTTCATTGTTCATAGTGGGGAGTGGATTATAGGCCATGATTCCCTAAGGCTTAGTGAGAAAATTGAATTGGCTCTATCTACTTTATCAACTTGGTCAAAATTGGAGGTGTGATAGTGATTCTTTTATGTTTGTAAATTAAAGATTT
>JAFIDM010012231.1:127539387-127591688 GCA_023159025.1 Thereuonema tuberculata | reverse complement strand
GTGCGAATCCTAACTTTAGCTTTGTGCCTGGGATTGATATCTATTTTTCTACTTATAAACTTCATCAGAATGATATGAGAGAACATTATGACTTTTACAAATGTGGCATTAATGAGATGAATAAAGGGTTTGCAATGCAGTGTTCAGTGCCAGATTCAACAGGAAGATCAGTAAAGACCTTTAAGGGCTTGATCACATCGCTGCACTAAAAATTGAAATAAGACCAAATATTGAACAAGATAGAACACATATAATACTGACATGTGTTCTTTATTGTTTAAGGATTTCAAATAGATTAAGATAAAATTTGCATTTTATTAAAATATATTAACAAATTTTAATTGAAGTACCCATATTGTCAGTACTATCTGCATCTCAGCTGATACGCATTGCGAGTGACAGTTTCTGCTTTTCCTATCTCCAATGTTGTATTTGTTAAAATTGAGTGCACTAATCCCATTCTTATATAGCAAAAAAAAATTATGGATCCTCTCTTAAATCATTATACGAGGGAGCAAAAAGTAATAACACAAGGCCTGCTGAGCAACACAAAGAATCACAAAGCCCAGGAATTTTGAAAAGCCTTTGCTATTTTTCCAAATAATCAGCAAAGGGACTAACAAACTTTTGCAGCACTGGATCAACTTTTCGATGGTCTGTACTTAAATATTTCTATTGAAGAGACTCAAAAATTCTTTTATGGCATCACTTTCATTGTTTGAATGCCACTCCAAGGAAGGAGTCATCTTTTGGAATTTATATTAACCTTTGCACAGAAGAATTTAAAGAAATCATCATCTGTTTCAAGTGTGGAGGGAAAGATTTTCCTCTGAAATTATTGATGATGATATGAAAAATGCTTTGTGAGATTTTTTTATGCCATTCGGATGGAAGTTCTTGTACTCAGGATATAGTCAAACAAGAAATTCAGTGGACCTAGATATCTGTTCTAGATATCTGTTCATCTTTACAAAATCTCATTTACATCATTCTTTTTTACTGTTGTAAAACTGAAAACTTCCATCTTATATATAAAATAGATATATTTATTTGATTGTAAACTGAATTCTAGAAATAAATAAGTCTACTCAATGAACATTTGTTTAAAAAAAAATGTTTTATTTACAATAAATATTTGGATATTTCTAATATTATATTATTTTGTTACAGTTGAATTTTCTATACAAAACTTATTCATCTACAATAAGATGAATTCACATTTACATTGATAATACTTCTTAAGATCTTTCAAACTTGGATTTGAAAGTTAAATTCTGTAGTTTTGTACATTTTTATTGTACAGTATATGATGCTATCATTCAATAGTAAAAAATATAATTATTCTTTAATAGTTTTACAAAGTAAAAATAAAAGTCATATTTTAAAACATCAGTTACCTTAGTAACTGCACACACAAATGTATTTATGTATATATATTACAGTATCATAAATAAAAATATAACAGTAAGATAGTCATACATTTTAAAGTTATAACAACAATTAGAATGACTGTGATATTGCCAGAAAATCAACTACTGTTAGTTTTTGTTATTGGATTCATAAACATTTAAATAATGAGATGAACATGAAATATGATTCTTCAAAATTCTTTCGATGAAATAGATTTTTTTTTTCCTTAGCAACTTTAAAAATAATATCTGTTATTTAGAGGACACAACAATATATGATGATTACTGTACAAAGCTAACAATAGTTAGATGGAAACTTGTATACATTTAAAGATGTGTTCAAACTGACACAAAATAGTCTCTCTCGTTCACTTATGTATTTTGGCTTAATTAAGAGATCTTTAAAAAAGAAAATTTTTAAAATTGAGATATTTCTATGATTTGGCCAAAAATAAAAGCTGATAGCTTTTACGATTGGGTGCGTTTTTCTATTTAATATTTCACTGAAGAGAAATTTACTTTTTTTATTTTTGAAATTAATGAATAACAGGCTGCAGCGAATGCTTTCAGTTGCAATAATACAAATCTAAGGAAAATGCAAATGCAAATTTATGTAGATTCAGAATTAGCACATAAAGATTCATTCAATGCAATGAAAGTTAAAGACTGCAAAGAAAATTATGCTGCTTTTATTTTTGTATTAATGCTTAAGATATAGAACTATTTCATTAATCTCAGAAACTGTAAATTTGATTTCCCATATTATAACAAAAATAAATCACATGTATGGGAACCAGTAATACAACTGGAGTAAACTTACTTATGTGTTGATGTTTTGTTTGTTTGAATGATAATGAAGAAATTTAAACCATGATAGCATCATCTTTATATTCAATGTCTATTGGAGGATATATTGAGACTATACTTGTATCAGCTGGTGTCAGGTTATGCCTGTCACCAAAGTTTAACAGCTTTGTTTCAGTCATGCTAAAACGTGACGGCAGTTTCCTGTTTCCAGGAGGAGGTGCTCTACTCTTCGTCAAGTGCTGGAGCGAGGATGGCGACACTAGGAAATAAGAAAAAAAGTTAATTCTAGAATGCCAGATAAATTGAAAAAAATGTTAAAGAAGCACACAGTCATTCTCACAGTTATCTGAAAATTTATACAGAAAGCTCAATGAAAAGAGGGAGTTTGAACTCAGATTTGCAGAAGTTTCCAAATGATCATATTAAAAAAAAAAAAAAAAAAAAAAAAAAGTCCCATCAAAAAAAAGTCTTGCATTAGCAGTTTTATAAACTAAGATTCAAAAAGCATCCATTCAGTAAATTTCAATCCAGAGTATCGCATTTTTTCTAATTCAAATGACTTATGTAAAGAAATGCTAAATATGAGCAACATCCGTTGCACAAAAGCATCGATATTATTCTGATATTCTTATAGTATTCCTTAAAATTATTTCATTTCGTTTCAGAACTATTGCATGAGGAGATGAAATCAATAATTTTATAAGATAGCAAAGCAACCACATATATTCTTTTTATTTGAAAAAATCACTCAAAATTACAGTTTTGTTTTGTTTTTCAAAAAAAAAAAGCAACAACATATGGGAAAAGATTCAGTATATTTCATTTTCACCAGTGAAAATGTGTGACATAAAATATCCTATTGCCTTCAATTTAACATTAAATTTATTTGAATGTTCTTCTGTTGTCCTCTCAATTATTAACAGTGCTGTATATTCTGTACTACAATTTAAAGTATGGTAAACTATCAAAAATTGAAATTTTGTCAATAAAATAGAATTAAGTCACAACTTTAATTAAGCCCCAGGTATTAAAGAATATGAAGGGATGTTCATTTCATATCCGAATTAACATGATGTTCTGCCACACTCCCATTTGTAGTTGCACGCGAACTATTCTATGAGCATGTTCTTTGTCAACTAGGCTATGCCATTATAGAGTATGTTTGTCAAGGTCGATATCATGGCCCCGAAAGTGAACCATTATTGGAAAAGGGTACATTGTTACCCTTTTCCATGCTAATTTCTCATATTTAAGGATAATTCGTCAATGCAAACAACACAGATTTACGGTCAGTAAGCCGACAGTGTGTGCTGTAATATCATGGATGGGTGGTGTTGCATTCTGATTGGAAAGTTTCTGTAAAGGGTTCATGATAGTAACTGGCATGTTACACTGCGACAGATGGAACTGATCATTAGGAGGATTGAAATAAATGCCAAGGTCAATTTGACATACTTTCAAGAGAAGGTAATGACACTTATCTATCAAAAGGGCATTCCATGTCTCTATGGAGAAGACACCACAGCAGTGCGCATCCATATGGATAAGGCTCCAGCCAAGTCTTAATACGCTTTCTACACCCAGATGAATGCATACCGGGATCAAAGTCATCCCGTTTCACAAAATCCCAGTGAAGTTGCCCGACGCCAATCTGATGGATTTCTGTGGATTTGGAGTTGAAGTGAGCCATTGGAAAGCAAAGGGTCACAACTTTAGCAGGACTGTGGAAAGTAATGAAAGAGGTTTGGGACAATATACCTCTGTCCATGCTACAATGCTCACTCTTGTTGTAGAAATTGTCAAGAATAAGGGCTCACAAATCGAGCACAACCATTGGTGGCATCAAAGGACTTCATAAGGTCAGGCCTTCAAACTTCAATATGAAATGAGTAACCCTCTGTATACTGTAAGTGCTTGTTAAGTTCAACTAAGTTCAATAAGTGCTGGCTAATTATTGTACACATTGTGTTTTGTCCATAGAAAATTGAGTTACATGCAGTGAAAGATAACTTTATTAATTGGCAATATGTAGATATTTATTAAAACAGACCTTAGTTCTAGTTTAAATAGCAATAAAAATTTGAGATAGTGAACAAGATTATTTGTCTTTTCAATACATGCTCTTTCACTGCGCATGTTTTTAGTGACATGAGCAACTGAGGCTATGCTGTGACAGGAATAATTCAGTTAGAAAACAAGTTGGAAAAACAGAAGAAATAGAAGAACAGAGAAAACTGCTTTTGAGGAATGGAAAGAGACTAAGTAATACCCATGTTTTAAATAGAATTTGAAGTCAGTCTCATACAGTGCATCATCAAGTTCCGGAACCATTGATAGTTAACTAGTGACTAAACTGTTCTGCTGTCACTAATTGTAGATAGTAAACAGCTGAAATAAAGGAAAGCTTTAAATAGAGAATCACAAATATATACATCCTTAGGCAGTCATAAAGCAAATCTCTTTTGAGAGAATGTTTCAATTCGACCATCATGCAGTTACTCAAGGTCAACAGCAGCAAATAAGAACCTTTGTTTTGCAACACAAAAAAAAATGATAACAACTTTGATACACTATAACGTTACTATATTATCATTGGGATGGGCTTGAGCTTTAAATGTTCATTTTAAAATATTAATGAAACTAAGGTATCTAAATCAGGGGGCATATCTATGGAAATAGCACCAATGGCAAACACTGAAATCATGTCTCTGTCCAAACATATGATACCTTTTAAAAACATATGTTATCTTTTAAATAACTTTACCAAAATATCAGCTCAAAAATACAAATCAAGTTCATTAATCTTTAAATTAACAAATTATAGAACTAAGTGAAAATTATAACTTCACCTTCCTTGCTTTACTCATGAAGTTGGTCTTTGATCAAACTGTGATCAAAATCAGTTCCTTCTCTTTCTACACTGAGTAGAGCAAGATCATAGTCTTTCTCTTAACCCATGGGGCTCTCAAATATGAAAGCATTAGTTTTAACTTGCTGAATGATCTCTCACAGCTAGCAATGGAAACTGCAATTGTTAAAACCAAAAGAAAGATTCTCTAACATGGACTGTTTTCTTCTCAAAATCAAGTTCTACATACATCACTACTTCTTACAAGAAGTCAAGTTGAATATGAGACCATAGTACTTGGCTTTATAAATGCTTCTCAGTAAACTCTTGAGAACAGTGAATGCCATCTTGTGAATGAGTTTGAAAGATAAGATGTGGATCCAGGATGATTTTCCACATGATTGAGATGTTTTTTCCTGACAGGGTCAGAGATGGTCAGTAATTTCAGTAAGTCACGGAAATTTACCAGATTGGAATCATCATCTGGTTGAATTGACTCTTGTGTCATCACAAAGCCAGGTTCTGAATCGCAAGGAATTTTATGCAGTGAAGGATTTTCATCAAGATATCTCACCACTTTTTTCTTCTCAATCTGTGATTGCGTCAATAATTCCTCTTGTTTCCACCTAAATTTCTTTCCATTCCTTTCCACTGTGTGAAACACTTCCAATGATTCTTGGCATTTTCATGAATACTAATCCTTTCAGGTGCTTTTCACTGGTTGAATCCACATTCCTGATCAAATGACAAGCAGTAGACATGACAAGCAGTAGACATGATGACAGAAACAAAATGCCGACTTTTTAGGAAGGGAAGACCAGCCATGAATGAGTCACTTCCTCACAAGTACCATTTTCTAATTTCTTCTCAAACCAAAGTTTTGTTCATTGAGCAGTTATTTGTTGGCAGGAAAGGCCCCTCACTATTCTGGAAATATTTCGAACCCAGCTTTACTATTTCTGTTCTCAATGTGTCAGGGCAGAACTGTTTTTCGAATCCTTGTCAAATTTCAGAAGTCTAATGTCATGCTGTTCAATCACTTCTGGTTTGACAGTTCGATGCTCTTACACCATCCAATTCACTAGGCTCAATGTCATCAGGTAAAATCTTATAAATAAACTTAACATCACTATCACCATCATCTTCCTCTCCTGTCATATCCACATTCTCTGTGGAAGCCTCACTCTAAATCTCATCTTATTCAAATTTATTTGACTTGACTTTCTCCTCAGCTTGTGATGCATCTGTACTTGATTCATCTTTGGATTAATTAAATTTCATAGATTTTGAACAAAATTCTAGGCTACCTTCAAGTGTGCATGGAAGAATGGTCTTACTGTCAGTTAGCACTAAGCAGTAGTACTGTGAGGGTATGTGGTCGTGTAGCTCCCAGCACTATATTTTAACCTAATAATGTATATAAGTAGTTTAACAATCTTGCCATCCAGTGCTTCTGAAACATGATAATCAAAAATAGATCATACATCTGAAGAAATTCCTATTTTCACGATCCGAAGATGCCTATTCTGACTTTAATAGAAACTGCTCAGTACCCCCCCCCCCCCGCTTCCACTTGGTGCCCACGGCACGTGCCATACCTGCCATTTCCTAGATATGCTACTGATCTAAAATACTGTTACTCTTTTCATTAAGGAGCAATAAAATCTGTAATTCATGACCTTTTTCTTTTTGTAAGGTATCATCCAGATGAATTGAAGGAAATCAAAATCTTTAAAATATTTAATACACTTATTTAATAATAAATAAATTGCTTACAAAGAATCTAATTAAAAGTAACTTAGAGATTAAAAATCATTTTTTTAAATAAGTTTTAGGTATTCATAATCATAAATAAGCAAAACATATAATTATTTAAAAACAAATAAAAAAATCCTAGGTTTTAACTCTAAAAAAAAAAAAATGAGTTTATACTGAAAAAAAAATATCAGCTGATTTAAAAGTGATATATAAAAGCATAATTATTCATGCAACTGTTAAGATACAAAATGCTTAATCAAAGCAAAATCTAGGAAACTATAAAAGTGATAAAAAAAATGTTAAAAGATACTCATGCCAAAAGTTTTAAACAAGACATGCACTGAAGAAATGCAATGGTAAAAAAATAAAACAAAACAAGAAAGGGAAAAATGCAATTATACTGAAGTTTGTATATAATTTTTTAAGCTATATTGCAGCACTAAAGGAATTGGAAACATATAATGCAAGAAGTAGTGTAAACATTAGTTGCTGGTCATCATATAGACTACTATTTTACAATTGTTGCTAAGCATAGCAGTGATGGCAACAGCATCATACCTGTTGGCTATGACTGGAAACCTGACACCAATGAGTTTTGAGGAAAGCCTCAAACTGGAAAATGCTAGACGGAACTGATTTTCATCAAGAAGTTGCAGCAAGAATGGGATCGAAAAAATACAGAATAAGATCATGGTAGTAAAGAAGATGTTAGTTAATTAGATAGGTTACAACTGCATTTGTTAAAAGTAATTATTTTTTTTTTTTAAAAGGGAGATTAATTAATGCTTGAATGAAAAATAATTTTTTATTACTTATGTATGACTCACTCAACAACAAAAGACTTGATGTTTAATTGTACGTAACAAACCAAGCTATCTTTAACTCTTTGTTTGTACAATTTTTGTAAGAAGCATTACTTTTTATATTTTAATTTGTACCTTTTGCTATTGTGGGTGGAACAAATAAGATTTTATATTAAATGACTTCACATCTGGTAATGGAAATTTTAGAAATGGTTTTTGTACTACAATCAACAGAACAAAACCTGGCTAATTAAAAATAAACATAATGGTTACTATATAATGTATTGAAGAATTAACAATGATTCAATATAAATGAAAAAAGTATCAGGTGTATCCATGAATCAGGGATAGCTTGAAATCTGCCACAATCTTAATGAAAAAATTGGTAATACTTAATTTAATGAGGACAGAGCTACAAAACGCCAGTGGAATGTAAAAAGAATTCACACAAATGATAATGCTGTAACAGATCTTGGCAGTTAAATTATATCTAGGTAAGTGGATATGATGCTTCCAAAATATTAATACTGCAAGAGCATAAGAATGTACATAGTTATTAGGATCGGAACATGAAGGATAGAAGAAGAGAGTCTATACTAAGAGATGTCCTAAGACATTCTTTAAATAGAGAACAAAGGTTAACATATCAAACAATACTCATTTAACAATGAAAAATTTAATTTTTAAAGAATTTTGGGCCTCTGAAGAGAAAAAAAAATATCAGAGTAAATTCAAGATCAACATTTACTGTTTGTGGACAACAAACTTTAATATATAAATTCCAGAAATGATATAATGTTTAGATGATTTATACATTGTATATTAGTTTCAAAATCTATCTGGATGAGGATGAAACTGCTGAACAAATGGTTGTGAAAATTCCTCCTTGTGATGGTCTCAAGGAATTAACCTCTTGGATATATTTTAGAATGAAAAAACTTAGGCAAGAGAAAAGAATATAGAGGAACAAACAAATTGATAAATATAAACTCTTTTTTTTTACTTTGAAAAATAACACTTCAAAGAAAGCACTGAGCTAGTATATACTTAATGAAAATAATAAATATATTACAATTATCATCATCATTATATATTTCAATTTCTGAAGTTATAAAAGATGGAAAACAATTTGAATTGCAAGATGGAAACATTTATTCAAACTTTGGTCCTTTCTAATCTATTTGGATATCTTTGGTTTAATTGATTAGGAAAGTACAGCAAACAAACTGTAATTTAAAGCTAGTAGTTTAAAAGTACAAGTAAAGAAGTCTTATTTTTGATGAAATTCCCAAATTTAACAAATGATAGAAGCAAAATATTTTGAGCATCTGTTGTAAAGATTCCTGGTAGTACTAATGGTTCATTTCCTGAAATATACAGAAGTTGCCCATGGGAAATTATTTTCAACTTCGATTTGAAACTTACAGGAAGCTATTTGAATATGCTGCTTCTCAATGACTGCAGGTTTATCAGCAAAGCATGCAATATGGGATCACAAAAAGAAAGATAGCCAATTGTAGAATAAAAAAAAATCACTGAATAATAATAAAAGCATTTTATTAAAAAATAAGTTTTATACAAGACATGCTATTTATTTTTTGTATTTCACTTTTCTGTCTTAAGATAGATTATTTGACTAATAAAATGTAGGATTAAGGCATTATGTCTGTATCCTCCTGTAAGTATAGGTAGAGCAGGAGGAAGGCTCCTGCAAATCCCACATTATTAAGACTAAACTGGAGTCAGTGGATCAGTCCAATACTAGCTTCTTTAATCTCCAGGAATGAAATGCAGTAGCCATTTGAGGGAGGGCAGGATAAAACCTCAGATCTGTCAGGAGAAGAAAGAATCAAGGACAAATCACTAACCTCAGCTGGGGATTAAATTTGGTTCTACAACCCATTGACAAGTGTTTTCCAACTTAAGCAACCAGGTCTGAATAAATGTAAGATAACAAGTATTTGTTTGAATACAGATTTTAACCTATGATATTACAAAATACCATACTTGGCTAAAAACATAGTAGCTATATAAATAAAAAAATTTCTAAAATTAGAAGAATATTTTAAGAGAATCTTAGAATCAGAAGCTCCTTTTAGATTAGAATCCTTTTTCAGAAAGTAATTATATAAATAAATGTATAACTGATAAACAAATTCAAATAAGCGAAAGTCTTCAATATGAAAAAATGCTGACAAATTGAAACTCAGTTTTCTTACCAAATCACATTAAGAAAAAGAGGGTGGGGGAGGATTTTAAAATGAAGCCAAAAGCTACAATCAAATTACTTAAAATAATTTGCCACACACCCACACATACTCCTATCAACCTGCAAAATTATTACTTCTAGTCACTTTACTTTTGAATCAACTTTCAATTACAGCAATTTTTTTACAATTTTTATTTATAATAATGAAACTAAGTAAAATTGTGAATAATGATGGGTTGTATAATTACTTTTTAAAAGTAAATGAAGGTGAAATTAAAGTGATGGAACAGATTAAAAAAAAAAAACAGAAAAAAGTTAGCAGTTAAGATATCTGTTTTATGCGAAATGAGACTCTTCTCTCTACAATAATCTACTCTCAGTAGATAGCTCAATATTACTAATTAACAGATTCAGCAGATATAGATTTAACAAGAGTTAAAGATGAGTGATTTCATAAATTGCAATAACAAGAAGAATATATAACAAGTTGCCATATTAAATTCCCTACTGATTAGTGCTGGTTTATACACTGACATACCAGAAAAACTGAGATTACTGTCTACTAATATCAAGGCCCTCCTTTCGATGGGATTGTTGCAGCAAGATGATGGGTGTTGCATAATACTGAAGTACTGTATAGATAATACACACTATGTCTCCTCAATAGTGGTTCACAATTCCCTAACATTCACTGGTGATGGAATGCTGGTACTGACCAGTGAAGCACATCGCAAACGTGTTCTGTCGGGTTAAAATCCGGAGAATGACTGGACCAACTCATGATGCCAAACTCAGAAATGCTCCTTCAGCCATAATTTGGGGACTAAGGATCTGTGGGGTGATGCATTGCCCTGTTGAAAGAACCAACTCCTGTCTGAGTGAATGCCTGACATGAACTGGTACAAATGATCTGCAAGGATGGTTATGTAGTCTCCACGGCTCAATGAAGTCTGCAGATGTATTAGGAGTCCTAATATGGACCATCTGAAAACACCCCACACTATAACAGAGCCACCGCTGTCCTGGACTGTCCCTTGTTGCCACGTGGAATTTTCTCCACACTCCTAATCGTCCATCTAGCAAAACAATTGGAATTGTAACTTGTCGGACCAGACTACACACTTCCAGTCATCTTGCATCCAGGACCGGTATTTACTATCCAGGTGAGGCATAGAACCAGTGCTGTCAGGTCAGCAATGGACCCGAGTGAGCTGTCGATTCCTATACACCATAGAAGAAAGAGAACATAGTATTGTCCAAATGCTAATGTTATGTGTGGTCACAGTATAGAATGGTTCTGTTATTTGCTGCAATATCAGATACAGGTTGGTTACAATGTGTGGCAAATGATGCTGTCCACGATCGTCCAGAGTTTTTAATCAGCTGCAGTAATATCACATGCTGAATGTCTTCCCTGATGTTCTGTAGTTATAAAAACATGCTTGAAATTATTGTATGTAAAAATCCAAATTTCGTGTTGATTTCAGATATGGAGTGACTCATCTCTCTGGCACTTATTCTCACACCTTGTTCTCAAAATCATGACCAACTACCATTGTCACTGCGGATTATACAACAATAGATTGTAGAAATATCTGTCTTTATACATATTTAAATTGCGGAAGTTATCATTTAATGCAGGGGTGTGATGGCATGTGCTGAAAATGGAAGCGAGTGTCTCAATTTTTCTGGTACTTCAGTGTAAAGTAATTTCATAAGTTAAATAGATTTAATTTGCAAAATAAAACAAGAATTAGAATACAAAAGAAAAGTACATTAATTTTTACATCAAAGAATCACTGCCAACTGTTAATTTGTGACAATATTGAAAATGATTATGGCTTGGTAATTAAACAAGGGTTCAAACAATTCAGTCTTTCCCTTATTAAATGCCTTTAAATTTTTTAATTAACAACAAAAGCCATTAGTTAACATTACAGAGTAAATTAATACAAAAACAAACAAACAAACAAATAAATCAAAACATAAATTCAATGAAAAAAAAAAAAGCTTACCAGGAAGGTCAAAGGTCAAGGCATATTCTTCATATTGAGGATTTTGTATATCGTCTAAACTTCCAGCAGTGCTGTCAACATCAGTACTTAACATGTCATCATCTGAACTTGTTCTTATTAATGTTGGAAGCTCAGTTGTCAATAAAGCTCTGGGAAAGAAAACAGAAAATAAACAAATTAAATTCAAATTGATCAAAATTTATGTCTAATATAACTGTACTTAATAAAAAAAAAAAATGTTACTTAATTTCAGAATTTGAAATATGCCAAAAAATGCCAGATATTTTACATAGTTTTGTCACTTTTAATTATATATTTGTATCATAACCCCCTCCCCCCCCCAAAAAAATGAACTTACGGAAAACAATTATTAACTGAATTTAAGGTTAAGCAATGTATAATTGTTTTCGTTAATATTTAAATCCCTTTATTATATTTTGAAGTAAATATCCACTAATTTGAATAAATACATTTTCAAAACCTTAAAATAGCAAATAAGATGTTAACTTCATTATTAAAATATTTTCAAATATGGAAAATATTTACTTTTCATGTTGAAGTGATTCTATTTGTTGAGTAAGAATCATTTCTTCATCATCGCCTCCCTCTTCAGAAGCAGTTTCAGTTTCTGGAGATTCTGGTGGCAAATACATCTGAAAAAAAATTGTGATGATATGAAAACAAGAAATCTATTGAATAAATTTTAAGTGTATTAATTTCAATTGTAAGCAATGTTAACCTATCAACATTGTCCTACTGATGTATAAAGTATTTTATAAGTTTAAAGCATTTTGTTTCTTGTTTCAAGATCTTCAAATAAAATTGTTTTATAAATATAGTGATACCTCGGATCACGAACGTCTCGGTCTACGAACAAATCGGTTTACGAACACCATTTGCGAACAAATTTAGCTTCGCTTCACGAACATGCAGGCATGGGGCGCACGTGATTCGCAGTGCACAAAATCCCACGCACAGCCGTCCCCCAAGCAGCAACTCGATTCGCCTTGCTCGCATGGTTGCAGTAGAATCCCAACAACAAATGTTGATATTTTAGTTTTTCTTTATTTAATTAAATTTATCCATTATTATGGCTCTCAAAAGAGCAGTGAAAATTTTAAATGATAATGTAATGACCCATTTTCGCAAAATTCTCAAGCACAGAAAAAGGCAAATTTCTCTGGATCGTTATCTCTCTCCTACGATGGAGTAATCTTCCCCCTCCCCCTCTCCACTTCCTCCATTCCCGTATGCTAGCAATTATCAACCGCAAAGGTAAATTGTATATGTACTGTAAAATTAGTTTTATTTTGATAATTAAACTGCTTTCTTCTAATATTACTGTTATTTTTATTTCCTTTCGGTATTATTTTCACAAATTAAGTCAAAACATGTTAAAAAAAAAATTTCTAGAACAAAAAAACGTATTATTTGGATTTACATTAATTGCAATGGAAAAAACTGATTCGAATCACGAACTTTTTGGTTCGTGAACAGGGTCAAGGAACGGATTATGTGCATGAATCGAGATATCACTGTGTTAAGTAATGCCTAAAATTCTGAAAGTACCAATTATTGAAATTTTATTGATTCTTATTGGAAGCTATAGGAATAAGTATCATTTTTAATTTTGCAAACGTCTTAAAATTGAAATTTGTGAAAGTTTTAGACATTAAAAAAAAAAAAAAAAAAGAAAGTAGCAAATTAAAGTCATTTTAATGAGAATATATTTTTTGCTTGATGTTAATTACAGAATGATTTCACTGCTATCAAGGGTCAGCTAAAATACTGGTGCAAAGATTTATGTAAAAAGCATCTTTAGCTTCTTTTTCTGATAGATCAACATATTTAAAGAAAATACCTTAGGAAGATTGACTTTGGATGATCTAATAGTTGATAAGCGACTAGTGGCAGTATGGCAAGCAGAGTCTAAAGTATCGATATCTGCAAGTGTAGACTTCACTTTCCTTAGTTGCTCTTGAATAATATATTCTAAACATCTAAAAATATAGAACAGACAATGAGAAATTTATGTTGAGCTAAAATGGGAATTTCTCATTTAAAAAACCTACAATATAGAAAACATCTTCAAGCTTTAATAACTTCAAGTTTAAAGAAAAACAAACAATCTAATAAATTCTTAATCTATATTGACCCTTCTCTTAAATAAACTACTCAATAAAAAACAAACAAAAAAACAAGAAAAAGAAAAGAATAATTTGTTTTTTTGAAGAAGTTAATATATTTATGAGAAGGATCAATGTAAGTTTGTACTTATAAGATTTGAGATGTAGTAGTCCATGGTTCTGTGAACCTGCATGTCCCAATTATAATACAAAAAATGCTATTTATTGACAACTTATTAATGATATCCTATTTTTAAACGAATGTTGAATTAAATTTAAAAAAAAAAACGGAATTTAGAATTTGCTCATTTTCTTTATATGTAACTAACAAATTTTATTACTTATATACATTATAAGATATAAATACAAAGACAGTTAACATCTTTACCAAAAGCATCAAAGTAATTTCAAATGAAATAAAATGAGATCAATTTAATAAAACCATTCAGCAATCAAATTGACTCTCTTTTGTTGATATACATCTAAATTTTTTCATTGCCAAGATGTACTTTTGTCAGAGATTTAACATTTTATTCAGCACAGAGAATCCAATTGTTTCATTTTAGTTGGAATATGGCTCAAAGATTTATAGATGTTAATTAAAATGCCAGACATGGAACCATGCTAAATTCATAGTTTTTTTTTTCCAAAATTAATCAGGGAAGCCATAGGATTTATCATTATTAAGCATAAAGCATTATTAAACACACTTCAATTAAAGATTTATATATGTCACTTGGTAAACAATTTGGTCTCACTCATTGTTGTTTGTTAATATATTGTTTTCATTTTGCAATTTTCTGGTTTTAATAATGTATGAACTGTGATTTACTTTATAGTAATAAACTGAACAAACTGTCCCCCAATAAAACATGTACTAACCATTTCACACAATTGAATATCTGCTACAGCATCTATTGATGCCATAAATGTAACAATCCACAATCAGAAACAATGAAGTTCTTACTTTCAACACATTTGTCATTGACTACATAAAAAGTCTTTTCTGAATGTACTGTAATTCATTTTGAATGTTTTTATAAGAACACATTTCATAAACTGTGGACTGGAAGATATACAGTAGACACCCGATGATCCGCGGAATTGGGTGGCACGGCAAACGCGGATAAGCGAATTCCGTGGATAATCCGAAATAGGACGAAAATCAACACAAAAATGCTTTTAACATGTTTTATTTACATTGAAGTGGCAGTACATACATTATAAACAATTACTTTATTTTAATTTACTTTAATTTCTTATTTTTTAACAAAAAAAATCAGTTAATTGTCTTTGTTTTTTCATGTCAAAACACGAAAATCTTCTACTTGGACATCGCTAAATCTGCCTCTTTTATTGTTTACCTTATTCTAGTTTTAAATTTTTTTTTTAATTCCGTAATTTACTGTACAGTAAAAAAAATGGAAATCGGAGAGGTCCGCGAATAATCGGGAGTTTACTGTATTAATATGTGATCCTGTCATTAATGATATATGATACTATATAGATCTTCATACACTGCCTTTTGGAAATGGTGATAGTAGCAGTTATTATTTTTGAATGAATCAACATAAAATTACTTTGTCAATAAAAAAAATCCTTTGAAACAGGATATGATATAGGAAAAAGGCTATCTCTGAAGGGAAGATATCAGGTCAAGATATATAAATATATAATAGACTTACAGTGTTTGTTTATTTACATCATTTAAACTATCCTGTGCATTAACCTTCTTATTTGTCCGTAGGATACATGGGGCGAACACTATGGCAAGGGCATTTGGAGACATACGATTGAATTCCTCTTGCTGAGCAACCCTAGAACACAACAAACAAGAGAAATATTTCAATTGAGAAAAATTTAATCACCAATCAGTGAAATTAAACTCAGTGTCAGGAATGTAACTTTATCAAAAAAAATTGTTAATTTTAATTTTACTTATGCAAAAAAACTTTATTTTATTAATTTCTTTAAATAAAAAGAAATTCTATTTGTTGGCACTTCTCTTTCTGCATCTAAATAAAGTAACTTTAAGAATTAATCAAATTAAAATACCTTTCAGGATTTCTTCACTTACCTGGCAAGATGAAAGATCAACCTCTCTGTCAAGTCAAAATTTGGTTTTGGCAATTTGTTAATTATTGAGAATATTGTGATTATTCGATCCTGTGCATCACTTACATCTGTTTAAATAAAATTAATGAGAATATTATCAATATCTTAACATTTTATTTGGGAATGTAATAGCAAGTAATACTATTTCAAATTGAAAACAATTCACTTTACCTGTGGCCCTAATGAAGTCATCGTACCGTTCATACGTCATCAAAGGCTCTGCGAGTTCTCTCAAGAGACATTTTAAGGTTGATGTGAGAACATGAATAGCAAATGCATCAAAATTTACATTTTCAAGATCTGTAATGAAATTTAAAAAAAAAATGTTAATTTTTCTACTACCGTTTAATCCAGTGCAAATTTACACATTAAAAAAGAGTTATGATATTGACAAAATGCCAGTTTTTAATTTCGACTAGCTAGTTTTTAATTTTGATAGTAAAATAATTTATCACACACTATTAGAAACTTAAATTTTGTATCCTAATGTGGACATAAATCTAAATGTATCAAATCAACTACATAAGATACTGAAAAGCAATAGTATTTCTATTTTTATTCTTCTATTCTTACTCACTTAGAAACTTAACTATTTGTAAGTCCTACATCAAAGTTCTCATGAGATGATCATGAAAGTTATTTCTGAAAAATAAGTCCATCAAATTCTAAATTTACATACTATCTGCAAAAGTAATCTCCTTTGTAATGAAAGAGTAAATTAGGTATTATATTACCGGTAGTAAGTTTTATAGTAAGTTCTGTAAATTAGTTGGAAATGAAGCATAAGTGGGATTGTTCACAAACAATAGATACAAGAGTTATGGATAGTCATTATCAAGATTCCTAGAGTTCCATGATCAATCTTGATTTTTTTCCTTGTTTCTCTTTTCATATTTTTAAATTATATAGCTGTGTATATATTAATTCAAATAATAAGCTAACTATGTAGCTAAGCAGTATGATTGGGGATTCTTTATGTAATAGGTTTAGAAGTTAGTAATAATCATCATTACTGATGGGAATGAGATGCTAGGTATTTCAGTCAAAATAAACTGCAAAGAGGCATAACAATCCCTTATGACTGCTTGAAGACAGTAAGATATGAACTTTACATGAAGACCACTATTCTCCAATCAAAGGGCTCCCAGATAATGAAGAATGGAATTACAGAAATTGAGTCTGAAATTGGAGTAGTTCATTTCTAGGAGAGCAACAATTTCTCTATGAACTGCTCAGTTAACAATGCTTTGCTCTCCTTGTCCCTCATGATGATGTATAAAAAAGTGAGCCATTGTGGTTACTGAATAATTAGCTTCTGATGAACATGTAAGTATAGTTGAGCTTTCTATAATCGGATAGCATTTGAACTCAACTCCTGCATTATATTAACTTGGAATTTCCTAAATACATTTTAAGTGAAATTAAACTAAATAAAGATAATAACTTTAATAAAATTGCATCTATGACTAAAATAATAAATTAAGTAAGTACAATAGTAAATTAGTCAGAAAAATTATTTCATAATTTATTACCAATATACGAACCATTTTCAATAGACTGCCTCAACATTCTCACTTTTGTGGAAGCTCCAGATTTCCGATAAATGCCCTCTGTATACAACCCTTTCATTTCAATGGTTGTAATAAGCTTATCCAGAAAAGGAGGAATTTTTGCATCTTCTGGAATAAGCCTCGTTAAAGGTACACCAAATACTTTTCCTTCCTTTTAAAATTAAGTAAAATAAAAAAAAATTAATGTTTTATCCAAGATATTAAGTATAAATCATAACTATGTTTAATAAATTTTTAGAAAGAAAAAAAAATTAAACTCACTGGATAAAAACCCTCCTGTTCTTCTTTACAAGAGGATACGACCCGATGGTAGCATTTCTTATGACAAGTCAATTTGCAATCTGATAAAATAAATATTCAAAACAAAATATTCAAAATGCTGTAATGATTTACTAGCATCTTAAAATTTATTCAATCAATAAGATAAACTCAGTCAAATTATAACAGATATAACATTGCAAGCATTCATTCAAACAGTGAATTATACCAAAAAATTATAAGTTTAAACAGCATCAAATCTAAAATTAATAATTTAGATTATTAAATAATCAATAAAGGAATATTTAATTGTAATTTATTTTTTTATTACTGCACTTTATGCATAAAAGACAGTATCTTAAAGAAACTTAAATTGCCTTCACCACTAAGAATCTATATACTATCTATATTGAATCAAACTTTTTATAGAATGATTCCTTTAATTATTAAATGAAACAAAAATTTTATACTTGTAAAGTTAATAAAATAAAATAAATTAGTTTTGAAAATTCGATTTTTTTTTAACTGATTAAAGTGTATAATTTAAAAACCTAATTGAATCGCAAATATAAAAAAGGTACTAAGTCATAGAAATACCAAACTGAGAAAACACAAAAAAACCTTCCACATTCAAAACTAGAGCCAGCAATTAAAAATCCATTGGTGTGGTGTGAAATGACTGTGAAGCCGACCCATGCCTGTCATCTGTTTATTTTTAGGTCAGTATGCAAATGTACAAAGACATAATTAAAAATTTCGACTTAGTACCTTTTTCCAGATTATGGGTGACTTAGGTACCTTTTTCCATGTTTTGCAATTATATTGTCGCATTTTGAAGTTAAAATAAAATGTTTTATTTCAATTTTTTTCAGTACAAACTTAATGTAAGTTATATATATTTGTTATGTATAGTATCATGTGGCAATGTAACACTAGTGCAAAAATAATGAAAAAATGTAAAGCAGTATTCAAGTTTTTGACCTCCTGAGACTACTGGAAAAGCCTGATTTAGTTCCCATTTAAATGATGCATAGGGTGAACACAATTGAACCCATTTTCAGTCCTAACTCAAAATGTATAAAAAGTTGACTTAGTACCTTTTTCACATTTGCGATTCAATTATAGATGTTGAAGACCGAATATTATTAATATTCTTACTACTTAAATAGAATCAGAATAGTTAATATGAATCCAGATTAAAATTATCCATTTAGCTCTATGTCTATAAAATTATTCATTATGGTTCATGTTACTAGTTTATTCAATCACTGGAAAGTAAGAAGCTTCACAATGAAAATATAAATTGGAATTTCTGGAAGTTTCATATGTCATTATTATGCTTAGCAACACTACTAAATTATAAACAGCAAAATTTTAAATAAAAGCAGTTTCATACCAACCAACAGTTATTTACTAAAAGAAACATAAATAAACAGATTTTTCATTCTTAAATTTATAACATTTAGTTTATTTGGTTTGATTAGTTCTTTTTATTTTTGTTTATAATAAATGAACTGTAAAATAATTACATAAATGGGATGATACTATTATAATCTTGAATAGCTTTATATGAATCATAATGATTATTTACTTTTAAAACAAGATGTTAAAGATACTGTCACACTAAAGGCCTTTGTGGCCCTTGGAATTGGGGGCAGCTCCCAGTCTTCCGTGAACAATGAAATTAAGTTGAGGTCGGGTGGTCAGCCCAATGACTGCCCGTCTTTAACTCCTTGGAAAGAATCCCAGTACTCTTTCAACAGAGGGCTGAGTAGACTCTAGGACCTGTTTGGAGGAGAATGGAGCAAGGAAAAATCCTCGCCCTCTACCAAGACCAGGAATTGAATCCGCCTTCTCCAACCTAAAGCCAAGTGCTCTTACCCACTCGGCTACTAGGCCCATTAAGATGTAAGCCTGTTATTAATGTAAATATTAATATTGGAATCTAGCTATATTTTTTATCAGGAACCATCATATATGAAAGCTATCGAACAGAATAACATAAAAGGAAAAAAAAGTAAAACAAATATTTTTCTGAATTAAGAATATTAGGAATACCAAAGTAGAAAGATATTTACTTTGACAAACAAGTCCCTTTTCCATCAACCACATGAATGAAGAACAAATTTCACATATTGTTGGGATATTCATTACAGCTGAGGCAAAGGAATGGCCCATTTGATGTGCCTGTAAAATATAAGAAATGAATTAAGTAAAAATAAAAGCAAATGAAAATACAATGCCATCTTATATATATTCATAAATTTATGAAATGATTATTATTACAAATATGTTATTTTTAATTTCTGTGAATTAGTTAATAATACTGTTAGCAGTAAATATACTAAACTTACCACAGGCTCCTTTTTCCTTTTCTCTTTCTTTGATTTTGTTTTCACTTTCTCCTCCAATCTGTTGTGAACCATGAATTCATCTAAGAATCCACGAAATGCATTGACTCCAAGGGTAATTGGAAAAGTGGCAGACGTATTCTCTTGTAGACAAACTTTTTCCATTATTTGTTCAAAGTTGGCAATAAGATCTTTATATTTTATTGACAGATTACCATCCTAAAAATGAACGATAATAAAAAAAATAATTAAAAAAACAACAACTTATAAATGCTTTGTTTATAAAATCTAGACTGAAACAGAAATTATCTTATTTTACTTATAAGGAAGTGTTTGTAATTCAGTAATACTTCAGTTTAAAAGGGAGAAATTTTTTGTCATATTAAGGAATATTTATCATACTGAATTATTAGGTCAAGCTTTTGAATTTTTTTGTTATAAATCAAAAAAAAATATTTTGAGCATGCATAAATCTTAAGATTTTTAATTATTATGGTTCTGAATTATGCCAATAATATTATTAAAATATAATATTTTACATTAATTTGCAGTATTGTTCCAAGTTAAAAAAAAATAAATAATAATCAACCGTTTCTTTATTTATTCAGACAAAACAACTTAGCAAAGATATAGTTTTGTATACTATACTTTTAATTACAAACAAGTTATTAGGTGGATGCAAAAGTTTTAGTCTTTTTTTTATTCTCAAATTGTCAATCCATTTTCATATCTCAACAACCTCTCCAAATCACTGCCCAGCTAAAGAGATCAGCTTCAACTGGTAAGTGATAATGCAAAGGTATCAAGTCAGGTGAATATGCAAAGTGCAGGAGAACTTCGCAGCCCAAGTTAAAGATGGTTCTCTGAGTGTCAAGAGTGATATCTGGTCTAGCATTGTCATTCAGCAGCAATGATCATTCTGTTTGATTTTTGTCAGCTAAATGGTTCAACTAATGACCATAGTCCTCGGCAGTGACTATTTCAACAGGTAGGAGGGAGCTTGTAAAACATCATACCCTTCTTAGATGAACAGAAGGGCCATTTTGATATGGATGTTCAGTCTCTGATATAAAAATTACTGGCTTTAAAACATTGAAACCAATATTTGCAAGTACTGTGAGACACAACATCTTCAGCAAGAACGAGCAAATTGATTCTCATGCTTTAGTGGTGTTAGAACTGGTATCGAATATAGTGTTGGAAATACAGCTTTTAGTTAGATTATATTTATCATTAAAATCATGATATATGATGTTTTAAAGACTTCAATGCTAACCTTTCAAAAATGCAAAAGGATGGAATTTATTTGACTTTTAAATAATTGTATCAGAGCACTGAATAAAGAAAGACTAAAACTTTTATATATATCTAATACATTACCAAAATCAACTTTTTCTCCTTCCTCCATATCAAGTACTGTTGAAATCTTGAAAATCTTATTATTGTTAAGATTCCAAGAACAAAATCATAACAACCCTAGCCTCAGAAAAAAGATTTCTTCCCCTTATTTCAATTTAATCTTATATAATAAATACTGTAAAAAAAAAAAGTTTTGTGAATTACCAGTAAATAAAAAGAATAATTAATACTAAAAGCTGCTCTTGTATGGAGACAACCAAATGCTGTGATTGCGGGATTCACTTTTTCAAAGATAGGAGTTTTTGTAATATAGAAGTTCACAAAGAAGAATATTCACATGCTTATTAATAGGAGAACTGACAATATTTGTTCATTGCTCAGGAATTTTCATTACATGGGAATTCCTACTATAAAACTTTTACTATACTTAACTTCTAATATTAGGTCTTTTTATATAAATAAGCAGGCATTTTATTAAGTAAATAAATTGCTTTTATGATATCTTTTACAAAGGGTTATTCCATTACTTGTATATTCTTCGTCACAAACAATGTTTGCTATATTAGCTCTTACAACAGTGAACTGCTGATAACATAAAGCCAATGAAAAAAAGAAGATGAATAATAATATAATTTTCTATTTTCTTGATCTTTTGTCTTATTTATTTACTTATTTTTTTTTTAATATTCTTAATGAAATCAATATTATAGTTTTCAAAGCAATACATTGAAATAATTGCAATAATTACTCAGAAATTCCTATTTAGAGCTTGAACTCAATTCAATTAGCTTAGAACTTTAATTTATATTGTTTAGAATTTCATTTCAATATTTTTAAAAAATATTTTTAAAAAAAAAAATTCTATCTAAAATAGAACTTTATTTTATTTCATTCCATATTTTGATTTTGGAAAAAGGAAAAAAGGATTAAAATTCTCATTATTTTTAAATTACCTGGATGGCCACTGAATAAGTGCTGATAAGATTTGATTTGAACTCTTTAAGAGCTCTTTTAAAGATAACATCGACTAAAGTGTCTCTTCTTCCACCATCTCCAGTAATTTGGCAGATCTGAAAAAAAATATCAGATATATTATAATTTAGAAATTCATAAAATTGTCATTAGTTATCTATACATTTCTACATCTATTGGTGTAATTTTTATGAGTTGCTATTGAAAAGATACTACTACCTACAGTTAGCATTGTGACTACTACAGTCAATGCTCCAAAAAAGTGAATACAGTTACACACTAATGGTCACTCATTTCTATGATTATTGGTATATTTATTAAGACATGCTGACAAGTTACTTGTGCATTTGAAGTCATGATATGCAAACACATCCAGAGGCAGTGAAAGTAGAAAAGTCAGTCAACTGTAAACATATCTTGTAGGGGATTGTTCATCACGATTTTATTCCACAGAGTCACATTCTCAGAAAAACAGTGCATTCGCACATTCTGCATTACTAAGAGATGCTGTCCACCAAACACAATTAGAGTTTTCATGTAAATGAGGCAATTACTTTCTTCACAATGACAGTGTGTCTGCATTAGCAGCTTGATGTTGTTACTGACTTCACCAGTAACACACCCAATTCCTGGATTTAAATACTTTCACCTTATTTGATGGTGAAGGATCTCTTAAGGGGATGCCAATTTCTGAATGCTGATGAGATACAATGAATGTGCTGCTATGGGTGATCACAGAAAATGGTTTATGGTACTGCTTCCAAAAATGAGATGTATCCTTGGCAGAAATGTGTAACAGAGGAGGGGATGTATTTTTATTGTGTGTGTAGCAAAAGTTTTCAATGGCAAAAGTATGGTATTACAGCACATTTCTTTAAAGTTACTGACTGTAATAGCACTATTGTTTTAATCTCAACATCTTTTATAATATATAATAAAAAAGATTATCTAAATTTTATAGCTCTACCTTTTTGAAAATAAAGGTATCCATATTTTTAAGCTCTTTAACATCTGAGACAATCTGATCAGTTCGATCTGTAAATTCAGACATTCTTGTAACATTCCAATTAGTGTTGGGATTGTCTACTCTTGTTATGGTTGGCTTCTGAGTCTGATGAATACTGTTGCTTCTCCTCAGCTGAACTAACTGACATGGATGCTTGTGGGCATCGTGAATACATTTTAAATGAAAAGGTTGATGACAATCTGAAATAATAGAATAAAAAAATAATAAGTTGTAATGTTCAGAACATATAAACATACCAAAGAAATTAAAATAAAAACAAAGGAATGCTTCTGCACCCTAAGCCATCATAAAAAATTGTATTAATTTCAATTATTGTGTAAGTGGTCAGAATTTTTCTTGCTGGGGAATAAAAAAGTAGTATAGTCGGACCTCTATTTAACGAAGTCACTAAATCCCGAAAAAAAGTTTGTTATATGGAAAATTCGTTAAATAGAGATTCACCTTTTAGAATTACTTTAAACTAAATAAAACAGATTTAAAATACATACACAATTAATATTATTAATAAACGTAATAATTTTAATGACTTAAAGCATACATTACCACATGCGTACTTAAATTTTACTAATAAAGTCTGTTAATTTTGTCTGAGTCTTTTTTTTGAAAAAGTGCTTTCGCTTATAGTACGTCTCGCATCTTTGCAATGCACCAAAAAACCCTTCAGTATTTTCTTCAAATTGTAATCCGCGTCTGATTGTTTCAAATGATTTTAGCATTTCATCATATGAAGGTTTTTTTTTTATTTCTGCATCATGATCATTTCCATTTTCAGCATCTTCATCTTCATCGCAATTCATTGCTGTATTGTTTTTATTTTTCACACTGTCCAAAATATCCGATTCAGTTAGTGTTTCCGAGGTCTCAACTTCAAAATCAAGTGAAAGATAATCATCAATCAACACATCATCGTTAATTTCTTCTTTTTCACTCAGCTGTTTCCACATTTCTTTCATTTCCTCTAAGGAAATATTAATAATAAAAACATTTCAAGAAGAAAAAAAAATAGATACCACGAAAAAGTTCGTTAAATAGAAAATGCACTTCGCTATTTGGAGGTTATTTTACGAAGAAATTAGCAAAATGTTCTTGGTTCCAAAGAAAAGTTCGCAAAATAGAGGTTCGTTAAATAGAGGTCCGACGGTAGTTTTACATTTAAGACAATAATTTTAAAAACTGAATTACTTGTCATCATGTATATGACTTAAAAATATAACTAATAAAAAGTTATCAGTAAAACCAAAGATAAGCTAAATGAAAATAAATAATAAGTCAGAGGTTAATGAAAATAATAATAATTAATTTAGATTGTTATTTTCATTATATTTCCATAATTATATAAAAATTAAAGCAAACATAATAATAAATAATATCAAGAAAATGAAACAGCATAGATGATGAAAGTTTGACAAAACCAATTTTAACATTGGAAAAATATCATTTGCTTTATTTTTGCTTCTAACTCATTGTTTCTTTTTAGGCATTTTGAGTTAATTCTGATTTCATTTCAGTCTATTTTTGAGCTATTCTTTTCTTTATTTTTAGGTTCATGTGAATTATTTAAGTTATTGTTTATTTTTGTTGATCTTTCTTAGTTTATCATTTCTTTTATGTATTGTTTGCTTTTGTTTGATAATTAATTTTTTTTATTAAGTTAAATTTTAAGTTAATATATGTGATCACATATATTTAATTATTAATTATTTTGAAGAATAAAATTCTAAAAAGAAAAAAAAAAAAAAAGATAAAAACTCTATAGACCGTGCAGTTTCAAATCACATATCAGTAATATTGAATATTAATGTACTTAATAGGAAAATTAATACCAAACAATTTATGTATTCTATCAGTTTACATAAAATTTAATTTAATTTATGATTTTTTTTTATTTTTTTTCCCCCCACAAACAGACATGTGCTTTTGATGCATTCCATCTGAAGGTATAATGTCAGATGGATATTAATGAGAATACCAAAAAAGAGAAAATTAAATTTTTAGGTTCTTAATGACGATAATCTAAAAGGTAAAGGATTGTTTAAATAAACGAAACTTTTCCTATTATAACTTGAATATTTATAATAACATTGCCAATATCTTCTTGTTATAATCTGCTCAGATAGTGTTTAAAACTAGGCACAGATTCAGGGGTAATATCTTACTGCTGCTTAACTGAATTATTTAATGAGATTTGTTTTAGAAAGGATTTTTTTTCCCTCTTGCTGTAGATTTTAAGTTGTCAATCACATTATAGTATATACTGGTAGAGGGTTCTTTACAGAGAGCAATTAAACTGCTTCAATTTCATTTCTCTTAAGATTCCTGATTTGTCCTGGATTTTTTGGCCCACTCCAGGATTTATGCATATTTGCCACATCTGTAAAAGTCTTCAAAAATGTTCAGGATTTTCAAAAGAATCTTGTTTTCAATTTTATGCAAGGTTTTATTTTTTATTTTGCTTGCACAAAATTATAAAATTATAATGTGAATTAAATTTGGCAACGGCATTTGAAATTTATATTAATTTGTCAGCAGTAATACATACAGTGCCATAAAGTTTGTTGACAATTGTTTGTTTTGATGAATCAGTATAACACGATGTAATTTTGTCCACTCTTGCAAAGAGTTCTAAAAAGAAATTGAAAGCAATGACGTCTTGAAAAAATTCATTCAGCAGAAAACAGGTAATTACAATATGAAAATAATTTATTTATAGATTTCTTGAGTTCAGCAAGTATGAGTTATTTTTACTTATTTACTTTATTTACCTTTACTGCATTTATATGATTTTTTTTTATTCTGTTTTCAAAGGTTCTTTGCAGTTATCTGATTATGTACTGTGATAATTATTACCTACACTAAAAACATGTCATGAATGTTGTGCCTGTTTATTATTGTATTTTTCGATTTTTGCCCCAAATTTCATGAGTAGAAAATGGCCACCCTATCTTAAGAGAATGTTAATTTTTTTTTTGTTTTTTTCTTCTTCTTTTGATAACCTTTTTTTGTTTGTTAGTTTTGTGCTAATATTAAGCTCACATTTGCCTAAGATTTTGTTAAGTAAAGTGAGTTTTCTAGCAGGTTCAGCAATTCCAAAAATGTTTTATGTCTTATGTTACTTCTGTTAATTAGCAAATGCTTTTCAAAAAGGCTCTTTATATACATATATTTTTTATATTTCATTACTGGAATTTAAATAAATTAGAAATCACACACATAAAAACCAAATTAACACTAAAAGTTTAGTCACCTGTGCATCTATAACCTCCGTGTTGTAGGAAAGTGGTCATCACTTTATCACAGACCAAACACAGTTCACTACGTGAAAACTTAGTGGTTGTTTTAAAATGATGACTGGCAACTGACATCTTTTTCTCTTTATCATTTTCAAGTGAATCTGCATTCAATTCCTCAAACTTTTGTATAACAGAAATTGCTGAAATAAAAAGAGAAGAGTAGTAATGAGCAGTCATTTTGTACAGTTACAAAGTTAAATAAATCTATTAAATAAATACATTATTAGATAAATGGGTCATAGAATTTTCTTTTTTTTTCAAAAAAGATCTGCATGAGAATGAGACAGTCAGATGAGCCAAAAGCAATTACTTTTGCTCCATTCTATATGTATATAATGATTAAAGAATTCTGCACTGAACTCTTAGGAATGAGAGGAGACAAGAAAATGGCTTCTTGGTAGATTGGTGGATGAAAATAAAATTTTGTTGGATTCAAATGGAAAAAAAGATGGCTTTCTATCAGAAGGAAACTAATTAGGAGAGTGATTCACTCATCAAAGACCCCAAATATGCCTTTGATTATTTGAAAATCTTACAATTGATTGCTACTACTTTCTTTATAATTTTTTATATGGATAATTTTCTAATTATCTACATCATTATGACAAATGATTTACTAAATGCAGGAAGTTTTTCAAACACAAATACAATGCTTAACTTTCCAAGTGGCGAATCAATCACTTTTTTTTTTCTTTCTTAATGAATGTAAAAAGTTGTAGTAGTAGTTATATACATTGACTGCTCAATTGAAAGTGGACACCTGAATGTGACATCCCAACAATGAAGTTTGGCGGTGGTGGTATGATGGTGTGGTCGTGTTTCTCCTAGTTTGGACTTGGTCCATTGGTTGTGATCGAGGGGAACATGTCATCCACAAAGTATCTGGATGTTCTATACAATTCCATGCTTCCTACGTTGTGGTCGCAGTTCGGTGAAGGGCCATTTGTGTTCCAGCACAACAATGTGCTGTGCCAGAAGGCCTGTGTTGTCAGCGCCTGGTTTCCGGAGAATAATGTTCAGGAACTTCAGTGGCCAGCCCAGAGTCCGGACCTCAACCCTACTGAACATCTGTGGGATGAATTGGAGCGCCGGATTCGTGCACATCTGATGTGACTGTAAATACGCATCCAACTTGTGCAGGCTTTGAAGGAGGAGTGGGCAAAATACCGGTTGGTTGCTATCAGAAACTGGTGGAGAGCATGCCATGGCATGTGGATGCCGTGCTTAGGACAAAAGGCTACAGTACACGCTATTAGAAACGCTGTAAATAAAGCATCTGTTCCATGCCACAGATGTTCACTTTCAATTGAGCAGTCAGTGCAGATGATATAAATTACTTTTTTTTAAAAACTTAATTACAATGAATATTCTTTAGTAAATACATAATTAATGACTTACATTCCTCAGGGGTTTCTGCTGGTGTATCAAAGGAACTTCTTGGTGTTACAACTGCTATATCTTCAGATCCTGAATCGTCGCTATCTTCACCGTGATTTATAGTCCTTTTCTTACCTAAAACTGAAAAGAAAGAAAGCAGCAAATTAATCAAATTAATGATTAACCAAAGGAATGCATTTACTAAAGTAAGAGTCATGCAATGTGCCATCTTATCTATAAATCCAATTTGTATTAAGACCAACTAGAGCTCACAATGAGTGATACTCAGCTGCCACTAAAGTTTCAGCTTCCTAATAAAAACAATTACTAGAGTTATTGTAATGTGTTAATGGTAATAATATTAGGGTATCAAAGGAAGAAACAAATTAGGGATCTTTCTTGCAAACTCAAACTAATAATATATTTCAGCTTAGTTTTAGATATGATAGCTTTAAAGTTATTTGAATCACTGATGAACAGGCAGATACATGGGAGAATTACAACTTTAAATTCAGTTTTCTTTTGTATCTAACACTTTTTTTCTCTCTCCAAAGCATATTAGGTGGTGTTATAAATATTAGACTACAGTGGAACCCCGCCATTCGTCCGCCTTGCTATTCGTACAACTCGTTGTTCATCCAACTTTTTCAAGTAAAATTGAACTCGCCATTCGTATGCTTGCTCGCGATTCGGACAGCGTGACCTCGGTACTGGTCGCCCCAAGCGGTCGTTTCAGTTCAGTCTCGTGCTAGCTTCCGTATGCTACGCATCATCCACGCAAGCTTCATGAAACTTTGTGATATTTTATTGTTATTTTTTGTTATTTTTATTGAAAATAGTGCAGCCACAGGTCCAAAAAAGATTACTGATTCAACTAGGCCTAAAAGGAAAGCAGTGAGAACGACAATTGAATTGAAAGAAAGAAATCGTTGCGAAGTTTGAAAGTGGAACTCGTGTCTCTGACCTGGCAACTCAGTATGGCATGGCGAAATCAACCATATCGTCTATACTGAAAAAGAAAGACATAATAAGAGAGGCCTATATATTTATTGTTTTCATAGTTTTTATGTATTTTAGGCTTAACATATTATTACAAAGGTTTATATACGCAATCATCTCTGGGTTCTGGAACGGATTAATCCAATTTACATTATATCTTACGTGAAAAAAAGGATTCGCCATTCATACAAATCGCCATTCGAACTGCCTCATGGAACGGATTGTGTACGAATAGCGAGGTTCCACTGTATTTGGCTAAAAAAATAAACTTCTGGATTCTTAATGTCAATTGAAAATAAATCTGAATATAAGTGTATGGAAGTTGTATGTTTTTCTGAATGTTGTTGAATTTGAAACAAACAGAGAGAGTGTTTCGCTTTTCTCCATAAACCATTTGTTCGTCAACTATTAAGATATATAGTTAGCTTCATTATCATTCTCTCCTGATATAACTTTCAGTAAACTCTATCGTTGTCACTTGACATTGTTCTGTATGAAGATTGTGTGACATGTTGACAATGATGCATCCCTAAACAAAAATCATGTAACTACATTTGGATATCCTCTGTTCAATGGATGTTCAGAAACTGAGCTGCCGATATGGTGCGTTAACATTATCTTTAAGGGAAACAACAAAATGGCCGAATCCATAGATAGCTACCAATAATAGCATAAGTTTGTTTATTGCCATTTAACAACTGCCATCCTTATGAGCTCATTAGGATGTTAATTAAGATTCCAGAACTACAACTGTAAATTTATGAAATAAAATTAGCCTTTCATTTACCGTTATCTTAACTTATCAATAGGTTTTCTTTAATATCCGTATTACAAAAAAATGAGAAACAAAGCAGAAATTAAAAAAAAAAAAAAAAATGAAAATCTTACCCATAAATGTTTTCAAATGCTTTTTGGCTTTATGGAAAGCACTTTTATGTGACGATTGTTCTAAACTTTTGGGATCTACTATAATATCTCTTGTTTCTTTTTGCTCTTTACTGTCTCTACGAAAAGCTAAACTTCTGTCAAGTTCTGGAGAAAGTCGTCGAGGAGGAAGATTTTTATCCTAATGCAAAGCAAACAGAAAGATTAGTTTGAATTTCATAGATAAATAGACATTTCTTAGAGAACATTTTAACTCTAATAAATGAAATACCTGCTTATGCTTAATTACAAACTGTGGAATATCTGAAGACAATGTGGCTTTAGCAGATTTGCTTCTTTTAATGGAAAGCTGAAATAGAGATGGTTTTGAATTATTTTAATTACGTATTTTAAAAGTTAAAGAAAACAATAAGATTATAATTAATGAAACAAAAGTCAATATAAATAAGAAAAACAAAAAACAAAACAACAACAACAACAAAAAAACTTACTTTCTTATGAAGTTTGTTTTTCTTATCTTCATGTTGACTCAAATGGAATTTGTCCTTCAATTTCTTGTCTCTATTTAATGAAAAAAAAAAAAAATCATTGACTATTGAAAATATACACTATCTAAAATTATTACTGTAAATAACAATATGTTCTTAAATAGAAATTTTATTGATATAAAGTTTCATTTAATCAATACATGTGTATGATTTAGTTAGTTTTTCATTAATTCTTACAGAATGGAGTTAAATAAACGAAAACGAAGGCTGTTTAATATTGAAAGTATTAAAGCTCTACTGATAATAATTACACTATTAGAATTATTTTTTTTTTTTTTTAAATCTTAATCTTTTTCAGTGAAATGGAATTCTGGACATTTATTGTTAATTGATTCTCAGTGAACGTAGAAATCCATTGATTAATAATTGAGACTGGCTTTCCAAATAACATAATATGAAAGAATTTAAAGCCTACTTTCCTTAAAATTTCTTTTTCTTATTTTTTTTTATTTCACTTTTTTTTTTTTTCTTAATGTCACCAAAAACAAAATATTTTTAAATTATAATATCTGCGGAATACAATTAGTAGAAAGTTCTTTTTTCTAAGAAAATTAATTCTGTTCATATAATTTACTTAAAATAGGATTACTCATATCAAATCACATGGAATCTAAACATTAACTAAAATTATCTAAACATTAACTAAAATTATCTAAACGATTTAACATTATTATTAGACATCATTGGTTTGGTTTAATAAGAATTATGGGAATTTCTGTTGCTGTTCCATGCGGATTTCTTAGCAAGGAACTGAAGAAATTTCAAATATAAAAGTTAGCTCATCTTCTGTCCTTAAGTATTAATAGTAAGATTCAGCAGCTCAAAGCACAGAGATGAGAAAATTTTTTAGTTAGTTTTCTAGGAAAGAAGGCTTTAAAAAAATGTAATATATAAACAATAAATATATTTTGCATATAACATAAAAAAAAAAAGAATCATATAAAATGTCATTGCACTACATTCTTATCAATGATATGTTGACCTTTGAGTTTAATTAAAGAATTAATTTCCTTAAATAATGTTTAGGCAAATAAGGAATTCAGAAGATATTGATTTCAGCCTAAAATAGAAAAATATGATCAGTTCTTTCAAATTTAGACTTTTATTGTTTAATAAAGATAGCTAAAAAAAATAAAGTTTAAAACTTTTACTTTCAGTTCCAATTAATAGCTCTGCCTCCAAATTTCATCAAAAATGTCATTCTTGTCTTAAATAAATCTCCATAGTTTATTTAATGTCAAAATCTAGTGGCAAGGGTCTTTCCCAAAATCCTCTAACTTCATATTTAGTTTTTTCTCAAAAACCTAAGATTATTTGTGGACCATAGATTCATCACATCTATTTAATTTTTACTACAAAAGATCTTAGCAAGGCTTAGTTTCACTGAAATTATATAAAATTTAAATTAAAGTATAAAGTAGAATTAATATAATATAAAGAAAAACATTTTACAGAAGTTATCACTTTTACGCAGCATGGAGTTATTAAAATATCAATCAACTATTTATTTAGTTTGGTTTCTTGTAGAAATATCATATCAACATAATTATAAAAGAAAGATAAATAATGATGTACCTGAAAAAATTATCAACCATACAAGTCCTAATATAGATAGTTTCAGAATTCCTAAATTGTAAACATTACCAATGATTTTAACATTAAAACTGTACTTACTGTTTTTTCAAAAAAGAAGTTACAATTAACTGAATTTATCAGTTAAATGTCCTTGAGCAAAGATTCTTATCATTATTATCAGCTTGTCGTATCTATTTTATCTTAATCACTTCATATAAAAGTTGACAACCTCAGCAAATAGACGATAAATCTATGCCATTTGTATATCTACTAAATAATAAAGACCTAAATTGGAAAGCTATGTTTTTGGGAGGATTTAGGAGAAACCCATATGTAATCTTGCTTTAGATCTGAACTAAAAATATCACACTACAAGCCTTAGAAAAAGAAAAAAAAAAATCAGTAATTCCTATTGTATTTGTGGTTCAGAAGCAACAATGTTACTATGAGCTTCTAAATTCTACAATATTATGTAATGAAAATATTAATAATGGATGTTTCATTGCATGATAAAATTCCAGTGACTTAATTGCGTGTCTCTCTCATATCATCTAAGAAGCAAACAAATATCAAATGTAGAAAGATTACAAATAAGTCTACTTTCTTTCAGAAATTTTCTAATTAACTTTCTTTAAAAAATTATATCTAATCAACTTTCCTAAAACTGACTAGTAAAAATTCCCTACAGAAATCTTTCAACACAAAGTCTAGTGGATGCAATGAAGATAACCACAACTAAACTCATTCATGATTTAATTGTGGATCTTACCATAGAGACTAAATGGTCTAAATGTCACATCTGAATCAAAATAGTAGTTTTAAAGGCAAATGAGACAATCCACAACATGTAAATAGATCTGTTGGTGTTTTTAATGTAGAAAATTCATTACATTAATATCAATCATTTACAATCTGATTGTAGATTTCTTTTCAAAAGTCTTTTATCCCTGTTTCCATGAAGACAAGCATTTTTGTATCATCAATCCAGGATTAATCTCTTTAGTATTTTGCCCTTCATCCTGGTCATTCAACTATTTTTACAGGAATGTAGAACATGTAGTATTGAAAAAAATTCAATACTGTTTTTTCACAATGTTTTACTTATGTACTGGTCTTCATGGGGGAAAAAAAAACATGTCAATTATCTGTTAATTTCCTGATTAGGATTTGTGCTGTTTTCTCCTCTCTTCTCCCTTTCCTTTTAATGAATCAAAAGTTAATTTATTTTATGTCTCTTTTAGCTGGAACTTTATTTGAAGTTTTTGTAAAAGAGGACTGGGGAACTTGTTCTTTTTCAGACTGTAAATGTAGTGTATCATCTTTCTACCTCTCTGGATCTCTAATTCGACTTCAACATGACCATCCTTCCTTACCATTAAATGAAATCAAAACATTTAAAAGTTTCATCTTTTTTTTAAATAGATAAATAGATTTTTTAAAGATAATCTAATTTTTATGTTTGAAATATTTTCTTTGTGGGTCCGTCACGAGAAATTAGCTTGAGAAAGTGACAAAAATTCCCACAGATTAGCATTATAAACAAAACAGTGCAATGTTATATCCTTTTAGCTAATCCACTAATTTGCTTCACTTTGATATGATTAAAAGTAATTGCATTTGTGCAACTTAAATAATATGAATTAATTAAAAAAAATCTACTATTTGTAATTAAGTTATTTAATAAAATAATTTAAAAAACCAAATGTAAACTTTTATTTATTATTGTTTGTATTATTTTCACAACTTTGAAAAAAAAAGAAAAAAGAAAAAAGTGAAATTTTAAGAACAACATTTTGAGAAAGTGGGCGTTAAGTTCTTTCAGAAGTTCGTGTATATTTTTTACTTTATTTATTTATTTAGTTTTAGACACATTGGTTTCTTTTGCCTACACATTTTGAAGAAATACAGACTCTCATTTTCCAAGACTGAAGAATCCAAACAAACAACTTTATTTTTCTCTTATCTTATCAGTTTGCTAAACTTGAAATCCAAGACTCATAATGTGTAGTTATGTAATGCAAATAAATATTTGACTGAGACAGTGAATGAGATGGCCTATTGTATTGTATCTTGATAAATATTATCATTTAAATGAAATAGTTGTCCATCGCTCTACATATCAAAGTTTAAACAAGAACTGCGCAACTGTATGAAAAAAGAATTGAGAAAGAAATAACTCACAAGACTTTAGTAATATCTATGTAGAGATTTTAAGTATCATAGTTACTTCTTTCTGAATTCTTTATATAAACATATGTAAAAACATACACATAAAAATATAGATAAATTTTCAGCTTTTATTTAAAAATTCTTCTTTATTAAGTTCCAGATATATGTTACGTATACTTTATATGTGGAGCTTAATAATATTTCAAAATTTCCTTTCAAATGATTGAAGTGTGTGTGTGTGTGTGTGTGGTTTTTTTTTTAACTGAGTATTTTAACATTGTAGAAGATCGTAAGATAATAATTATCATAATAATTATTTGGGAGATTTTTGGATAAGGTAAATATTAACCCATACCATTATATTTTTTTCTATTATTAAAAGACAAGCATTTCTCTAAAAGCTCCTAGTTTAATAAACATTTGTAGTCTTGATTTATTTTTTCAAAACACTATTTAGTTTATACCTAAACTTCCTTCATTATAAAACAAACACCAAAAGACATCCACGAAGTTATCTTAAATATGCAGCTTGATCATTATCCTTGTTTTGATCAACAATAGTTTGAAACTGAATAGAGAATCAATGAGTAACTGAAAATCATAATTTTAAATGGATGTCTTTTCAAATGTAATTCGATAAGAGTCTAAAATAATAGTTTTTGCCTCCTTTTCTGGAAAAGTGCAGTTAATTAATTACAATGATCATATTTTGTTCTGGCAGCATCTATAGTCAAAAAAAAAAAAAATTCAGGTAACCCAGCTACCAGTGTATTATCTTGGAGAGGAAATCCTAATTGTAAAGGGCCTCCTTGCGATTGATTGCAATTGACAATTTTTGAAATAACCAACCCATTTTCTATACTAAAAAAAAAAAAAAAAAAAAGAATAATACATACTTTTGGATCTGATCAGAGATAACATGATTAGGTGGTACAGGAGAGAGTGGAGAATCCTGACTTGAAGTAGGGGAAATGGGTGGTGTGACTGTGGTTAGTGACTGCGGTTGCAAACTGTCCATTAACATACTTTCAGCTTCAGAGTCTTCCTGAATGCCACTGCTCCTAAGACAAGAAGGGAAAAATAAACTGTGTTCCGATCCGAGATAGATACAAATCTATGAAATCAAAAATTTTTTTTCAGTGAAAGCCTTACTCCTCTGAGTCTCTGTGTTCTCGGAGATTGAGAGGATGATATAAGTGGTCGTTTTCCAGTTCCTCTTGGCTGCTTTCTTTTGATAAAAATGCTTCATCATTTTGAGATTGAGTTTCTGAAATGTCACTTGCACTTTTCAATTGATGCCTGTGTGATCGCCTCTCCTGCAGCATCTGATGGAATCTAATAAATAAAAAGGTCAAATTAAAAATCTTTCTAAGTTTGCTGCAGTTCATTTATTTTAGGAATCATATATTTTATTATCTCACTGTGATATTGATAAACATGAAAGCATTTCTTCAATGGCCTTTGGTTACAATAAAAATTAATTCCATATATTTCCCCTCACTTTTCCATTACTGGATGATCCTATCCCTGATTTAATTTTAATGTTCCCTCATACTAGAATTTCAGCTTTTCATTTTTGAAATGAGCATTTTAAGCAGCTACCAATCTCTTTACCACTAAATCTCTGAGAAATCTCAAGAGAAGGACAAATAAGAATAAATACTAATAACAATAGCAACACAACCTATCAATTTCTTACCTTTCTCTTACTCGATATCCTCTTATACAGCTTTGAACAAAGATTATTCCAGTTCTTAATTGTAAGTAATGTTTTCGAGCAACATATCCTCTCCAACATTTTTGAATAAATATTGCTGCTTCGTTGCGTACTTTCAAAGTACAAAGCAATTTCTGAGCTATAAAGCGCCGCACATAGGACTGTAACACAAAAAAGAAAATTTTCTTATATATAAAATCGTTTGGAAATGGAATTTAATACACAGGTTACAACTACATTTCTAATATATATTTAGATGTAATGTTTTGGCGCCTTTTGTTGAGGTGCCTTTTTCAAAGTCTTTCACTTAAAAAAAGGAAAAGGTGCTGAAACAATTGCATTTAAAAATATATTATAAATTTAATTGTAAACTGTATGCTAAATACCATTTTCAAATGTATAACTTAATAATCTTTAAATTATAATACTTTCTTTATAAAAAAAAAGATATAAAATTCATATTATCAAGTTATCATTATAATAGGACTTGTGTCAACTTACAAAAAGCTTTTGGAAAATTACCAAATTTTTAATGACAATTATATAAAATCATAATGTTTAATCACAGAATTTTTCTTATTAATTTTGCAAAGTAATCTTTACCTGTATCCTTATAGCAGCAAACCGAAACCTCAAGAATGCTCGTCTTTCAAGAATTGTACGATACCATCTTTGAATTTGCACAATTCTTGCAAGAATTGCTTGATGCAAGCGATAATCTAGTTTCAGTTTCTCACTTTCTCTCATGAATATCTGCAATAAAAATGTATGGACATCATCATGAAGTTGTTTTTTTTTTTCCATGAAAATTAAGACTAAATTTGTACAGCTGATAAAAGATGAACTACATAATGACATATATTACAGATCTGAATACTTGATATATAAATAATATATACTGATAATTATATGTTTGCAGTATAACTACAACACCTTTAATAGTCCTTGCAGATAAGGAGGGGTACTGTAGGTACAAGCCAATTGAGATAAAATGGAGATTGAAGGGCCAGTCCAATATTTACCCATCATTATATTCATGAAAATATTTGGTATTCTTTTGACATAGATAGGCGTGAACCCTGAGCCCGCCTGAAGGAATAAAAATCACCTCCATCACCGATTGAATCCAATTCCTTCAGTCTATATATAAGGGTTTATGTCTTTTGAATCGCCAGGCTTGTTAAATTTGTTTGCATATACTTCAAAACACTTAAAATACCAGATAGATGCTTTTTTGAAAGGAAAACATTGCAGATTACTTAATATTTTTTAATATTTTGTGGGAGACTTCATGATGGAAGTCGGAACAAGATGAGAATAGCCTTAATTAATGAAGCTTACTATTTCATAATTCCTATAATAATTCTTGAATACCTATATAGACATTCAGTCGACACTATTTCTCCAAAAAATATCCTCTTTAATACAATTTTTCATTTCTTTATACAAGAAACTTCTTCAGGTTAAGTGAGGACAGAGAAATCTTTTCCTCTTCCTCTCTAGAATTGGTTAATAATCTATACATTCAACTTTAAATTTAACAATCCATTCATATAACATAATCTTAGACAAGGAAATTAACGTGCGTTAGTACATTTTTACAGTAAAATAAACCAAAGAACGCACATAACATAATCTTACTAACAGTTAAAATTTTAGTACAATCTTACTAACAGTCAAATCTATAGTAATATATAACAATTCACCAATAAATAAATCTTACTAACAAATAATTAAACCTTTTTCTTTTTTATATATATTTTACTGAAATAGCCTATGAACATTTCAGTAAAATATACATTCATGTTTGTGAAAATTGCAACACCAAGAAGGAACCAACAAGATGGAAGGAAATTTATTACACACATTTCTAATAATGATACAAACAAACGATTAAAGTTTCAGAGCAATACAACAACAGTACTTCAAAAAATCAGTATGGTGTAAAGCCTCCATGAGCTGCAATAAGAGCTACTATAAGTCGTGGCATCAAATCAAACTGGCCTTGGATGTGTTCCTAGGGTAACACCTGCCAGGCTGCTTCTAATAGAGTCCACAATTCATCGGTATTGGCTGCTGAATGACAATGACGGGCTAGTTGCCAAGTGACCATATCTCAGACATGTTAAATAGGTGACATATTGGTTGAACTTGCAGGTCAGGGAAGAAAGGGTATCTGCCTTGCTTCGAAGATGGCCTAGACATTTCCGGCAACATGTGATCGGGCGTTGTCTTGTTGGAATATGGCTCCAGGAGTGTGCTGAAGGAAGGGTACAATTTCAACCTCTACAACTTCCCTGATGTTGAGAGTGCCCACAATTCGTAGTAGCCGAGATAGCATATGATACCCAATTACTCCCCAAACCATCATGCCTACTGTTCGTGCAGTATGACCCTGGACAATGCAGTCTATAAGATGGTGCTCATTGATATCATCTAATGCATATGTGGCCATCATTGTAATCTAAGTTGAAGCGGGACATCATTGAAATCTAAGTTGAACCGAAACATGACATGGTGCCAATCTGCATGCCAATGGATGTGTTGGCGAGCCCATTGTAGCCTGAGGTGATGATGGTTCAGGCCCAAGGGAATTCTCTGCAAAGGAGTGCATGCATGCAGTCCTTGTGCAGTAGATGCCATAGAACCGTGGAACCAGACAATGTCAGACCTGTTGCAGTGTTCCAACGTTGTACAAACACTCGAGAAGAAGCTGAACAGCCCGTTACCTGCCATGTGGATAAGGTGTCTATCATCCTGTGGCGTTGAAACATTTTGTGGTCCACTTCCAGATTTTTAACTCGTCCTGTTCTCGTCAGTCCACTGCTTCTACACTCGCATTGCTGTCATGGAATTATGCATTATTCAAGCAGCAATTTTGTGGGTCGAAAATCCTCCTTCACGCAAGCCGATCATTCGTCCCCATTCAAACTCTGTAGCTTGCTTATAACGCATCCTTTGATGTCATGAGGCATACTGAATCCAATAGGCATGTGTACAGCTTACTGATGATGAAAGCTATTTGTCTGGATCTACAAAAATCCTGTATTTACAGTATATGCTCTTACACGATAGATCAGAGGGCGCTGCTAAGTCTAGTCATGAGCAATCATTCCCAAATTTTAATCATTTGTATATCATATCCTGCTTTACATTTCCAAAAGTTTCACTTCATTTGCATGTTTCCTTCATGGAGTTGCATTTTTCACAAACATTAGTATATAAAAAAGAAAAAGTTTAATTATTTGTTAGTAAGATTTATTTATTGATGAATTGTTATGTATTACATAGGCTTGACTGTTAGTAAGATTATGTTACATTGATAAGTTGATGCATATTGTTAATAAGATTATGTTACATGAATGGACTGTTAAATTTAAAGTTGAATGTATAGATTATTAACCAATTCTAGAGAGGAAGAGGAAAAGATTTTCCTGCCCTCACTTAACCTGAAGAAGTTTCTTGTATAAAGAAATGAGGTGAATTGTATTAAAGAAGATACTTATTGGAGAAATAGTGTCGACTGAAGTAACATACATATAGAAGCTTACTTTTACTGAATTAAAATTAGAAATGCCTATCACATTTATTAGCAAAATAACTAATATTATTACCATATGAGAGATAAAAAAATTCTACTACAGATTCTAAGTACATGCTTTGTTAATAATACAATTCAGGCTAATTTCTAACTTCTTTTATAACTTTTAATAGATATTAGTATGTAAATAAAAAAAGCTTAATATGCAACCATAAAGTTTTGTGAAAAATTTAAAAGTTAACATAAATAAACAAAGGTTCTCATATCCTGAGTATCATGTTGAGAATCTGAGACAACTGTTTCAGTCTTATTAGACTTCTTCAGCCAGATTTACCCTGGATGGTAGCTCATTATTTACATTAATTGTATTTTTGGGTTCTCTTTCTTTAAATTCTTTTGAATCTGACAGTTGCAGGAACAAAGAACAAAGTTTTTGTTTCTCACCTTTGTCTTTCCAATTTGATAATTATCCCTGTTGAGATTCATACGAAGTAAGAAAACATTTACATCAGCTTGAGAACTTGATAAGCCCTTTGGAAGCAGAATACGATAATGTTCATTGAATTCCTGAAAGAAATGAAAAAAAAAATAATCATAAAATACAATCTCAGTATATAATGTAATCAATAGAATGTAATCATTTATATTAAGCTTTATATACGGTATATTTCTTATTATTGGAACATCTTAACATATGATAAAATAATGACTCTTATAGCCTTCAGATTTGCTTAAGCCTCAGAAAAAAAAGTAAAATAAAATAAATATAACTAAATAAGTAAATATATATGTTATAAATATAATAGTCCATAAATCTAGTTATGCCACAGTTACTTATTATTATTATTTTTAAATCAAAACTTATGAATATACAAAATAACAAGATTTATTAAAATTTGCTGTGAAATTTTAATTATTATATCTATTGCTTTCAATAGCTATGAACATTATTTAAGACAAAAGTAATTGAGTTTGACAAAAATATTCAAGCATAAACAAGGAAACCAATGTTTTGTATTATATGCTTAAACTTTTGTTATTTTATTACCTATTTAAAGTTATTTCATTCTATATCTTACTAGAATGAATAAGTATCATGTTAGTATCATGTTAGTTCTCAAGAGCTCACAGATTAAGAATTTTCTTATCATCTCAGTTTAATGAAAGTTTAAAAAAACTCACTACTTCCCAAGAGTTCAGAATAAAAATCCGAAAAACCAATCTATTCATCAACACAATGATGTTTCATTTTGACATTGTTATTACATGGAAAATAGTTAGATTCTAATCAGCATTAAGCTTTACTCATTCTATTATTTTTGTTTTATTATAAGTTACTGAAATTTATATAATATAAAAATACTTATTTATATTTCTTTGCTATTTTATTCAGAAAATGCTGCAGGTTATAAAAGTAATATTTGTTTTATGATTATACTGAAGTTATATTTTTATGATGTAAAATCAAATTTCACAGCTTCAAATATGTAGCTGATTTTTCTCTACAATTAATTAAATATTTGGGCAACTTCTCAGTCCACTGCTTTATGTTGAATATTTTTGTCATCTGATAAATTCACCCAAATTAGGAGATTCCACCAGATGTGTTATACCTAGAATACACCAAAGAAATAAGAAAATTGCCAGATACCACTAAATCCAAGAAACATCACAGGCATGAATGTCAGAAATCTTGAATACTCCCTTGAACATTGTTTTATACATGCAATTTATTAATTTCCCAACTCTGAACCATAACCTTTAATTATGAAAATATTGCTGGTGCTTCCTACCGCAACAGGAGAACCATCCCCAATGAAATTGGCTTTTTTGGGGTTGGGTTTCATGGTCATATCTTTGATTTGTTCTGTGTTCCCTTTTTTATCTTGATAAGAAGCCTATATTATACATAATATGTTTTACTATCACTTCATTTGCATAAAAATCATACAATAAAATTGTATCATAGTTTTTGAGCATAAAGTTTCTGTAACTTAATTGTAAACTTCATTTGCCGAAATCTCAATCACTTCACAATTTGTTTAGCAATAAAGAGCAGGATCCTACACAGAAAACTATTGTTCCTGCACAATATTTACAAATTCATCATTTTTTTTTTTAGAATTCTCTATGGTTATCTGTTAAGAACAGAAATTTACTTTACTTTCATAATGATATTTCAATTATCTGCTACAGGTTCTCTCAACTGCATCTGAGTCCTACCATGAAAGTAGAAAAAAAGTCATTTGTTTGTAGAGTAATCCAGTATCAATTGTAGCTCTATTAAGAGGTCTAAAGCTTCATTCCTCTTAAATTACATAAACACTCTAATATTTTGATTTTTGTATAATACGTAGGAATATTCTAACTAGCTAATGTTTTATGAGAATATTAAAGTTATGCTTTAATGAATTCTAAAGAATAACATAGATTTACTTGAGAAATTTGAATTACAGTTCAAGATTTTAACAAATTACAAAGAAATTAGTTCACTAACACTCAATGGTTTCTTGCTTAAATTGATCACATACTCCGACTTTTTACAGTATTTAACTTTATTCAATGAAATTAGTACTTTTTAAATGGTGGAAATTAAGAAATTTCTTCATGATCAAATGTTACAAATCTAATACTGTACTCAAACACAATGCAAAAAAATACCTCTTAAAGAAAGCAATGAATTCTTCTAGTACTTCATTTGCTTTCAATGTTTGCTGCAACTTTGTTTCGGTGGTATACATCACTTCACAAAGTTTATATGGTAAGATCATACAGTGACTTTCAATGAAAAGTTTGAAACAATAAAAGGTATTTCCACTGCCATTATATTGTCTACATACAAATATTATCTATCTATAATCTGTTAAGTGCTTTACATAAATCAACAGAACAATGTGATACTAATATTTTTATGTTTACAGTCATACAGTATGATGAGCCACCATAGAGTTTCTGTTTTAATTTTTCAGTTTTGTTTTTTTGCCCTGAAAATATTACCCTGAATAAGTGCTATAAAAAATCACTGTTAAAGTTGAAACAATTTTTGAGTTTAGAAAAACTCTGAGATTCACGAAGTATCCTGCTAGATGTGAGGTATAGCAAAATGATGGTGTGCAGATAAATAAGGGATAATTGAGGAATAACATGAAAAAAAAAAAAAATTCTTCATTGAAGGCTGATGTAGAGATTGCCAAGCTGTGAGAGAATAGTGAATTATCACTGAATAATTTACATAAGTAACTCAGGAGACATAGAAAAACAAAATAGTTTCCATATGTTAACAAAAACTCAAAAACAGAAGACAACTTCCATCAAACTAATAATTATTTAAAACTGAAAATTTTAAATATTTAAACTAAAAACTAATTTTATAGCAATTCTAATAGAAAGTTTGTTAGTTTTAGATTCAAAATCAAGTTCTACTATTTTTTCATTATCATTAGCAGCTTTTGCTAAATGCAATTTAGCTAATACATTTAATTTTTATTAGAAGTAACAAATGTAAAAGGATTCTTCAGTGTATGCTTATAATATTAAACTTTCAATGACACAGACTTTAAATCACAATTCGATTTACTGTTAAACTTGTTCGCTCTTACTGTTAGATTATTATTCTTATGACTTATTCATTAATTCATCTGTTTACTTAATTTAATGAAATTATGTTCACAATGGTAATAAAAATAGTAAAAAGTCTTGAACTTACTTCAAAAGTAAGCCTAACGTTGTAACCTGATTGTCTAATTCTCACTGTTTCTAACATTCCAGTGTACCTTAATTGCCGAAGTATAATTTCTTCATCAAATCTATTAGGAATCTGAGTAGGAAAAAAAAGTAGAATTAGAAAAATAAACAACAAAAAGAATAAAATTTAATTTTTTGAATAATTTAAGCTAGAATTACAATTTACCTTATCTGCATTAGATTTGATACATCTAACAAAAAATGGACTAGCTTGATTAAGTGTCTCCATCAACTGATTTAGTGAGACCTACAATTCACAAAAAGAAAAAAGTAAATTAAAGACATTTTAAACCTGTTTTCACAATAAAAAAATTAAAGAACAACAAATTTATTTTAACATTAAAAACAATATGATTTGCAAGTCTTCATCTTATTAGTATCTATTTACCATATCCCTTTACTACAATTTCACAGAATTATATTTTAAAAAATCAATAAAAATGCCAATTAGGTTATTGTAGCCTTAAACTGGTTGATTTTTATCTTACAAGATTCAGCCACCACATCTGCCTACAGTAGTCAACAAATCCAATTTGCCGTAATTTTCAGAATTCTTATTGTTATAATATCAAACCAAATTCATTATTGCAATGGTCCTGACTATAAAGTTCCAGGTCAATCCTGGTAGAACAAAACCCACTTCTGCTTATGTGTTCCTATTAGTGGAATGGATATTTCTTGTCCTCATGTATAACTGGAGAGTTTACATTCATTGATCTTCAGTTTTCAATATTATTCAGCATTGCCATTGACTTCTCACGAAGTTATAGAATTCTATGAATTTTAATTGCATCCACCAATTGTTAATCTGTAATTTCATATCTGTAAAGGATATTCTTGAGCAGGCTACTATTTTAAAAATTTCAGCTTCCCTCAATTTCTAATACCATTTTTTTCTCAATTTCCCAAAATTTATACCTTAACTCAACTGTTCCTTCTCACAATCCATTCTGAATTGAAATATTCCAACTTACCTTGGCTTTTTCCAGGCAATTCTATAGTGTATTACACTTGATGCACAGCAGCACACTATACTGCATTTCAGCAAATCCGTTCCAGTCCAAATAAAATGACCAATGCCAGTATTACACACTACTAACTGCTCTCTCTCACTCTTAATATTTAAGTTAAAACAAACAAAGAAACAAACAAACAAAATGCAGTGTGTCATATATTCACTATCCCCTCCCCCCTTTTTTTTTTCTTCAATAATCATTTGCTCACACTTTACTTGACTATTAATTCGTTATTAACTTGATTCACTCTAACAAATATACTTTCTATCCATTCAATATTTCAAGTTCTTCAGCACAGTTCCTCATGAGTCAATTCCTTCTCCTTCTGCGAATTTTCTATATAAAATGCTCAACAATATTTGACACATCAAAAATTCCCTATTTTTGTTCCAGGTCAAATTCAAGCATTACTTAAAATGCAGCATTTATAAATAAACTTAATAATTTTCTCATAATATTTTGTCTCCATCTTTTTTAGCAATTTTCATTCTGTTTCCTGCAGATAAAATGCCACATTTCAAAATCAGAAAGATTTCATTTCTTGCAAAAAATACAAATTATTTTGTACTTTTTAGAAAAATCCATTGAAATAAATTCTATCACAAGCCAGAACAAAATTAGATGTATTGACAATGAATTAATCAACTTATATATAATCATTTATTTTCTTTAATTTAATTGTTGAATCTGCAGCAATCCTTTACTATTTAAAATATTAATAAACTAGGTTTAAGCATTCTAAGTATTACAATACTGATGAATAGTTAAAAATATTTTAATTTATCATATATATTTTAAATGATATTTCTAAAGTTATCTACCTGGAATTGTGCGCTGACAGTCAGAGGTTGTTTCCTTGTAGCTCTACCCAAAGGACACTGAATATTCTGAGTCTTGCCTACAAGTGTCTTTACACTTTGCAGATTCTTAAAACTCTGTTAAAAAAACAAAAAATAAAATAAAAAGCTTACACATTATTGCTCTTTAGCTGATGATATATTTTACCCATATACAAGTTTTCAAGAAAATTCTGCTCAATACGTTAAAGGTAGATAAATATTTTATACCAGAAACTTTATAATAAGTTTTTAAATTAACTAATAATCAACTTCTAACTTCACCTTTATAAATAAAACCTTTATTTAAATCATATTAAAATTGTAAATTGAATTATAAGACTTACCTTATTATTTCTGCCTTTAGGTTTGAAAGATTTATTTTTTCTGAGAATAAAGAAGATAGAAATTCAATTACTTTAAATAAAACAAAAAGTATAAATAAATAATTCTTTGAATGATAAAATAGTGAATATTATGAATCAAGTCCCATTTGAGTTCTAATTCAGAGAAAGGTAACTATCGCTATTTTTGACAAATTCAACTTGGTTCAACAGGTAAATAAAAACTGAATATGAATTAAGATTTATAATTGCAAATTAAAACTAAATAAGCTAATGAATAATTTATCATTTCTGAAATATTCAAAAGAACGGGAATTGTTAAGATGCTGAGCAACAGGGCTAAATCAGTCATTGGAGAGTCAATGCCAGAATTATCTCTTCTATAATAAGGATAAGGTTTATGAATTTTTAATTATAAACACTTATGGCTAAATACAGCATGTGTCACCAGTACATCATTATGATATCCAACAGTCAGAATCTGAAGCAACTATAAAATTGCTATTTGTTCATGCTATCTGGGAAATAAAACATTTTCAGATAAAAGTTTCGTAAGCAAGTGTTCAATTTAAAATATTTCATTTTATTGTCGCTGTCAAAATAGCAATTGAAATGGGTCCTTTGTAAAAAGTATAAATAGGATGAAGATGTTTCTATTTCCTTATTCTATTAAAATTTTAGAATAAAGAAATTTATTTATAAAATTATATTCCATCTAATAATTTTACAACTACCTGGTAATAGTATGAACTATGAGGATAATAATAATAATAATAATAATACAAACAAAGATCTTCAATAGATTTCTTTTTTCTCTGTCTTATTTTTCCTTACCACAACAGTTTAAAATGCGAAATATGAAAAAAATAGATAAAACTGATATTTTGGCAAATCATAAAAAAAAAAAAAAGAAAATAATACCAAGCAATCTGAAGTGACAATTCATAATGACTAAGTGCAGTGTAAGCAATTTTAATTCTTTGCGAAGTTAGTAAAAAAAAAAAAAATTAAAGAAAATGGCCTTAAATTGAAATTAAATTTCATTAATTAATTTACTGAATTGTTAATGAATTTTTACTTTTATTCAGAATTGATACCAATTCCTTTAACAATTTTTGTTAAGAATTGCAAGGATTTTTTTTTTAGAACTAACAAGTTAAGAATGGCCTGTATGTGGTGAAAATTGTGTTTAAAACAAAAGAAACAAGTATGCTGAAAAATCGAAGTAATTCTTCTGTCTATTTTAATAGTTTGGTAGCATAAAAGACAAGCTTATGGAATTCAAACCATCAATAAATTCAGCATTTCAATAGTTCTCTAATGAGTAACTTCATTTATAAACATTTATAGAAAAAAAGCAACTTCTTTTATAAAAATAAATAAATAACTAAATAAAATAAAAAAAAAGTAAAATAAATGAAATTAAAATAGTAAATGAAGATTTAGTAGGCCAAGAATTGGATTTAAAAGAAATGTTTCATGATTGCAAATCTGAATCTAAACTTTTTTTATTGAATGGGATTTCAGGATATTGCTCTTTCCTGATTTCCTCTTCTAAAGTGAAATTATTTATTAGTTAAAGATCAGATTTTTGGCTTTCTCCAAAATCACAAGTATTTATACAAAATAAAAAAGGAAAGACCAAGACATAAGTAATCTCAACTTACAAATAAAGAGACAAAATGATTAATTAATTAATTAAATAAATAAATAAATTATGAAAGTCACAAAATTTATTTATGTTTATAAACAATTTCTTTGTTTTTATTTCAATATTTTATGGTTTGCAATATCATTTTGTTTCTCATTTGCCGACGATGTTCTTAAGTTAAATCTGATCTTTTGACCAAAACTCAATGTTGAGGTAATATAACTGGTACAGGAATCCCAATCATTAAAAAGAAAAATCACAGATTCAGGTTTTTCCTTCTCTTACAGTCTAACAATTACGATATCTGAATTGTAATTTTGTATAAAATTTGCTATAAGACAATTGTAATTTTGTAAGAAATTTGCTAAAAGACAATTTCAGTAAAGAAAAGAAGCTAACTGAAGTTCAAAACTCTATATTATTATTGTTATTGTTATAATTATACCATAAAATTAATAAAGAAATAAAAAAAGCATAAAATACTATTGTTAGGTTTAATTAAATTTGGAAAATGTTAATGGTTCAGTAAAAGATATCACACACACAACAAAATCATACACTTCAACTATTTTAGGAGCAAACTAATATATACTGACTAAAACTCAAGCTGCAGGGGTTAATAGTAATTACTTCATTAACAATTACAAGCAGGATACCTCTCTAAACATAAATTGGTCAGAGATATTTGTCAGAGTAAATCAAGAAAAGGCTGCAGCAGTAAACGAAATGATATCATAAAAGCTTACAACAAAGAAGTTACCACATTAAAGACAGAAATCTTTAATGTAAACTATTACATTGTAAGAAGGTTTAATGTGCATTAAATGTAACATGAAAACGGAAAAATGGTGGAAATGCACATTCGTTTGCTTTCATGTCTCGAGCCATCATCGATGGGAATCTGGGACAGCTGTTTTGTCCTTACTAGGACTCATCAGCCAGGTTTAGCCTCGATATCAAGCTCAGAATGCCTATGGATCCTTCTCCTGCTCTCGGAAGAAGGACCCCATAAAAGCAAACAACAATAGAAAAATCGCTGTGATTTTTATAATTAACTTAGCCCGCTAAGCACTGGGCACAAAAGGCACCTACTAAAAGGTTAAACCAAATGCACAGATGAAAAATTAATATGTAAGAAGGTTTAATGTGCAAACTTTAAATTAAAAGATGATCAACAGTCAGATTACAATAACAATTAGGCTGTTGGAAACCTAATTTTTCAGAGACTGCTAGTACTTTTAGACAGTAGATATGACCAAAAAGCTCATCCATTTCTACACATAAGAAATTCATTGGCAGCTATTTGGCTGAAAGCTTGGAAAACCCTTGTGTCTCACTTGAAGTAAAAATTTGGAAGAAAACACATTTCCAAGGGTTTTTTGATTCATGATCCAGTGTTCTGTCAAATAATGAGTGCAGTCTTGAATGTTAAGATTAAACTGCAAATACTATTACAAATTGTTGTTTTCATTATTGTTCTGATTGTTATTATATGACTTCAATTGAAAGCTTTTAGTTTTTATACCACTTAGAAAACAATACCATTAACTATGAGTTACACTGACTGGCTCTCAACCATTTATTTAAAATTATTATTTTTAAACAATAACATGCATTCAAGTAACATTATTTTTTAATACAATGTAGACATTCACATAGATGTATGAACTATAATTATAGTGAAAGCAAATGTTTCTAACTTTATTAATAAAAGTGAGTAATTATTTTTGCTCATTATTAACAACTAAAGATACCTACTGGAGAATGCGATTAGCTCGTTGTAAAACACGAGCTTCATTAACATTCAGACGAGGGGTTGAGTCAAACAAGATGCAACTATCATGCAAACTAGGCCTGTAGCTATGTAAGGAATTATTAACAGTTTGCATTAGATCTGGACTAGAATTTCGATGTAGATTGGACAAAGGTCGTCTGTTCTGGTTAATTTTCCTTGAAGGAGATCTTGTGGGGCTAAAATAAAGGTTAATAAAAAAATCCAGTAAAGTAAAACCTCAATGAAACCTTACTTCTTTATTATTATTTTTTTTAAATCTAGTTACCCAGAATTACTTTTTTTTTTTCAAACTTCTCATCTCAGTTATTATATGCAATATCCTATTACTATGTAGAATAGGATAATGTATAGTTTAGATTTTGGCATAGGATAGTGTATATTTTAGATCTGATGTAAATCCCCCCCCCCTCTCCCAAAAAAAGTAAATAAACTTATTTTTGGAAAATTCACACACTCATGAAATAATAACTATTTTTTTTTTATTCTTAAATTTGCTGATAATTTAGATATAGTTTATACTGACTAATTTGGCAAACAATTCATATCTGTTCTAGGCTGAACTGCTATGAAGGGCCAAGATAAGCTAATGTGTTAACACAAAAAAACAAAACACAAAAAAAACCGGTAACAAGCATCATGAAGTATCTGATATCAGAATGTCTTCCTCGAATATTATTTCTTTTTAACAACATTGGTCTTATTTCTTTCATCTTATATTATAAGTGACTGTACATTAGTGATATTTTCTAATTATTTATTAATAGAAATAAATTATTTGCTGATTAAAAACAATGATGATATTCTTGTTTATAATAAAACTAGAAAATATTACTAAATGTCAGTAATTTCCTTGACAGGTCTTTTAAAATTATAAAGATCACAATAACACATCAGTTGTTGAGGTTTGACTCTACTGCTTGATTTTGTGGATCTGAATGTTTAGTCAAGTAAATGGTTAGTAATTAAATCATGCTTTTCTCATATAAAACTTCCAGAAAGTACTCTGGATCTAAATGTTCACACATGCATTTTAATGCCTACTTCTATTGTAAGAGTTATTTCATTCCGTCAATAAGCTTAAGAGTGCACAGTCAGTCACCTTCAGTTCACGTACCAGAGCAACATGCAGTACAAGACTTACAGGATTCGGTGAACAGCCAAACCGACTGAGGCCACACCAAGGACAGTGCTGCAGAGATGAAATATGGCTGTCATATCTAGTATTTCTGATATACAATACAATAATTTAAACCTAAAGATTTTTTTTTTTTTTTTTTTTAAAGTCCAGTTTTTCCAATTATTGTTCCATCAGATACAGAATTTTCTTCTTCACAAACTAATGTTCATTTTATTCTTCTAAATTTATTTTTTTTAATTCTTCTTTATTTTGATAAGATGTTTTCTAATATATATATATTTCCAATATCAGTTTTTATGTAATGTACTGAAACCAATTCATTTCTTTAACTTTTTTCAAGAACATTTTTAATTCACATTAACGTTATCATTTTAAATACTGAATGCTTATTTGAATTAAAGAGTCCTTTTTTTTAACTGCTACTAAAAGTTAACAAAGATGTAACATAATATTTATATTCATTTATAATATTCATTAACAGAAATCAGTTTTAAATATATGACAGAAATTAATATATTTAAAATCAAAATTTTTAATTTTCATGATTGCTAAGTAATGTGATGAACAAATATTAAACTAAGAATAATATTTAACATAAATATAAAACTAAGACTAAATATTCTTAAGAAGAAAATCAAGGGACTACTTTCTCAAAACTGTTCCAGTCCTAAGAAATTGATATTTAAAATAAGGATATAAATGTACGTCTTACAAAATTATTACATCATCTTTTAAAGATTAGACTGCTGATAGGAAATTTGAATTATTTCTACTTGAAATTAATTTGTTGCTGTAAAGGTACAAAACGTTCAAAGAACTTCATAAAGTATGTATCTGCATTGTGGATAATCATGTCTTCCTTTACTTATTAATACAAATGTCTGGATTCAATTTCCAATAATAAAGTAATAATCCAAGATTTCTGAAATTACTTAACATAAAACATATTTTTAATGCAATAGTAAAATATGTTTTGAAAAGAATGTTTTTTAAAAATGAAAATATGTTTTTTAAAAACCTTCTATGAGATGAGAAGATTTATGTTTAAAAACAAAGTATAATATTTAATGTTGAACTTAACTTGAAGTAAAGAACTTTGGTTTTCAATAAACTTGATTAATATATTAATCAAATCTAAAACAGAGGAAGTCTTATAATAATAGCTTTCGTTTTTGGGATAGTCAGAGATCTATTATTATAAGCCTTAATACTGCCAATAATAATGATTTTTGTTTAAAAAATTAAATTAGATTAAATTTTACAAAATACTTTCATTGCTACCTTCATATTGATGAAATCAAGCTTAAAGCTGCAAATTTTCTTCATTTTTCAGCCTATAAACAACTGCTTTACATTGGCATAACCAACAAGTTATCAAATTATTGAAAATATTTTAAAACTCAACCACCTCAAGTGGAAAACAAAATAATTGATCTAAAAAAGTCATTTACTTAATTAAAATATAATGTTGATTACAGTAAGTTAAAATGTTAAAATTTTTAACTGCTTAAAGTGAATTTTTCATTTATTTATTTTAAACCACTGGAAAAGTAAAACCAACTAAAAAAAAAAAAAAATGAAACTTATTACCAGGATTAACTCTTAAGAAATTGTCCTTGTGGTTTGTGCATTTTTTAATTTTTCATGAGGCCAGAAAGCGACCTTCATTTTCAGAAAAAGTGAATTTAAATAAAAGTCATCAACTGATTCTTTTTAAAAAAATGATTCATCTTAAAAACCTGAAGGCTAAACAATTCCATATTTCCTTTTTATAAGTCTTAACAATAAAAAATATTTTTTAAAATTTCCTTGTTACTTCTTCCATCAAATACAGAATTATTAAAATTTTCTTAAAACATTATTATTTTATATATGTGTAAATTTGAATTTCCCCTGATGTAAATGCATACATCAAATTTTCAAAAATTCAAGCTTATTTAAGAAACTTAGTACGAATTTTTTCCTTTGTTGATTTACTCAAATTACTTTATTAATTAATTCCTGCCATTAAGAAAATATTCATAGAGATTATATTGATAGTGAATGAC
>JAFIDM010012231.1:127493537-127514295 GCA_023159025.1 Thereuonema tuberculata | reverse complement strand
GCGGCGCTAAGGGGGGAGGATTTCTTCAAATGCCACAAAACTCTGGATAGAATATAATAACTTTTCAATAGATCTTTTTAAATGTGGTCTGCGTAAAGGAGAAGAAAAGGAGGAAGGCAAAACCCCCAAACTTCTATATTTGATACAATTTGAATAAAAAAAAAATAAAAATGGAAATGTCTGTAGTTGTAAATTTTTTCGCGTGCGTTTTTGCCAAGAAAAATAGAATCTGAAGATGATACAGGAAAGAATTGGAAACGAAACAACGGGTTTCGTTGAAGCCCAACAATAAGTGTTAATCCGCTCAGTAATTCTCTTAATGTCTGCTCATAATGTAATCTGGTTAAAATTAACTAGATTTAGATAACTTAAGAAGTAGGCTACTTGTGGTTAATTATTTCTTTTTCAGAAAATGGAAAACTCTATCTGTGTTAGGTACTAATTTTCTTAATTTAAAAATAAGTAGAGATTTTGTGGCTTCTATTTTTTTCACGACTTTAAAAAACAAAGAAAAATAAAATCAAAACATTTAAGGAAATAGGTATCGAGTTCTTTCAGGAGCTTCATATTCTAATAAATTCATTGACATTCTAAAAAGAGACAAATGCTTATAAAAATCGTTGCAAATTATTAATAAGTAATAATTGCTGGTTCTTTTTACGAGATTAAGTAATGTTATACTATTTATTACTGTCATCCTATTTTATTTTATTTATTTTTTTAATGTAAAAGAAAGAATATTGTTGTAACTGCGAATTAAGCTCATCTGGAAGTGAAAATATGTCATCCAAATAAACCAGTTTTACAACCCAATTTATGTCACCAAATTATTCTGTAGCTTTGACATCGTCTTTTAAATATCGCCAAGTTTTAATTCCCATCTCTCAGTTAGGAAATACTTACTTAGCTTATTATTATTAAGTAGAATGCGTTACCTTGAAATGCAAATAACCAGTTAACGATCGATTTTGAAATAAGAAACCAAATGAAGTGATTGGGAATCAATGAATCAAAAGGATGTGTAAGATAGATTGTAGTTTTTCCCGAAATCCATTTTTTTTTTTACTTAAGAAATTAATCCCGGATTTTGATAATTAGTATAGAAAAGGTCCCTAGTTGTACAAGTCCTTTAAAAAAACATCAGTTTCCACTCATATTCAATATACAGTAGAATATCCGCGGAATTGGGTGGCAAGGGCTTCGCGGATAACGAAAATCGCGGATAAACCGAAAAAAGACTAAAAATGAAGTGTAAACACGAAAAAAAATATTTTACCATTAAAAACTAAGTTTTATTGTACAAAAAACATAATATACAAAACTTTTAAAATATGTACAGTACAGCAGAAAGCTTTCTGCAGAGTAAGAGCCTGCCACTCATCCATAAATTCCGAGAAGGCCTATAGGATTATGATGCACAATAAACCTTTCATTAATTTTCGACCTTCGCATTGTAGGGCCTATTGTATTTTCCCTGTTGTTGGCTTGGATTAAAATTTGTTTTTTTTTTTATTTGTAATTAAAAAAATTTTCGCGGCTCTCGCGGATAATCGGGGCTCTACTGTTTTTGCTTAAATGTGGCTTTTTTTTAGGAACTATTTACATAATGTTTGCGTCAAGGAAAATTTTATAAAGAATTTGACGGACTTCACAGCACACAATTATGCAATGATGCTAAAAAGAAATACTATAGTCAAATATTTCGTTGCATCGTTTGCAATTGATTAGGGGTGGGGGTTCCCTCCAACCAAAAGTCGTGAAGGTATATTGAGAGATTCGCAGGAAAATAAAAAAATTGAAAAGTTGGATTCAGATTTTTATTTTGTTAAATAATAAGATCGTTAAGGTCATCTACAGAGTCTGGAAGATGCATGTTTCTAATTTGATTCTGAGGGATCTGTGAAGCTACTACACTCAATTTAACTTTAAGAATTACACTAAAAAGATGAAGGATGTTCGTTTGAGGAATGTGATGCATCGGAGAATGGGTTTGGCCGCAACATATGGAATCCATCTTTTCAGTGATAAAGGTTCAATCAACATTAACTAAAAATATATAAAACGTAAATTCCTGGCATAAAACTTTTCCAATTGAAAATGTAATATAATTGAAACAAATATAATAAATAATAAAAAATATAATTGAAAATAAAAAAAAAAAAAAAAAAAAAAAAAACAATTTCCATTTAATTAAGAGGACGATCATTTTACCCAATATGCTTGGATAAATCGATTTTTTTCAAAATTAAAAAAATAAAATAAAATCAGTTTCCAACTTTATGTTATCAGCAATACAGTTCCCAAAACTTGTATCCTACACATCATACAATTAAAATTCTACAGACATTGTGGTTTTTAATATTCTTTTCTTCCAGTCTTGCAAGATTTTTTTTTTTTTCAAACAATAATATATGAAAAATATTATTTTAATACAAAACCCAGAGAAATGCTGAAAAGACACCTGACATCATTCCAAATCTACTTTATTTGTCTTAGATATTTCAGAGTGGTTTTCATTGTGACAACTGAAGTTATTATCGTTGAGTTTATCTTCCGAAAAAAATCGGCCTTGAATTTTATTGAAGTTTCTTCAAACAAACTGATATTTGTATTGTCGGATTAGTTCCAGAACATTCGTAATTTTTTAAAAGGGAAGAATAGATTCGTAAATTATCAGATCTAAGATTACTGAGTTCTCAATGAATTTTTCTGCCAGAGGGAATTTCACTATCAACAACCTACTATGTTATTTTGATAATGCTCGTACGAAAAATCAATGAAATTCTTTTTACTAAATTATATTCTAAATATCGCTGAGGTTCTTTTCCTGCAATAATGAATATAACTTCGGAAGCTATTAATTGAAGTAAGTTGCTCTGTGATTCGTATTAAAGCAAAAATCAGTGCCATAAGCGGACTCATAACACAACACTCAACTATGTTAGGATATTGCGCTTGCCAAAGAATATCTGTTTCCTAATGTTTTTATCCGACACAAAACGAATTAATATTTATGACTATTTGAACTGATTTTTGAGAAAAATACTTTAGTTTTTAAAATACTTAAAATAATTAAGTTAATTAGTATAATTTCTGAAAAAAAAATAATAATACACCTAACCCCCGAAGAACACGATTAATTAGTTCAGTGTTCTTTGAAACCGTGTTGTTCGAGACTACAAAAAACGGGATTCCGTTTCAAGTGTGAAAATAAAAAATAATCAAAATAATGAAAAAATAAGTAGATATAATTGGTTAAAAAAATTTTAAATCAATAAATTGAATAATAATAAACTAATAATAATAATAATAATAATAATAATAATAATTTAATAAGATTGGAAAACTATATAAAATATAAATTATTCAGTTAAAGTAATTGGGAAAAATATAATTCTAAAACACTAAAAGTATTTAAAAAGGTTAAAACTTCATTAATCGCTGACGTAATTGATGAGAATATTACTCTAAATTTTTAATTCTGTAATTTTATATCAAATAGTACATGTATTTTATTCTTTTTCAAAGAATTACTCGAAAATCGTGTAGTTTGAAACCGTGTAATTCGGGGAAAGGAATCCATGTTCTTCGAAACTCGTGTTCTTCAAGTATCGTGTTCTTCGGGGGTTAGGTGTACTAACAGTTGGAAGGAAGATTAAATTTTTGAGAGAATTTTGCTCTTCCTCTGATAAGTACTGTGATAAGATAACAGATAAATTACAAATGTTCTTCAATTTACTTTGCATCTCCTATAAATTACTAGGCAGTTGTAGTTGTCTGCTTCTTTTGTATCGCATTAACTGAATAAGCTTTCTAAGATTCCACTGTTGTTATTCCTTTCATCCTTGTAAATTGGAATCTTTATCGTTGTGAAATGACTAAAGGAAAAATCTCAAAAAGAAAAAAAAAAAAAAAGAATTAAGACACTAAAGGGATCTCAAAATTCACTGAGATCAAACTAAACATATCTGCACAACATGATTACGTATTTATTTTCTCAATTAAAATATGCTAACACAATTAAGGTGCTGCAGTTAGTCTCCTGTCCTTTTATGACTAAAACAGAAACGTAACTGTTTTGACTCAGGAACCCACAAAAGATACAGGAGATGCATTTTTATGACCAATCAGAACCACTTGAGAATGGGTGGTCATCCAAAGCTCATTAGCCTTTAATTCCCAGGAAAAAAAGGTCAGTCCTGTTATTAAAATCCCTTTGACCCTTACCTGAGTAAAATGATAGAACCATTGTCGACTGAACTAGGCTTCTCCAGCCTGCAATCCAGTGCTTGTATTACTGAGCTACCGGGCCCACTCATAAACAAAAATCATAATAATAACAAAATATTAGCTCTACCAAAACCAAATATAAAAACCACAAAAGCCAAATATAAAATATAAAAATAATAAATTTCTAACAGATTGGAAATAAACAAAAATATTGACTAGAATGGACAGTTTAGAATGGATATTTAAATAGTAAATTAGTTTTATTGACATCAAATAGAAGTAGATTTGAAAAACTGCAAGGAAATTTCTCAAAATATAAAATTTATACTATCTTGTTATATAATTTCATAATTAACAATGAAAATAATATAAATAAAATTTCATTAAAAACTGCAAGATTTTCCTAATATTGGAGAAATATCAACGTTATGTCTTAAGAGCTCAGCACGAGATAACAGTAGAACACAACTCTATTATTATTATTATTATTGCTTCTATTACTTAAGTAATTATATGGTTCGCTAATCTGATCTCGTCTAAGTTTGGGCTCCTCTAATAAAACAAGTTTGAGATTTGCTCTGTAGTGATATTAAATGAATGATGTAGAACTCGTAGATGCTTATGAAAGAAGCTTCTAGAATACTTTTATTTTTTTATGTTAAATCCATTATTATTCAGCTTTTATTTTGATTGTTTAACATTACATAAAATGTAGGCAAACTTACAAAGTAAAGAAGAGGTAGACACAGACGTGGAGAGAGAGAGAAGAATAAAAAAAGAACAACAATTGCCAATGTTATTATCTACGTTTTGTGATTAGTGACACTGAATCTTTGGCACCGAACATGAGAACGATATCTCCAAGGTCATAAGGAAAAAAAAAGAACATATGAAACACATTAAGCGTCTATTCTGGAGTAAAATACAAAGAAAGTACTTTCGGAGAAAAACTGCCAAAATAGAATTTAATTTAAAAAAATAAAAAACAAAACTTTGAGGCAGCATCAAAATCTAAAATTAGATTTTTAGTTCAAGTAAAAGCGATTTGTGGCTAACTTAAAAAAAAGCAACAATATATTTTTATAAACTGATGTTTACATTTACTACAGAGTTCAATTTTGTCAAGTACCGGTACCGTAATTTCGAAACTGAAATTAAACGTTTATGGAACAAACAAACAAAAAATAAAATAAAAATAAATTAAAACAGAATAGTTATTGGTGCTCTTGGAACAATTCCAAAGGATTACAGAATTACTTAAATAAGCTACACCTTCCTGATATTCAACGTTTTCATCTGCAAACAAACAAAAACAACGACAACCAAAAAAACAAACTTCATTAGAATTTGCTTATCTTTTGACGATGATATTTGGTTAATTCTTAGGTTTCTGGATTAAACCTGAATTGGTCACAAATTTCAGCATAATTTGCGAATGTTGTGTACATTCGCAATAATAATAACAATAATAATAATAATAATAATAATAATAATAATAATAATATAATAATCTTTATATATAATTATTAGTAAAAGTGATTTTAAAACGATATAAACAGAACAATTAACAAATAACCAGATATCCAAACTAGATCCTGTCTTCCCGATGTCTATACCCTGCAGCTAGTCAATCATGAACAGTCGAGTACAATTTCTTTAAAATGTGTGCAGGAATTATTAAAGGTAGCTTCAGTTGAAACCAAGAAATCAATCGATTTTTTTCCCAAATTTAGTGAAAATTGAAATGAAAACTTGCTAAATAAAGTTAGAAATCAATCTGAAACATCCATAAATTTACTCAGGCGATGATCTGCCCGCCTGAGCTCTACTTTGAACTCACATTAACAAAAAGTCAATAAAATATTGGATTTGGATGAAAAGTTACCCGAAATTTGTACAGGAAATTTTTAATCACCCTGTATATTTTAAACATTGTATGGTTTGCGGAAAACAAAAAGATAAAACGTAAAAATATAGGAAAGAAAAAAAAAAGTCCTAATTGACTGAGCGACCATTTACGAAGATCGCATTGTCCACTGTTCAATGGTGACAATTATGTTTTTTAACAGAACTTCACACCATTTGGCATCCTTTAGATATATCTTTAAAGAATTGCAAAGATATAAAATTATCAAATAATTAAAGTACAGAAGCAGCTGAGAAAAATACGTTTTTCAACTAAAACTTGAACTTAATTTGTTTTTTTTTAAACTTGAATAACACCATGTATCATAAAATCAAGACATTTAAAGTTTGGTTTTATAGAATTTTAAGTTGCAATTCCTGAAAGTAAATTGAAAGTAAAATTATGGCTTTACTCATAGAGCAAGAATCATAGATGACGCAAAAACTATGGAATATTCTTTTTATATAAAAACAATATTCCACAGTATATAATTATAATTATATATAATTAACATTGTTTAAGAATTTAGCCAAATTTTAAATGAAATCAATTACTAAAATAAAAAAAAAAAGCAAATAAAAAAACTACAGTTAAAAATTCAAGTTACATAGGGAATGATATTTTCAATTTGTAAATTTATTTAAAGATGTATAGGGTTTAATGGACAGATCGATTGATTTGTCAAAACCCACTAGAGATTTTAAATTATTTATAATTCTTTACAAGTTGCGATTGTAGTAAGAAGCTATAACAAATCTCCTTAAATCGTTTTATATTATCATTTCGAAAGAAAATTTATACAAATTTTATTCAGTTTCAATATTATGGATGTCCTTTTAAAAAGAAAAATTCATTCTTGATGAGATTCGATCACACATCTCGTTTTTAAGTCAATGATAGTTTATTACAGAACAATAGATAATTCCTGGCTTAAATCTGATATTCCATTTTTCCTTCACTATCTTATTGCGTGCAGTCATTACCATAAAATCCCTGTCATTGGTCAAGACGGTGTCGCCATCTATAGTAGAAAGCTCAGGACAAATGCAGACCACATTACATAAGAAATGGAATAATGTTTTCGTATAGTATCTTTAAGGAATCTATTTTATTATTAATGAGTTAATTTCAAATTAGCTTTGAAATAATTTACTGCGATACTGCAAACGTTGCCTGTTTAAATATTTCTTTTTTTTTTTCAAAATCTAATTGCTGTGCCTGCTTTTTTCTCATTTTAAGTGCTTGAAAGCTTTCCGAGAGAAAATTCCTTGGCAAGTAAATTAGGAAGGGTTTTCGGCAGCAAATTTATCCGTTCATTTCTGTGAAACGATTCGACAAAAACGGATGTAAGAGGGAAGTGATGATGGCGTTCGTTTCTCCTTCCGCTGACGAAACAGATTCATCTAAAGATCAAGTTCAGGATTAAAATTAACATAAGGAAAAATGCATAAACTCAATGCTTCATCATTTTAATTCATATAAGCCTTCTCGTAAAAGAAATTAAACACGTCTTCACATTGAATCCCTTCACTTTCCAAAACTGCATCACGAATAGGAAACAGCATTTGAACTAAAGAAAAAAGATTTAAATGTTCGTTTTCTACTTTGCAGATAGAAGTTTTTAAAGTCACAGCTTTCTCATAATATAAATAGCCTTATTTATGTAATGAAATAGCTGTGGCTTTAAAAACTTATAAAGTAGAAAGCGAACATCTATTTTTTTTCCCCTTTAGTTACTTAAAAGGGAGTAAGATTTACGAACATCAGCTTTTATCAATTTCAGTTAAACCTACACAGAACGCGTAAATTTTTCTTTTAGTTTTTACGCTCTCGTAAAATCTGTTTGGTTAATTATGTTTCCATTAAATAAGCGGATGTTTATAAAACCAACTTGGACGTGGAAAGATAATCTTGTGAGGTGTTTTTTTTTATTTTTTAATCTAGCTGATTTGTTTGATAGATCTCTAAGTTTCAAATCAATCAAATCAGATTGATGGCTTCTTTCCTAAATATTAATGCTTCCTCCAATTTCTTTCTTGTAGATTTATCTTCAATGAAGTAAGAATTTTAACGTGCGCCAATTTAAGGACATCATAATTCTAAAAAACGTAGCTGAAACTAGTAGTTTCTTTTAAAATGTTTTAATTTTTAATGACTTTTTATCAACAATATGTGCGACAGCAGTTTTTTAGAATTATGATAGATTTATCTTCCAACGTACTTATTTCATTCATTTTATATTATTATTATCGTATCTATCCTAGAAAATAATGGATGCCCAGATTTCAAATTTAAGTGAAAAATAAAAATAAAATAAAGATAAAAAGTACGAGACCTTCCAATATTTCCTGGAGATGAATTTACAATCTATTGTCATATTAACTTCAAAGGGGATGCCAGTATTTATGTGAATTTGTCTTTATAATAATAAGAAAATATCACAAGGAATTTTGAGATGTGTGCTTCTGTTAGAAGAAAAATGCTTTATTTCTGTCGTCCAAATGCTCTTACATTTGTAATTAGGGATAAAGAAACAAACAAATATAACCACTATATACTAATATGTTAGAATTACTTCAAAGGATTTCACTGTAATAATGAAAAGGTCTTGAAAACTTTCTTTTCTTATTGAAAAAACTTCATCTACACTTCATTTTATTATCGAATTTTCGGAAGAATTTTCTATCTTCCTTCTTCAAGATTACAATGTATAGTCAGGTGATATCAAATTACAAAAAATTTCTTAGCATAGTTGTTAACAAAACTAAGCATTTTATCCTTAAAATGTAAGGGACACTATGTAACATTTTTATGAATTTCTTTGAAAATGATGTAATTAAGGAATCTAAATTTAATTTTGAGTATTACCGCTATGCAGATGATATTTTGATTATATGGTTTGGGACCCCGAGACAATTTCAAAACTTTTTTAACATCATTAATAGTAAGAATCAAGACATAAAATTTAAAATGGAAAAAGAAGAGGAAGGAAAATTGAATTATTTGGATATATGTTTGATAAAAAAGAATAATTACAATTATTACATTACAAAAAAGAGTTTCAAAGTGACCACATTCTAAATTTTAAATCAGGGCATAGTTTTATGATCAAGAAGAATATTGTTGATAACTATATCCATAGATTGGATCAAAATTCAAGTTGTGACTCTGATTTTAAGAAAGGAATTGAAAACATGAAGACGATTTTCATGAAAACTGATTATAGCACTAGTTTTCTAAATAAAGCAATAAGTAATTATGATAAATTTATGATTAAAGAAATGGATAAAAATAAAAGTAAAGAAACAATTATAGTTCCTTATCTAAATAATAGCAGTTGGTATTTGAAGAAAATTTGTAAAAAATTTGACAAGATAGGTTTTGAATACAACAACAAATTGAAAAATATTTTATGTCAAAAAATTAATAAAAATGAGAATGAAGCTAACATGGGATTAATCTATGAATTGGAATGCCAAAATTGTGGGAAAATTTATATTGGGGAAAGTAAAAGAACAACACGGGAGAGGGTACTTGAACATATTAATTGTATTAAAAATGACCTGAAAGAAAAATCTGACGTAGCATATCATTGTAGGAAAAATGGACATTGGATCAGGGAGGAAGTAAAAATAATTATGTTAGAAAAAGATACAAAAACAAGAAAAACAATAATCAGAAACTCAAGAAACTTAAATTACAATAGAAGTAAAGGTTTGGAAGTTGAGAGTATTTTCGTAAATTTAGCTAGGGAAATGGTAAAAACTCATATGAACAAGAACAAAAAAAGTGTAATAATCGATGAAATTAAAAAAATTATGATTATTATAATGATTGTTAGTAAAATAAAACAATTGTATTAAAATTAAGAATTGTTGAATTTGAAACAATTGTAAATATAATAATATGTTAGTAGCATTTTAAGGATAAAATGCTAAGTTTTGTTAACAACTATGCTAAGAAATTTTTTGTAATTTGATATCACCTGACTATACATTGTAATCTTGAAGAAGGAAGATAGAAAATTCTTCCGAAAATTCGATAATAAAATGAAGTGTAGATGAAGTTTTTTCATTATGTTACGATGTGATTTAAAGAGGAAGTAAGGATTTAGAACTTTCTTTTCTTTTATAAAGTTCAAGCCAAATGATTTTCCTTTTTAAATATACGATAGCAGTGAACTAAAAGAATGGATTTCGAAGAAATTATAAGCTTTTGTTAAAAAAAAAAAATTAGTCCATTATGTGGAAGACGAAGAAACTGAATTTAAAGAACTTAATATTTTTTATAAGTTGAGTTAATTCAAATTTATCGGCGAATAACAATGAATGTAAAGAGAACACTGTCCTATTATATTGCCACGCTTTCTGTGCATGTATTTTGTCAAACATTCTTCCTGTACTTATTTGTTAACTTCATCAATGACTGAAAAATCTTTTAACAATTCCACAAAAGATAAATTTAAATTCTATTCTGAAATACCAGCATTTTACCAGCATCTCATTCTCATTCGCATCTATTAACTATTTGTTTTCTCAGTATAATAAAACCTATGAGAAGGATCTTAAAATAAAGATTAAGCCATACATGTTCGTTATTTATCGATTATTTTTCTTATATTGTTTTTGTTTTGTTTTTTTTATATTTACAGTATTTTAAGGAGAAGGGAACTCTCAATGGAAGAAAACTGAAAACCCGCTTCCTGTAGTTTTAATTTCGGTTGCATCTTTGATTGTGTCGCTGTTTATATACCTAATACGGAAACAGCAGAAATAAGGATTTTAGGAAAATTCAGCAGCAAAACTGTCTAGCATTCTTTGTACAACTTTCACAGAATTGTGCATTGAGTCTCTTCTAATGTCCAAGTAACTTTTATTCCATTTTTCTCAAGAGAAAATATCAGTCAATTAATAAAGTGTCAAAAATATAGTAATGTATTTTTTTTTTTTTTAAATCATGGTTTAAATAAAAGGGGACAAGCGATGTTCCAAGCCGAAATGAAGAATTTTAACGGTTCATAAAGAAAGAAAGGAACTCTATGAATATTAATATAACTTTTGTTTTGTTTTTTTGTTTTTTTCTGATTTTTCTTGTATTATCTAACCTCATGAAGAGTCCGTTATCCACGATCAGTTTTTAGTGAGTAAAGTTCGATTTCTTTGACACACATTAATTCTTGATTTTTTTAATTTTATTTGTGTGTGTGTGTGTGGGTGTGTGTTTGCATGAATTGAATTTTCCGCGGTCTCGGAAATCCTTCGGAACTTTGACACATTCTCCATTCTATTGGTTAACACTGTCTACATTAAATGATAGATTCTTAGTCAAAGTACTCCCGACTTACAAAAAAAAAAAATAGTAGAAAGGAAAAGCGTAAACGTCGGCCTGGGGAAGTGAGATTGAGTGCTTGGAATCCCATCAGTTCATCTGATTCAGAATAGTTTTAACTCCAAAGCGTCCACTTTCTGAATCTATATTTTGTTCTATATCTTGTTTTGTGTCTTTCCACAAGCCTAGTGCAGGTGCAACCCCGTTTCCTTTCTGCTGAGGTGCTAATACGTCTTCAGGGCGATCCTCAGGTCGACTGATGGTTCTTTTGAATGAGACCAGCAAATGTTTCGCAATGTCTGAATGGAAGCAGTCGAATGCAAACGCCATCTGACCTTGATCCGCACAGAAGCACCAGACAACAACATATTCCATTCGGCCACTCGAAATAGAACGTGTATTTTGAATCTTACATTCCCCTCCTGTTAATTTGCTTTCCCCTCATTCTTTGAGGGAAAAACGGCAACGAGCTAAAGTCACGAGCTAAAGCGATAATAGAACCAAGAAACGAAATGTCATAGGTCTACTACCAACTGACCCTCTTGGAATATTGACAGACGATTCATCTTGCAGTCGTTCAGTTTACCTTGAAATGAAGACTGTCTTAGAGACGTAATCTATTAATCCACTTTTAAAACAAATCCATATTCATTAAATTTGGAATCGATCACTTATCAAAATTTGTGATACCATTTTTTCCCCTCAAATTTTGCAAGAAATTTAAGCTGACTTCAAACTTTGTGAGTTTCAAAATCTGCGACTTGTGGATTTATTGAAAACCTGATTGTGGATTTTGAAATAAAAATGAGTTTGAAACAGCTGTAACTATTTGAAGATATTATAGCTTAAGTGAGCTTATTATTTATCCCAATTCTTAACTACTAATGTACAGTAAAAAGAGTTGGAACCAAAAAGCTTTAGAAAGCCTTTAAGTCAAAGAATGAGCATTCGTTAATCAAAACATCTCAATATTTATTTATCTTAGGAAATCTTAATCAGATTGAGGTTTCTTGATTCTGATATAAACTAGAGTCAAGTAAAGAGTAAAGAAGGACCAAAAGCCATTACTTTATCGATTAAATGCTGAAATGAAGTTTCCATGCCGCTGTCTTCACTGACCTTAAATGTAATGATAGATTTAGGCTATCCAAAATAAAATCACTGTTGATTGTACAACAAACAAAATGTAAGAAGAAAAATTCTGAGGTCAAAGTCACTAATAAATGTAAGTTGAGCTAAATCAAAATTTATTTATCGCAAAGGCCGTGCGGGCTTAGTTGAGTGGTTAAGGCGATAGCTGCCGCGCGACTGATAAGCTCGAACCTATGTTTGAATCAGGCCTGGAATTGGATATTCCATTCTTTCTTCTGTACGTGGTACAGAATTCCCTTTCAACTATTTGTCCTCAATTTCATAACTTGTTCCTGGAGTAGCTCAGACTCTATTGATCTTGCAGTATTAAAAATTGTACATTGTGTGTGCGATCAAACAAACAAATATTTATCTGGAAGGGACCGTATTACTTAGAAGTAATTAAGACTTCCTATCTAGTAGTACACCCACTATGAAACGAATGACTTGCTACGATAGTTAGTATTACTTAAAATATTAATTTATTAAATTTGTATATTTACTACGTCAATCAAGCGATATTTTTGATTTAATCTGATGTCTGTTAAATCCTTATTAAATATCAAAGATATCAAAAAAGCTAGAACAAAACACAAAAAACTAAAATACATAAAAATACAATTTTATATTGAAATAATATATAAATACAAGAACTGAATTATTAAAAAGATGAACTCTGTTGATTTTGGAACACACCGGATGTAAAAGTGAGAAGGTAGCGTCAAAATACGGTTATCGTTATTAAGGTCAATAATCTCTTCCAAAACGAAACCAAACATAGAGGAATGGATTCCTTTTTGAATAAAACGAAATAAGAATTTAATGCCTGTAAACATCGATTCATGGATCTTCTCAAAATGTAGTTACCACGGTAACAAACTATCTAGAAAAAGTTCTAAATTTTCTAGAAAATTTCTGAACTGTTATTGGATCTTATCTACTTTTATTCGAAAGTTGATATGAAGATTATACAGTGTTTATACTAAAGAATAGGCCTGGAATCTGGGAATGGGAAGCACCAGCTCTTTTTTTCATTGGCCATACAAACATGGTATGCCAGCGATAAGTACCTTCTTTTTCAATCATTGTTCCGACAGCTGATGCTTTTATTTTCATGATTAAAGGAAACCCATTAAAATTAGAAGAAATAAATAAAAACAGGACAAACCCAAAAAAAAGACAAAAAAAAAAAATAAAACAAAAATAATAATAGATAAATAAAAAAAGGCCTTTTTTTTTTCAGTCGTAATTCCAATAATAACAGAATATTACAGCGCAATGGATATAGAACAAGGACAATGCGCCCAAAATTGAGGGAAGATTTGGGTTTTATGACTATTATTAGGAGTTGAAATAAACAGTCTCAGCAACGGATTCCGAATTGAACGCTCTTAACACGTTGATTATTTTCAAACAAGGTGAAGGAGATTCGTTTTTTTTTACAGTCAATAAGTGTAATTTTTGTAGCCTACATTTCTCCTTCAGGAAGAAATTTAGATTCTTAAAATAAGTCTATCTGAGTAGGATTTCCGTTGCCCAAAACTTTGGAATAAATCTTCTTAAAACTTGGCGCGAAATCACAAAACCTTGTGCATTGTGAAAAGTTCTCCGTTTGGATCCCGGTGAGATTAGCAAAGCTTTCAAAAATTTCCATAGAAAATCATTAGAACGAACCAATTAACTTTCAATGGCGAAAACACTCAGTTTTTATTGACGTCTAGCTTTGTAATCCATTTTCAATTTGCGTGTGCTTTAATTTGATTACAATTGACTGACTTTAGACAAGTTAAGTAAGCGCTTGCGAATTTAAACAATTTTTAGCCAACGAAGATTGATTATTGTGTTTGGCTTTAAATTCTTCAGGACAATTTTTTTTTTCTTTTTTTAATTTTACAAATTCCACGATAATCCGTTCATACAAAAGCTAACTTACTTAGATAACTAAGCCTTACAGCCTACTGATAAATAAAGCAAATCATAAAGCAGACTAAACTAATAACACCCTCAACGCCTTTAATTCTTTCCTTTTTTGTTCTGCATCAAAACAAAGACGCAAAGATTTAACTACAGAATTAGTTAATTTAGAGTCCCATTAACTAATGGGAATCAAATGACGATTCGTTCCAGTTGACTTTTATGTTCGTCTTCCTTGCGTTATCCTTTGTAACTGACTTATCTGCATGATGATCATTCCTCAATCTCTACATCAGCTATTCGTATAATTGCTTCATTTATCGCTAGATGTCACGTCAGTCGGTGTAAAAGCTTAAACGTCAATCCCAACACGAGCAATTATGCGAAAAACTAATCTTTTTTTTTATTTTTTGATCTTTTAATTTGACAGATCATCAATTAAAGCTTTTTAATAAGCTCCTAATCTCAAATCTTGTAGTCTTTTTTTTTTTTTTTTTTGCTCTTCTGAACTCCTCAGAGAAAAGATGCCCCCTTTTTTTTCTCCCTTTCTTCCTATGAGTTGTAATTTCCGTTTCTCTATTCTGTCATCCAAGTTAGACAATTCAGAGCCAAAACACAAAAAGCGATTTCTGATTCATTTATCATTTTCTGCTAATGGCTTTGGCTAATTCCTCTTTAATAAGTGAAGCTTCAAAGAAAGAAGGGGGGCGATGAAAATGGAGAGGAAATTACATCGGATGATCGGTCATTGCTCGTGTTGAACAACCATAAAAAAATCAAAAAAAAAAAAAAAGGAAAGGAACTTCAATGAAGAAAAAACAGATCAACATTAGGAAAGTACAAGAGTATTTTATTCGAAATAAAAAATCCAAGTCTTAAAATAGCAATGGTTTATTTGAAGGCAGCCATCGGCACAATTAGGCCTACAATTAATGACTGAATCATTTTCTTATTAAATAGCTAAAAGCTCAACCTATTCGATTGGTTGTTATGAACTGCCTCAAACATTTTTATGGTGTTGACCAGCAAAGTTTTCTATACCCACTCACTACCCTACAAAAAAACAATATTTAGAACAGTGTACGTTTTATAAGGAATAAATTTAGGAAAATTTCTAAGAATTATAATCTTTATTTATATGTTCATTAAAATTAAAAAATATTTGGTAAAGAAACTCGATACAGTCTCCCACCTTTCTGTGTAATTTTATAAGGTTTACCAAAAAAAAAATAAAAAAAAAATCGCAATTTATTTTGTGTATGACCTAGTGTACTTAAATTTTTCTACAATACGCACCGATCAATTTGGAAATCTCGGCTCTGACGGATTTCTTTTTTTTTTTTTTATAATAAATTTTATACCGATTTTGAGAGCGCTTAATATTTAGGCTAAAGAAAGTTTAAAAAATTATTTATAACATTTTTTGAAACAGATTATCAATAAAGAAGGGATCGACAATATTTCTTTAGTTATCTTTGTTTTATTTTTATTTATTAGTATATTATTTTTTGATTCTGCAATTAAAAGATATCTTTTTGTGGTTAGGATGAAATTAGGGTATTTTAAAATTTCCTTCAGTATTTAAATAGTTTTTCTGCACAGGTATTTACTCTTGCTGAATCCTACTAATTCTATTGGACCTTCATAGAACTACTAGCATAAAAGCATCAGACTGAAATAATAATCGATTTTGAAGAATTAAAATGTGTTTTCGCTAAACACAAGAATGTCTAAAATCCGTGTTTATCTCAACGCAATCTAAATTACATATTGATAATGATCATAAAAATAAATTAAAAAAAATAGTAAACAAAATTGCTATTTATTTTGTTTACTATTTTGTTAAGTTTTTTCAAAATTATCAAAATTAAAATATAGAAATTTTATTGGTTTTATTTTAATTCTAAAGGATTCCTTAAATAGAAAAAAAAAATACAGTTAAGAATTTACAGTTTCAGAGAATTTAGAGTCTAAAGTTCTTTAAAATCTTCCTTTTTTTATTTTCATTGTTTTTTAAAGTCGTGGGAAAAAAAAGCTGTATTCTCTGTATTTATAAATTACTATAAAACATCCAATGAATACAAACAATCTATGTTTCAGACTTTCTTTTGATAAAGACTGACCAAAAAAAAAATACTAACGAATTAAACACTATTTCTTAAATCCTAGTACTTTTAATTATATTAAAACAAGCGCAAATTTCAAATGGATTACAAAATGAATTACGATGCCTGATTTGACATCCTTAGGAACTCATTGAGAATTATTATTGTTTCGCTTTTTTATGTGAACTTTAGCCACATGCGAAAATCTCTCCACGCTTCTCCTCTTTTGTCCGTCAAGTTCAAACCAATCCCGTTCACTGATTCAAAAGTTATAAGAGAAGATGACTAATAGACTTAAAATCACACGTACAGACATTTGATTTTATGAGCCTAAAGTTTCTTAGGACAGAATTACTAAAGATGTAGGTATTTATTGGTTCGATTTTATATTAATTCTAATGGATGGAAGTAGAAACGATTTTAGAGAAAACTTAAGTATTTAAATATTTTGTAGTCATACAAGACTTATTCATTGAATAACTTAATAAAACTTGAAGAGCACATTCTCTTTTTAAATTTTTAAAAGGTTTATGCTTCAAACTTTGCATATTTTTAAATATTTTATTTTTATTACTTTTTTTTTTAATTAATATAGTTCTGTTCAGAATTGATATTTAGGTTAAAAGAGGAGCGCATTAGATGAAGAACTCCTTCTCTATGTATGTATCCATCCAAGCTGAGTAAAGACGAAAGCTATAAAAACGAGTTGTGTGAAAGAAGAGGTTTTTGGACTCACCCATGTACCATGCCATTCTCCTTATAGTTCACTTGGATGAACTTGCCGAACCTGCTCGAATTGTTGTTGTGAGCTGTTTTGGCGTTGCCGAAAGCCTAAAAGACAGGGAGGAAGAAGAAAAAAAAGAAGAGTATTAACTCAAGAACTACATTAATTAAAAGGGAATCAAGTCGTAAAACTTTTGTTCCCAAGATTATAACATATGAGTGAAGCAAAGAAATTAAAAGAGAAAAAAAATAAACAATAAATAAAAAAAAAAGTCTAAAAAAAATAAGTTACGTTGTTATAAACATGTTACTGTGAAGGAATAAAATGCAACTTATGATATCGTGATGTAATGGAAATCATTTCAAGACGACTTTTGAAGTGAAAATATTGTAATAAAAGAGAAATAAAATCATAAAATAAAGCAAATAAGATCCAATATAGTACAGCATATGGATCTCTTTTTTCAATAAAATATTTTACTTGATTACTAGTTGGAATCTGAAGTTTTTAATATTAACATATTAAATTTAAATAACGCTTAAACAAATAAAAAGTATTACTTTTAACATACAAAATATTATCAAAATTTGTAAAATACTGTCTAATATTTCACAATACTCGATAACATTATCTCCATTAAAAATACAGATGTAAAGTCAATTCTCCGTTTTCTTATGGAATCAGTATCTACTTCAATTCATGGGCATTCACTTTCTAAAATATAGTATGTTATACTAAATAATATACTATAGATGCCCTGGTGTTCCAAACCATTTTAATGTTGATCAGCTTCCTCAGCTTAAAACTTTTTTTTTTTTTTTTTTTGTTGAAAGCTTGAAGATTTTTACTTATTTTTTTTGACAAAATCAGTTTTCCGAATAATATTCTTTTGTTCTTTACTTTCTGTAAATTTCGTATTTCAATAACACTGTCAGTCCCGAATGCACAACAGTGGCGCCGCTCTAGAGGGAGAGTCGAAGACTATTGTTGCGCTCTGAATTTTTGTTTTTAAATTTAAGAAATGTGAAATAATAAATTCCATTCTAGTACCATATTGGGGGCTTCTAATATTATCCGTTAAAACTTTATTCCTGTGCACTGAGTCCTTTGTTGTAAATTCGATGACTTCGCATTATTATCACAATATTAAGTTTACATTAAAAAGTTAAAAAAAAAAAAAAATACTTTTGAATTTATTTACAAGTCATCAGAAATGCCTTCTTTTCTTATTTAAGAGAAAATCCAAGTAAAATCGATGTGGCTGAACGATCGAGCAAATTAATTAACCTTCCACGACCTGTAAGTAATCAATTTATTACTTGCAATAGAATTTGCCAGAGTTTAGAAAAATCTGGTTAAATCATTTATTCTTTCGTTGCCGAAATCGATTTTGCCTGATAATTACAATTTATTAAACCGCATTATGAATTTAAACAGTGTAATTCCTAAAGTTCATGTATTAACCACAATAACAAGAAGATTTACATTAATGTGAATCTTCCTAAAGATGTTTCGGTTCCAAATACAAAAATGTTTTATAATCATCATTTATTACTAAAAAACAAAACAAAATAAAACAAAATAAAAAATTACTTATCTTTGGCTCTTATTTATAATAGAATTTATTCACAACTTCAAATTGCTATTTTTTTAGGTTTTATTATCATCCTATTCACTTTCGATAAGATAGTAGTAAAAAAAATCTAAATAAATATAATTTATTTATTTACATCTACTTAAAGTATTTATATATATTCGAATTTGCTTAGTGGATTTATTTTTTAATAGTTAATTATTATAATGTTATTTTTGCAAGAAAAGTATTATCTCTTTATCTCATGAGTAAATATATTCTGTATATTTATTATATTTCCTAATTCGTCTTTATGGAAAAAAATAAAATAAAATTCAGAAGCAAAATGAAATGAAAAAAATTACAGATCTTCGTAAGATTTGAGTTTTCTTGGTGACTTCTTGAAGTCATCACAAGGGAGCGTTCTGTCCCTCCTTGGAAATTTTAAAGGAAGATCCCCAAAATAGCCTTACATAAAAAGTCCACAAGTGAAATCCGGAGAAGTTGCTTAAATTGGAAATGTCTTGCGAAAATGCCAAAGGTTGTTTTGCTTGAGAGATGGAAATGCCACTAGCAACCATTGGCAATCGGGTTTCAAAATGAAAAATCTTCACCTTCTCTTTTTCTTCCCTAATTTTTTTTTCTCCCCAACTGAAATACAGCGAGATACAGCTGTGGTGACATTTGGAGCCGTCTTGTGTTTGAGCAGGCGAGTAGAACGGTGCTCTGAATGCCATTTGAAATGCAACGGCGTTGTTACCGGTCGCCGACCATCAAAGGACGCCATGGCGAGAAAACGGTTGCTTATCAGATGAGTGCAGATTTTTATAGCACCAAATTGCATCTGATAAAGAAGTTCGTGTAGATCTGTGGGTCTCTTGAAAAGGACTTTCCACTGAAGCAAATGTGATGTCTGTATCAACAGAGCATAGCAACACCTCCTCCTCCTCACTTTTCAATGCAAAGCTTCGCTAAACTTCATCAAAGACTTTCACGATTGGCAAAACATTAGGAATAGTTTTCTTAAGTAATCATTACAAAGCTTAACAAAAATTAATTTCGTCTAAATTATATGAGACGTAAACAGATAAAACTGAACTTTAAGTTCAAATAAAAAAAAATAAATATCGCACTATTACTAAAATTAAAATGTAAGGGGAAAAAAAAAAATCAAATTTTAAGCAATTTTAAGCCAAAATAGTCTTGTCTATCCGTCCGTTCGTCTGGGAAAAGGGTAGATCAAAAAGTTACTTATCCTACTCCAAATTGAAATTTAAAGAGATAGGTTTTGGTTTCTAATGGGAGTAACCGTAATGATTGTAGTTGGTATGTCAACTTTCGAATATAAATATAGCAAGATCAGAAAGAAAAAAAACACCGATAAACAGTTGTTTATAGTGCTCGCGCTTAAAGTTGAAACTCCCAGAATGCAAAGCAGATTATAGATTTCCTGGCCGTTCGCTAACATTGAAATAGCAGAGATGCGACCTCTTCTATTTCAATGTTAGCGAACGGCCAGGAAAGGACAATCTATAATCTGCTTTGCATTCTGGGAGTTTCAACTTTAAGCGCGAGCACTGTAGTAACAAAAAGAAACTGAGAATTTAGGAAATTCAAACATTATTTGAAAGTTATCAAAAATTGAAAAAAGAAGGAAAATTCAGAGGCGGAATTAAATATCAACTGAGGAGAAGAATGTAAAAAAAAAAAGTATGGGAATTTTTTTTATTTTTGTCAGCTATTACGATATTGGAATGAAATTCGAATGCATTTTGGAAGTCTTTGATCCACAGCTCATTACTTATTGGTCTGATACGTATGAGAAACAATGGAGATTTTCCGTATGT
>JAFIDM010012231.1:127459102-127493437 GCA_023159025.1 Thereuonema tuberculata | reverse complement strand
GGGAAATCAAATTTTAAGCAATTTAAAGCCAAAATAGTCTTGTCTATCCGTTCGTCTGGAAAAAGGGTAGACCAAAAAGTTACTTATCCTACCCCAAATTGAAACTTAAAGAGATAGGTTTTGGTTTTTAAGTGAAGTAACCGTAATGATTGTAGTTGGCGTGTCAACTTTCGAATATAAATACAGCAAGATCAGAAAGAAAAAAAAAACACCGATAAACAGTTGTTTAGTGACAAAAAGAAACTGAGAATTTAGGAAATTCAAAAATTATTTGAGATTCAAATGAAATTCAAAGATTATTATCAAAAATTGAAAAAGAAGGAAAATTCAGAGGCGGAATTAAATATCACCTGAGGAGAAGAATGTAAAAAAAAAAGTATGGGAATTTTTTTTATTTTTGTCAGCTATTACGATATTGGAATGAAATTCGAATGCATTTTGGAAGACTTTGGTCCACAGCTCCTTCCTTATTGGTCTGATACGTATGAGAAACAATGGAGATTTTCCGTATGTGAAGCTAACTCCTAAAAGAAAGTTTCCGCTATCTATTTCACCAATAGGTTTTCAGTTATATTGAGAAAGCCCGACGGGATATTCGTATTTCTAAACGTTTTTTGCTTAATCAGTTTTTGTTCTCTACAAAGCACATTGTAAACGTTAGGCTAAACTTTTTTTAGATTTTGTGGTAGCTGCCATATGGATACAAACATTAGGCTCTGTGAACGAAGTACTGTTTTGCATAAGTTTTATATTCTGTATTTTTAAACGTGCTATAATAATACTGAAAACTAAAACATCGACATTATTTGAACCAGTCTTTTGTAATCTTCGTCCAAGTAAATAAGATCTATTCAATTTAATACAGAATCCCCCTTCCGTTCTCCTACGAAACTGAATAGGAAAGGTTAGTGAACGTCATCCATGGCAAACTAAAGCTCACTCCTTATTAAAAACACTCCACGTTTGGGGATATTCGTTAAGTGGAGCTTGTTTTCTTAGCTGTTGTATCACCTGTCATATCACTTGATTGATGTTTTGCGGCAAGTTTTAGTGGAAATTCACTCGGCTGAAACTGTAGCGATGTTTGAAGTTTCAGGGGAAAAAAAAGAGAATTAAAATTCTCTAAAAGATCTCTCAGCAGAACATTAGGTAAAACTTTATTAATGTGATGGTTTCTCCACGCAATCTGTCTTGCACATGGCAACCCCTCCCCTATTAGAGATAGGGAAAAAAGAAATTATGTTTCAGCTGGTGAGGGTTGCCAGGTAGCCTCTCTAAAAAGAACACGAGTACCATGAAATATAAAGAAGATTAAAAAATGTTAATACAATTTTATTGGAATGTACGATTATTTGTTTTTTGGTTTTTCCTATACAAAATGCTTTAGTCTATTTTTCTAAGAAAAGTAGGCTCTTAAAAATCAGCATCAATTTTAGACTAAAGAGTAGACGTTCTTGAAACTCGGCTTTCATATTTACGGACAAGACTCTACCTATCTTTTGAATTAGGAAGTTTCAGTGTGGAGAAATTTGACTAAGCATTTTCCGATAACTTAAAAAGTAACTTACAAATAATAAAATTGACATTATTTCATAAGAAAACAAGCAAACAAACAAACAAACAAAAATTCTTTAATTAAATGGTAATTTCAAAATTCAACAAATTCGTTTACCTAATACTCATTATTTTACTACAATGAATTAGTTTTATTGTTAATAACGCTTTAAAAATATTGTATTATTTTGTATAGTTTAAAAAATGGTATCTGAAGTTGAAATCAGAAGCCCTCGGGACATAACTTTATCTTCTCTTTGTTGTCAGTAATTCAGACTAACAAAGTAGTTAGGAAGTTGCCCATCTGGATCGAATCTTCTCTTTCTTTTTTAGTGTTTTCACCCAACTCTTATCGTTCCTTGTGCTTACAGACAAATCTTTTATTCATTTACTGCAAAGCTTTCCATTGTTATTTATTCATTGCTTGTAAAATTTTATTTTCCTTTTTTTATTTTTGGAAAGTTAAAATCGTTTTAAGAGCTCCTGTGGTTGTATGAAACAAACGCTGTACACCTTACACTCTTTTCCTCTCGGTACAATGAAAGATGGCAGTGAAATTTATGTTGGTATTTTTCGAATCGAAGATCTGGTATCTATGGCTCATTTTCGATTTTTAGGAGGAAATTCCCGTAAACGTTTCTCATAACCATCCCCCGTTTGCAGAACTAACAGGCAATTTACAGTAACTGATAAATGGTATTATTACATAACTTAATTCCCTTTATTAAAGACAAACGCGGCCAGTTACAATCTTAATTAAAAGAAACTTATTTTCCAAATATGGGTATCGTTGCCCTCTGTTATCGCTAAGCTGGAATTGTAGGATGTAGTTTACAAAGCATTAAGATATCTTCAACATCCTTACGATAAGATATCTTAGACTGATATCAGACTTCACTTGCTGACGTCAGAGCGTCTGTGCTATTTCTCATGGACTGATTCGATTCCTGTGTTTTAATTAATCTCTGTGTTTACTTTAGTTCTAGATTCGATTTTCGACGTCATTCTGTCTATCGGAAATTCCTTTTTTTTTTTTTTCCTGAGAGGAAAGGGAGAGGAGGAGGAGGAGACAAGATTCCTGCTATTTTGGACCCAAGGAAGGCTGGTCAGAAGAGACATCTTCAACGGATAAGATACAGCTGTGAAGGGAGGGTAGGGGGAAATCCGAACCAGACAACTCTACTCTCCCCCTTCACCCTTATCGCAAGACAAACAAAACCTTTCCTATTCCCTGCATGGAACAATGTTTCACTTGGGACAGACAAAAAAGAAATGTTTAAAAGATCAACCAAACAGTTTAGTTGTTCTTTGCGTCTAAATATACAGTCGCCTTCGGTTGTGCAAAACTTTTAATGCCTTTTTGTTCCCATCAGAATATATGTTGACATTATTACAACATTAATGACATTATTACAAAATAGCACTAAATGAAATTCCACACACACAGTAGAAATGATTCGAACAGACCCAAAATATTTGTAAAGATTAAGTTGTTTGTGTAAAATTAGTTATTTGCTTTATATTAAATAGTAAATATATAATTACAAATCTCAGTAACTCTTATGGCATAGTTAGAAAATACTTCATATCAGCCATGATTCGATATTTTCTAGTAAACTAAACCTCGGTTTTAAAATGGTTTCCAAATTTATTTACTGCGGAAATACAATAACATTAGTAGTAGGAATAGTAATATAAATGCTAAATTTCTATTTACATTTGATTGTCTACTTAAATAAGAAATTTTGGCTGGATATTACAATGTATTCTTTTAAGTTGATGTGAGATGAAAAGAATTAGAATTTACTGTAATTTTTTTTAATTATATTATCTGTTTGTATTTTTGTTTCTTTGACAATATTTAACTAAAGCGCTTGTACTAAACATAAGGAAGGTTCAGAAATATGCGTGTGTGTGTGTGTGTCTGTGTGACACTAAAACTTTGCCACTAAAAAAAAAAAATAACTAAGACATTTCATTCGGACCATTTACAGAATAAAATAAGTAGTTGTAGCTAATCATAAGTCTAAGAGCTATTTTAGGCGTTTTTATTAAACCTTTATCTTCACTTGGTTAAGAGGGCGTGAAAACAAATATAATTCTGAAATATCATTAGTTAATAAATTCAAACAAAAAAGAAGAGATGTTCCTTGGACCGATTATCAGAGCGATTTATGTCTCACTTAAAATACTTTCTCATTTCAGACAAAACATTGTTTGACTACAGTTATTTACTTCGCGACACTGAGGAATGCGATGAAAATTATTTGACTGCAAATGCCATTTAAAGTAAAATGTTGATTTTTTTTTAATAAAGTTTTAAAATTATTCATTACGATTTTCATAACAGAAAATCTTCTTTCTACAATTAATAATAATTATACAAATGCCCTTATTCGTTGATTGTTTTCGAAAATAAAAGTTATAAATAAAAAAAAAATACTAATAACACACCACACAAATAAATAAATAATGAATTTCTGGACTTCGAATGTCCACTAATATTTAAATTCTTAAAATATTATAAAAAAACTAGCAAAAATCCCCGTTCTTCGTACGGGTTACAAAGATGTGGATGAGAAAGAAATTAAAATTGTAAGATCACTTAAAAAATAAATAAAAAAAAGTTAATTTTTATACTTTTTACAATGTCTACACTATGGAACCTTCCCACATGCCAAATTTCAAGTTTGTAGCATGTTGGGAAGTAAATTTCGAACAGACACACACATATTCACAAATTTCCCTTTTATATTATAGATAAAACATTCAAATACTGCGGATATTCACTCTTTTCTCTTCACTACTTCGGGGCCGTTCAAGTATTATGTAAGCACATTTTTTTAGTATTTTAGACCCTCTCCCCTCGTAAGTAAAAATAAGCAGAAGCCCGACTTCCCCCCCCCCCTTCCGCTTCGTAAGATCTGCAAAATCATTAACAGGCTAAATACCACTGAAAAATTGAAATACAGTAAACCCTCTCAAATCCGGCTTAATGTGGCACCGCTGGCACCCAGTAGGATGGATTACAGGAAAGCCGGACTACCGAGAGTGTTCTTAAAATAACTCAAAAGCTCAATTTTTTTGTGAAGACATAATGCCAGGTTTAATTAATATAACCCCATTTTTCATAATTTGCATTCAAATGTTTATTAAAAACAATACAAATAAAAAGTGTATTTTATAATTACAGTAGTCTTATTTATTGTATACAGTACAATGACGCAAATGCGTTAAACTACATTTTAACAATATACGTACTGTAAAATAAATAAAAAAAATCTAGTTTGTAATGTCTCTTTTAATGTTTTAAATTTACATCCACGCGATAACATCCAAGAGATCCATCCATCAATACCGGCAATTAACACTATGAGCGTTTTGCGGCTACGCGCCGGCCGAGTTAACTCAAAATAGGGAAACAAATTTAGATATTAAAAACAAAAATTTTTACTCAGGATTACTGTAGGGGCCGGATTACCGAGGGCCGGATTTGAGAGATTTTACTGTATACATGAAATACTGAGGGGGAAAAAATGTTTGTCTACCTTACAATAAGCATTGCTCTAATCCCACTCTACCGTTGTCAGAAAAAATAAACAAAGCTTGACCCTTGAATGCTTACGTAATACTTGAAGAGCTCCTTAGATGCTAATATTTATTTAAGTATTTCAATACCATTACTTCGTCGGTGGTCCAGTGATTGAGGTATTGGACTGGAGGAACCCCGGGTTGGTTGGTTGGTTGGTGTTTAATGGCGCAAAAGCAGCTGCGGCTAAGCTGCGCCAAAACCCCGGGTTCAATACCCGGCAGTGGTCAGGGATTTTTTCCACGGTTATTTCTCCTCCAGTCAGTCCCTCTGTCAAACGGTTACCTGGTTTCTTTCTCGGGAGTTAAAGGAAGGTGAGCATTGGGTTGACCATCCGACCTCAACTAGTCCCGTTGGTCGATAATCGTTGAGGCTTAAACCTCTTGCGCACTGCACGACCTGCATGATCTGTTGCGGTGTAGTTTAACCTTTTAAATGCTTTTACTTCTCTTCAAAATTTTAAGTGCTGTAGCAGGATTAGTAGTATTCGAAGTAGCATGCAATAGTGATGCATTCCATAATGAATGTTACATGGGATTTTTACATTGAAATCAGAGAAAAGTATCACTATGCAATATTTATTGATTTTTTTTATAAATTAATCAACATACTGTTCGTTTTCATAAGCGAGAACTACGAATCGCGGACGATTCTACTCCGCAAAGGGGTGATACGCTGAGAAGACTTGTTTTTCTTTTAGTATCTGTTATTTTTGCAATAGTATTTATTCTTTCCATAATTCTTTCCCGAAAAGCGCAAATAGAAAGCAGCTACTAGTAAACTAACACTATAAAAAGTAAGCATCCCCTCTTTGTTTCTCCTATTTTCATGAAATCGAAGGAGACCTGACGCATGCGCAAAAGCGTTGAAAGCTCTCGTAAACAAAACCGAACAGCACTTATATATATCGTCATTATTACAAAACACAGCATTTAATTAGTAAAGATATCATGATCACAAATCTGTTGATTCGACTTGATAAATTTAATTCCGGAAATATTCTCGTTATTGAAGTGTTTAAACAAAAGAAGGTGGAGTTTTATTTGTTTATTTATTTATTTTTTTTAATATTTATTTAACTGTTACAGTTAATTCTTGTGTCTTAAGATTTATTACTAAGTTTAATAGAATTTGTCATTCCTACTCACAAAACAAGATACTTTTTAAAGAGGGAAAAATTATCTCTGTAAATTTGTAAAAATAATATTTTTTTTTTATATAAATACGTCATATCACAATTTAATCATTAGTTCCAATGTACAATTATTCAATTCAATTTACTTTAACGTATTCGGCTTTATAAATACGTTACAAAACATTCACCGAATTTTTAGTAGTAGCTGAAATGGATCAAATATGTCACATCTTTTCCATCCACGAGGGTTTAAATTTAAAATATTAATAATCAACTCTTCATTACAACTGGAAATGAACATCAGCATTTGAAGAATCGCTTTCATTTTATCTAGTGACGTCTGATATGGTATCAAATGATAAGTTCACATTTCTTCTATTTGCCAAAGCTGACAAATTACCCCAAGAAAAGATGAACAAAAATACAGCAACCAAATACCTCGTAGATTTTTTGTTCTAATTTTGGTGAATCATCCATATTTCTACTAAAAAAAGAAATTTTGTAAAAGGTAAAAGCCAGAATCTCAAAGGGATGTCAATGCTTTGTATCTTATGCAACATAACCAAGTCTCCGTAGAATCTAGATATGTTCTGCTATAATAATTGTTTCTAGGGGGATAAGAATGGGACTGCCCACATCGCAAGCTTTCATCCACAAAAGGCACAAAAAGCCAATTCGGAATTTTCAATGACAAAGTTAATGTTAAATTGGTACTGCGGTTTTCTTGACTGGATGGGATACTGAAGAGCCGTTTCAAAAGTATTTATTATTTTAATTATATACTGTATATTTTTATAAAATCAGAACTTTTCAAATTATATGAAAGGAAAACGTATAACATAAAAGACACTTAGAAAGAAAAGATCAATTCATAGAAAGATTATTTTGTATTGAAACTAAATACTAAAGCCAAAATTAAAGGTTTGATTATAAATCAAAATTATTACAAAAGCAACGCATTCTTAGAACCCAGAAATCTTCTTGTGTTCTAATGTTTTTCTAATGGATATTTTCTGTCATTTTCATACGCAAATTTCTTGACAGGAATCCACAGTGAAAATTTCAAAAGGAATAGACAGAAGGTTGCCTGTAAATATTCAAGCCAGGCATCAAGAAGATCTAAGCACAGGAAAATTATTAGGTATTATTCTCTCAGCCATCAAAACACACATACAAACAGACAAACCAATTCAGAGATTTTATGAGCCTAAAGTAGTTACGAATTTCATTAAAGAATAATTGATTTTATTATACTATAAATTACAGTCAGTATTATAAAAAATTTTACTAATAAAAACTATGATGAAATATAAAATAGCCGCCCTTTTCTCCTTAGTTTTTTTTTTTTTTTTTAATGACTTCTAGAAAAAGAAAGCAACGGGTGTGTCTCGGACCTTAGGGGATTGCACAGACTCTAAGTTAAGAAGCACTATTCTAAGGGTTAAAGCTTTAGAAAAATCTCAGACAAATGAACCAGATTCGATCGTGAAATAAAATCCGAACTGGCTGCATTGAAATGAATCACTGATGAGAATAAAGCGAGTAAAAGGAAATGGGTTTTGGATTGAAATGGTATTTAACGAAATAACCAAATGGGTGGAATGTCCGTCAAGTTCTCATTTCATATTTCTCTGGGACTGAATTGAAATTCGGAGACCTGATTCCCAGGGACTTCCGATCACGATTCGGAACCATTTCGACACAATCCGATCGTTTTTCCCAAGAATATTTTATTCGCCCGATACAAGAGAATCCCATAAACTGAGCCACTATTTGCATGGAAACAACAACGACTGTTTTCAAACTATTTCAACTGGAATATGCGAATACAGTTTTCAGCAACATAATCAATAACCCATTTCAGAACTCCTTCTTCCATTCATAGACTGGAATAACTATCAATCAATTTATTTTATGTACATAGGAATAAGAGCTTTTCCCAGAATAAACCTATTGGAAAGCACAGAAAACCCTGATTTATATGATTGCAACAGATATGAACTCTTGTATTGTCTTATGAAATCATTTGGTGACTGGGTATTATTTGCTTCCTTCAAAACAATCACTTGCTTAACATTCTTTTTTTTTTTTTTTTCTTTTAAATTAATTTTCCAAAGTTATGTTTTGGGTTGTCCAAAAAGTTCGTTCGGTTTTTTTTTACGTTCTAGTAGAGCTTAGGTGTCTTTAACGTCATTAGACATCTTTTTGTTAGATTGTATTGTGACAGCTGTCATATCAGCGTGCATTTAGAATAAAAACTGATCAAAACTCGGGAAATTTGTGCCGCCAATTTAATATTGAAGATATTGTTAAAAACTGTTACAGGTTGGCTGGAAAGTTCTGATTCATCCGCCAATATTCACCAGATTTTGCACCTTCGGATTTCCATTTATTTAGGTCTCTACAAAATTCAACAAAAAAATTCAGTTCCCTGGAGGACACCAAAGGCACCCGGAACATTTTTTTGCTCAAAAAGATAAAAAGTTTTGGGAAGATGGAATTAAGAAGTTGCCTGAAAGATGGCAGAAGGTAATGGAACAAACCGTCAATAAAAGTATTGGTGAAAATGAAAAACATGTCTTTTTTTATTTTTTATACAATAAATGAAGAAATTTCTCTATCTCAATATCTCCTGATGGAATATTAGTCGTTACTTTAAGGATGTCCATGAAAGAAAATGCGGGGATGCGAATGGTTCTGTGGTTATCCTTTTATTAATATATATATATATAATATTCATAATACTATGAATACGGTGCACAAGCAGAATCGTCATAATAATTTTGTTGCCTTTTGCCGACCTGCTCTGCTCAACAGGGCGGATTCTATTTGGACCAAATATCAATTTAAATAAAAAAATCCGTCGAAAAAAGGTGGTGGAACGCCGTTCCAATGCGTTCTATGACAAAAAGAGAACTGTATATATATATTAATAAAAGGATAACCACAGCACTATTCGCATCCCCCCATTATATTATATTACTTTAACAAAAATCTAGTAAAGAATTAAAACGCCAAGTAAAATTTCTTAGATACGTAAAAAAAAAAAAGGAAAACTAACTTTTAATTGTAAGAAAATCTTGCTAAACATTTATATAAAACTAATAATCACGTTTAATTGAAAAAGAAGAGGGCGGTGGCTAATCTAAATCACGTCTTTTTTTGGATGGAATTCTAAATTGCATAATTAACCGGCATGTGTAGAAAGGTCAATTATCAGGAGAATATAAAATCAGATTATTTTACTATTTTTGCATTAACTATGTAAATCAATAGTATATAGTCTATAACTTATTTGTATATGTGAATTTCTATTTTATTTTGTTTACATTTTGCTTGTAATAGTCTAAGCTAGTCCTCAGAGAAAAGCAATTAGATAATCACATACGAATGAGGAAGTAAACATGAAAGATAAGGAAATAGTGGCAAAACAAAATTAACAATTACAATACCGTTATTGCCTTCCATTCTGTGATATAAGATATTAATGAATACTACATGTAGACAATAACATATAACAAAGATAAACACTGCAACCACTTGGTAACTATGTTGTTAATGAATAAAGCTCTTTGTTAATTCATCTAAAAATTTTAATAACAACTGCAGACAACAATCTGTATTTTGTTTTCGTTGTGTTAGGAGTTAAAATTCATATATTAATATTAGTCATCGAAGATAGCGATTAAAGATTTAATTTCATCTTTTTTAACCAGTTATAAAAGAATCAATTACGTAAATATGGTAAAACAGAGTTAAGTTTTTTTAAATGAATTGAAAAAAAAAATCCCTTTACAAAACATGAGAATAAAAACTTTATAAAGAAACTAAGCATTCTATAAATGTATGTCTTTTCAAGGTATGAGATCGGCATGAGAAGATTGAATTAATAGAGAATAAACAGTAAACACGCACAAATTAATAATAAATGTTGTATTGAAACATATAAAACATTATGTTTTATATATTTAAATACAACATTTATTATTAATTTGTGCGTGTTTACTGTTTATTCTCTATAAGTTCCATCCGCACGTTAAAGAACGTTCACAAGATTGAATTAAGTTTCAAAATTACTTCAGATTTGTAATTTATTTCAGAGACAATTAGAAGTTTATAATTCTTTGGCAATTTCATGAAATTTCTTTTATCACTTATTTATCATTGAAAGACTTTTAAAATACGGTATTATAAAAGATTTACAGAAGTAGCTGGTTTTCTATGGGGTTATTTGTTAGTTAGATCACTGAGCACTAGGAAATGGAAATTGTTTCAGTTTCGATTTCTTAAAGCATATTCTATTTATTATTATGTAGAGAACATTTTAATTGGTAAATATTTGATCACGAATTTTTAAACAGGTTGAGAACAAAAGTGTTAACTTTAAAGTACTATACATATACAGTAATGCAGGTTGAAGATAGAATCAAAATTAAGCAGTTTTTTCCCGTTTGTTCTACATTTCTGAATCAGATTAAAGCAACCGTGAAGTAGTTCCTGTGACTTTTTATCAATTGCAAGAGATTTGAAATATATTTTTCTTTTTTTCTATAATTACTATTATTAAAAAACCCAAAGCTAATAACGTTCAATTTTTATTTATCTATTATTATTATTTTTTTTTAAAATTCTCCTTGTAAAATTAACACAATTGAAGGAAAGAACATGTAATTGTTACTACTAATAAAGCAACTCAAAAAACTTGAAGAAACAAAGCATGAAGAGGAAGGGATACAAAGTGCATTTTTATTATAGGTACGACCTAAAAAATAAATAAATACAAAAAAAAAGTACACTGGACAAACAGCAGATATATTTAAGGATTAATGGCAACCGTGTCGCTTTAGCCTGATAATCCATTAACAAAAGTAAAAAAAAAAAACCTGGTTACAGCATTGGTAATCGCGAGTCGCGTGACGAACTCTCGAGGGTGTGGTAACGTTATAAATTACAATATGAATCAGATTTAAACGGAGGGAAAAGAAAAATGATTAAAACAGCACGCAAAAAAATTATTAAAATATTCATCCGAAATTGCTAGAGTTGAATCATAGTAGATATCCCCCATCGGTATTTATCATCAAGATACTTACATCAATTCCAGCTTTTTTTTTTCCCCTTGTTATCTGAAAAAGAGCTCTGATCGTACAGACATGGAAAGTCCTGTATATTTATCATTGTGAATATATGTTACTAAATTTAAGGCAATATTGACTTAAAGCCTTTAATATGTTCAAATAAAATTGTTAGGATCATCTTTCTTTTCAATTACAAATCAGTGATATTAAATTAACGTTGTTTTAAATAGCCTGGTATCAATCTTATTCGAAACCTACAAACATTTAACTAACACATCAGTTTCAAATCATGAACTCGATGTTTCTTCACTGATTAAGTTCTAATTGTATGTACTACGGCAAGTGTAATTTTATATAAATAAAGATCGCTAGTAATGAGAGTCAGTTTTTCTTAACTTGTCATTTGACGAAGCAATCTGGAAAATTGATGTTTCGCATATTTCTAAATTCTTTTATGGAAAGCCAATCCCAACAGCAATAAAACTATTTCAGCTGCTTCATTCGCGTGATTCATTAGCATAATTTCGCCAGTGGTTCCATGCTTTCTTTCTTTTTCCTCTTCTGAAACGGGATCTGTGGCGTCCTTGATGAGTAAATTCCTTGTAGGCGGTAAATATGTTGGCAATATTTCAGACACTTGGTAGGTTTTTTTGCCTGCAGTGCCTAGGTGAGCGTCAGATGGCCCTTGCCAAGGGACTTCATAAAAAGGTCCCAGTGCAAAGGCAATCACCGCGGCACACAGCAATTTGCTTCAGCTAATGTGAATCAGAAGAGTCCTTTCTGAACAATCGAGATGAGATTCCTCTCGACCTAAAGAGTTCTTCATTAGTAGAAACGCTAGGAGAAGGAAATCACGCCAATAATGAGAACAGCTCATCAACGGTATAAAGTGTCTTTGGTGAAGACATTCCAAAATCCAAATGGACTTGCGGTCGTCTGTAGAGGGCGCTGCTTCAAATGGAAATTAAAAGTACATGATTTAATCTGTATGTTAATTAATATGTGGTCGCAGTTTCAATGGACACAGCTTATAAAATACTTTTTATTGGGAATAGTAGCACAGTTGGAGAATATTTATACAATCTCCGTTCATTTGGAAATTCCTAAAACGAATAAGAAGTGAAATCGGTGTTGCAAGAATCGTTTCGGTTCAGGATTTAGGATTCTTTTTTCTTCAATCTTTATATAAAATATTTTATTAGCAGTTTTTTGACGATTATACGCTTTATATTTTAATTTTTTAAATGAAAATCACTTTTCTTATTTAGGAAATAACTTTCCTACATTATTGTTAGAAAGAGCGAAGTGGGGATGAACGTAAAGAGAACTAACTGCCGGACACAGCCTCATATCGTCATTTCATATTTTATTTTTGGATTAAAATGCTATGAGTAAATGAAGGGAAATATTGTAGAAACAGAAATCTTTATAACAGAAATTAAATAATTTTAAATAAAGTAATTAAAAAAATTCAAAATGTTAATTAATAATCAAGTCTTTTCATATAATATACATTTGCAAAAATCGCCATCTTTTATTCTTAAAAGAATAAATGGTGAGTTATCTTCTGAAGGGATATATTATATATTTTAATGGTAAAAGTTATCATTCTTCTAAAGATATAAATTTATTTAAAACTCCCGATGAGCTGAATGTGTACCATAGTGCATTGACTGATATTTTACGACTTGCAGATTACAGAATATGGCTGCGAGGGAGGCATTACATGAAGTGGGCCAACTGAGGGAGTCGGGTCAAGTGCGAACACAACTGCAGGGTACGTAATGCTTAGAGCTACAGGTTATTTATCAATATCAGTCAATAACTGCTTCACTGAACAAAAGCAACAGTGCCTCATCAACAGCTCATAAATTCTGTAATTAAAAACAAAAGAGTCTATGGAGATCACCCAAATAGAACCTATTTCTTTTAAGACTCGAGTACAACTCATTACAAAGCCAGACAAAACAAACAAAAAATAAACGAATGTACTGTTTAGTTTTACTTAAACGTACGTATCTTTAAAAATATAGTAAAAAAAAAATAGAAACTATTTTGTAATAAAAACAATGCAATTGACGGAAACAAAACAAATATATATGAAAACATGCATGTAGATATACAGTTCAAGATTAAAATAAATACTAAAATAAAGTATTGTAATCGATTAGGGAATTTCTGCTCAGTTAAATAGAAATACTTATTTTTGTTTATTTGATCACCAACAAATTTCAATATGTGATGGCGCAAGAACGTAAGGGGGGAAGCTTCGTCAGGAAAAAGCAGGGTGTCGAGAACAGGGTGGACAAGGGAGGAGAAAGCACACGCATAAGAAAGTTAGCAATTTCGGGATTTGAACCAGGTTGAGGCAAATCAGTGACGGTAGACTCGGATTGATCATTCAGTTACATCCGAAGGTAAAACAAAAAAGTGCATTCGATTTACCTAGGAATAAAAGGGAATATTTTGTGTCTGTTTGTAATGATTTTCTTACTTCTAACATATATGAATTCTTTATCTTCTGATTAGTCTCAAAATACCTTGAGATTTTAATTTATTTACTGTTCTGTCAGTAAACATATTCGTTTTTAACAGGTAACTACACAAATGTATATTAAAAAGTGTTTACAACTGTTAACAACAGACAGCAGACAAATTGTTTTGAAGGACGAAAGATGACCTCGAAGACGAGGAAAGAAAGAAAAGAATAAGTAATTTTTTTGTTTTTAATTAGCAAATTTTATGTGCGAAGACGTTCGAATAAAAACGAAGTAGCGTGACTAACATACGTACTTATGAGCGCCATTTTTCTTTTGTAGACACCGGAAACTGAGAATGTGAGGAGATATCGAACAACTCCGAATTAGGATGATTTTCTTTTTTCTCCACATTTTAATGTTTTATTAATATCTAATCTCAATTCGAAGGTTATTTAAAAGTAAAGATGTTCAACTATAGGCATTGCAGGGTCTTAAGTGCGCGAGAGGTTTAGGTTCCAACGATCCTCGACAGACGGGACCAGTTGAGGTTAGATGGTCATTCCGACGCCCGCCTTCCTTTAACCTCCAGTTGGTACCCATCTGACAAAAAGCTTGATGAATACTAGGATCCGTCTGAAGGAATAACACCGTGGAAAATTCCCAGACCATCGCCTAAACCACTGGATTATTGTACCCAAAGACAAAAAAAAAACTTCACATTTCTGCATTTGCAGCAGGATAATCGAGAAACTACGATAATTCACTAAAAACTCACCCAAATAATACATTTATATATTTTAATCGTGATCAAAGAAATTCTGTATTCCTGTTTACAGAAAACGATTATTCTGTTATTAAAACTTCCGATTAATGCTAAACACATTAATTCTTCGATTAAATACCATCTACGTAGAAAAGCAACGTAACAACAAACATTTAACGTTTCATTTCTTTGAAGATTGTGGATCTTATTCTGATGAAGAGTTCAACTAAAAAAATCTCCGGAAATAAGCATTAAAGTTGGTGTTTTTTTTTGGCTTCAGGGACGAATGAGCAAAATGTCAGCAACTACCCCAAGAGTTATGTTTTCCAACCAGAAAAAAAAATCCCATTTTGTTTTTTCTTTTATAGCACATGGCCGCTGACTTATTCGCCCTTCCGCCTCAGCTGCCCCACAGTAAATGGAATTTTCCTACATGTTTCAAAACTAACCAAAAAATGTCACCATTCTAAACACGCTAAGCTGATATTTGACAGCAAATTAAAACTTTCCGAATAGTTCAAAACGAACTTCGTAATGATTAGACTAACAAATAGCAATTTTCTAAAATTATATAGTTAAATATGTGAGACGCTAAATTCTTGGCGCCAACGAAAAATACAACAAAACCTCCCGAAGGTGATAAAAGCAAAAATCCTTCTTAATTTCAGACTAGTTTTTTTTCCATGAATCGGATGAATAAATTCGATGATTTCTCTCAAATTCTTCTTGGCTGACGACTTTCTTTCAGAATAATTTCAGAGGACGCCTGAAACCAACGGAAATGGGGGAGTAGAGCTTCTTTCTTTCCCTTCTGAGAAAGTGCGATTTTTTGTGGTTGGCTGAATGTAGCGAAACATCTCGATACACTCATCGGTAGATAAAGAACATGAGGGGGAGGGAAAGGTGCAATGTAGAATGCGTTTAAATTATTCGAAGCTGCTGCTAAGAACAGCAGACAATGGCGCCTTTGAGTGGCGGCTACGATTACGGCGACACCCTTGGCAGCTTACAACATGAGTCAATGGAGAATCCACCCTGTGTGATGTGCAGGTACAGCTGTTACGTAAGACCAACAAACAGCTACGTCATCAAAACCCGTGAGGATTCTAGAGTCGCCGAAAATAGAAGACAGTACCTGTCTCATCGTAAACACACCGTTTCCACTTCAATTAACTAAAGCCAAAACAAAATACTTTCGGAAAAGCTATTCTAAGCTTCTCTTCTGTAACCACAAAACCATTGATTTACTCAACATCTTAAATATTCATCTCATCAAAGAAAAAAAAAATATGTAAGTTAATTTATTTAATAAAATCTAAAAAAACTAGGTATTCGTAGAAAAATGTAGACTGTATCATGTTTTTGATTTAGTTTGGCTTCTCTTAAAATCAAACTAACATACATATCATTTTTTATTTTTTTTTTATTTATTTATTGATTTCTATACATTCTGTATTGATTGAGTTGTCTCAATTAAATTATATGATTCATTTCAAATTCATCCGATTTTCAATAATTATTTCATAAAATAATAGAGTACAGGAATTAACTGATTATAGATTCTTCTATAGATAAATTATTCTTTATCAACTCTTTCCTGCTTATTAGTGTTCTTCATCAAAATTAACCAACATTCAATTCCTGCTTAGATTGAAAAAAAAACTAAAATCCCTTTGAAAAAAAATAAAATAAAAGAATCTTGTGGAGCCTTCAAAGCTAAAATGAACAATAAAAAACTCGCCACATTGATTCCGACGATATTTCCTATAGGCCTGTGTATAAGAGACCTCGTTGTTTACTGGTGACTGCTCCGCTGATGATCACCATATTAGCGTGAAACAGCTGTTCTAGAATGTCACTTAGGAAACACTTGGTCTCACCCATTGATGTACATAAAATATCTTTTTAATTCTCCAGATTTGCTTTTCTTTGTTAAGCTGCTTTAAGATTTATGGTAATAAATTATTATCGATACCAATGGCATTTTCTAAATGCTTTTTATTTATTTATTTATTTATTCATTTTTTCTTTATAAAATTAAGAAAGCTTAATGTGCCAAATTCGATATGAGAATGATTATATTTTCTTCCTAAAATGAATTTAAACTTCATAAAGCGTAGCAGTAAAGATTCGGTAAATGTAAATTTTATATAGTAATTATCAAAATTGTTTTAGTGAATCATCGTAGCTCTTTTTTTTTTTAATGATGGGATTACAAGTGGAGTTTGCGAGTTAAACAAAATAATAATTGGGAACTGCTGGACTAAAGCTACAGTTGAAACTTGTAAATATAAAACAGGAGAGATGAGTGAATGTACTTATTCCAACGTATATTCTAATATTTCTTTTTTTTAATTTCATCCTTCTATTGTAAATATTAAGAGATGTTACAAATGTTTGCCCAAAATGTAATATCTTAATAGCTATCTTTCTTATGTGGATATTAAACAAGAGTAAAAGTTTTGTGAGTGACTAATTATTACAATGACTTAAGTTCATAAATTTCAGAAAACCTCAAGACTAAGAACTTGATGTTGTGATTCTGAGAACAACATCTGAGACAACAGATAGAGAAAAAGAAGACTTCTTTGTGGAAAGATAAGAAGCGTAAGATAAAATAGAACAAAGCAACCGATGAAAAGAACTAAAAAACAAACGTCGAAAAAGTCTTAATTCCGTAGAAATGACGATTACATTTTAAAATGATTGCACTGAAATTACAAAGGAATTAAAACTGAAAAAGAAAAGAAGACCAGCTGCTCATCGAAAGACGGGGGGGAAAAGTAACTTTTGATCTTTAAGATGCCTTATAAGGAGATCTTCGGAAAATTCCTTTTTTCTTTTTTTTTTTTTTTATGCACCCACATATAATCTTTCAAAGTCAAAGACTGGGATAAATTTATCGGCCGCCCCCATCTCGTCTCATAAGATCTACTTTCTCATTCGTGACCTACAAACTTGATCCCAATTTACTTGTGCTCGGGGTTAACTGTCTCCCATTTAACCAAGGAGAACCATGAGGAGGAGGAGGACTTCTGTTCCCAACACTTCTTTTCAATGCCTTAAGCCTAAAACTGAATTTTATTTAGAAGGTTTTTTGACTTTGATATTTTGATCTGTTGATTGTTGTAAGTGATTTCTCAATTATATTCAAATTTATCCCAGAGATGGAAATGACTGCTTCTTAATTTTCGCTTTCATCTTTAAGCACGAGTTTCTAGAGTAAAAGTGTGCTTCTCTGGAGCAAGGTTTCCCAAGAGTGGATCAAAAAAGACATTAAGAGATAGTTTTAAGCGATTTAACTTGTTCTTTATTAAAAAAAATATTATAATGTAATATTTCTGTTTATAAAATTTTATACTGTGATTGCCTGCATTTGTTAATTAAACTTTTACTTGGATATTCTACGGCTAATTATTATCCTACTTCTCAATAAAACATTATGTTATATTTCTGTTTTTAATAAAGCATTATTTAGTTGATCAAACCTGTGATTTAAAGTATTACTTTCATTTGCATATATTGTATTTAATAGATTTCAATTTGGTAACCCATAATGTACGTCTCTCAAAACTAACGGGATACCTGCCACATCAGAGTCGGTGCAATTAGGTATCTTTTCCTCGATATATGTTTATTCTTCACAAAGAAAATAAAAAAATAAGGAAGAAGTTGTCGAACTACAGTTAAAATATCCCACTGCAGGATTGTGCGGACTTTCGGAACGCGGGAGGAAGATTCCAGGCGTTTCCTGAATGGGACTAACAAGTTCTGGGGTAAGTTGAGATCGGGTGATCAGCCTGACGCCCGCGCGCCAGGGAAAAAAAAAGCAGTACCGCTTCTTTAGAGGGCTGGGTAATCATAGGATCCGTCAAAAGAGAATATATATCTATTCTGTTCATCTATATTTTTTTTTGCAAATTTAAGTATTTATTTAAATTATATATAAAAAAAGGGGGTAATTAAACGACAGATTGATTTGTCAAAGAATATCTTTCAAGGCCTGTTATCTAGACAGCCCTAGAAAGGTTATCTAGTATTAGCGAATGTTAAAACAAACTAGGCATTTGTCAAAGCTACGAAGGCTATCAAGTGGCAGTTATTATTGAAGATACTACTTAGATTAAAGAATTACACAACTGGTTTTGTTTTTTTCGGTGATTGGGTGTAATGAAATTCTCGTGAAACCGTTTTAAACTCCATAGGGCTTTAGTTGAAAACTTTCTCTTTTTTTTTAACGTCTTTGATTATCCATTAACAGAAAACCTGTTGCTTCATCGAAAGGCACATAAGCTGAAGGTCACTCCCCACAAGACGAAGGCAGTCGAAGTGACCTCAACCTGCTGTACTACAATCCCCCCACTTCCTGGCTCACAGCTGTGGGATCAATGAACACTCAAGCCACAAGGAGAGGGGACTATTCGCAGGCAGAAGGGAAGACGCAGGAAGGAACTGTATGGACGTGAGTCACCACCATTGCTCTGACCTTGGAAGGAACTAGGGCAAGACGATCGCCAGACCAATGGTGAAACATGATATATAATCGACGTTTTTCATTGTACAAATAAAAAATAACAATTCTGAAGGACTTCGAAAAGAAAAACATTATTTTTGAAACTAGTGAACTAAAGCCGAATCTGATAAGCGGCAGTTTGACAGTTCAACCCTGATAGCCTGACACAACTTGTTCCTATTTTTAGTTTGTTTTTTTTTCTTCTTTTCTGTAAGAAAAAAAAACCCAAATAAATAAAAACAAAGTTTTTATAAATGTTTTCATGACTCAAAAGTATATCATGCTTGAAGATGATTTTTTAAACGTTTTACGCCTACATAAGAAATAGGAACAATTGTGTTAAGGAAAATAAATGAATCAACTGATTAAAACTACAGTTAGTGCTACAAGGCAATGTTTGCCTTACTTGGGCATCATCTCACCAATCAATTACGCATAAACTGCAACGCAAAATTTCAATAAATATTGTTTACAATTATCGATGATAATATATTTTTCTGCTTGCAATTCAGAGCAAAAAAGGCTGGAAACAGGCAACGTAAAGTAGGTGAAATAATAATGTAAATAATGTAAAATATTTATATAGTTGTGCTGTAGATGAAACTCAGAAAGAGGGCTTGAAAATTGGTTATATCGTGTTCTTTTTTGAAGGCGAAGAGATGATTTAATTCTTCATTAAATTTAACTTAAATATTTCAGTGAATTAAACATCTTGAATAAAAAAAAGATAAGCTTATATGATATAACTGTAAAACTTAAATTAGTGATAGCTAGACTCAATTTTTCTTATTTTGTCCTATTTAAAGTCTCTGTCAAGACGCATTGTTAGGTGCTAATAAAGACATTAATCTATGCTTTCTTTCTATTAGATCACCCATAACAATGCATTTTAATTATCAGTATTCATTGTTTTGCGGCGACCTAATAGAAAGAAAACATCCATCAAATCACAGACATCTAACACGGATTACAGTTCGAAATTCAAGGTCAGAATCCGTTTTCAAAGCCTTCAGGTATACATATTAAAAACCTGCAGATCTTAAAAAAAGAAAAGAAAAAAAAAATCAATCCAAATATCAGTTTGTTTTCGTAACCAATATCCTACCATTTCTAAAGATTTTAAAGAATTTTAGTGATTAAAAATAACCAAAGAAATTTATTAATTTTTTGAAATTCTTTTGTTAAAGCCGTCCGTAAACTTCATTCATAAAAGCCTAAAAATAAACACTGAAAAATAAAAAGGAATTTTGTAAATCATTTTAAATCTATTTGTAATAATAAAGAATTACACTTCGAGTATTCTACATTTGTTACTATCTTCATTAATGCATCAGTATTTTATTCTGAAGCAAGTACTACAGTGTATTTTGAGGCAAGTACATTACAACAAGAGAATGGTAAAAGAATTTTACAATCATCTGCTTATTACGTAAACTATTACCATATACTGTGGGTACTGATCTCTGATGTCACTCTATTCACATCCACAGTATGCAAACAATTTCAATCAAACTTCAGTACTTTAAAAGTCATAAAGAAATTCGTTTTAAAAGAGATCTTTGTTTTTATTTGAAAACAAATAAGTTTCGTAAGCGAAACTACAAGAATGATGTTAAGTGATCGTAAATCAACAAAAGAAATTCACAGAGACAATCTCAATCAATCCTGTAGTCACTAGTTTCTTCCGTGATCAAAGATGTCTTGAAAAGAACTAACGAAAGCCAAGGCTGATGTAATCGTGGGATTACAGGCATCAACCATTCTTCTTTCACGGCTGCAATCATTCCATTAGAAAACACAATCACTAAATCTTTTCTATTCTGTTGCTGAAGAAACTGCACCAATGACGCTTATCCAAGAAGATAAGTCTCAGAAATGACTAATACAGATATTTAATGATATTTAGGCAAAAGACAGTCTTTTGAAAGACTGAAATATAGTATTATAATAGCTTTTATTTGCTTTGCTAATTGTTTAGTTTTGACATTATTTCTGTCCCTCTTTCCTATACCACGAAACCCATTTTTCCTTACAACAAGTCTCAAACCTGTGTCAATACTTTGAAGTTCTCCATTTTTCTAAATTTCTTTGCATTTAAGTTTTAGTTTAACTCTCTTTGAAATTCGTTAGAAGGAAAACTAGTAATGCATGAATACAACAAATGACTAAATGTTTAATAATTTAACATGAAATTTTTCGCTTCTTTCTTTTTTATTTGAATGAACAATTGCAAGTAAATAAAACTGAACTGAATTTAATAACTCATCTAACATATTATAAGTTAAAAAAAACCAGCTTTCTGTAAATCATTAACTATCAAAGAACGTTTCACGGGAAAATCAGAAAAAAATATCCATTCACCGTTTTCCGTGAAAGAAACAAATGCATTGTTTCTCTTTTATACTTTTCCGTTCTTTCATCCTAAAGACATGGAATAAACTGTTGTGCGCGAGAGGGTTTTTAAGCAAAAGAGAGATTTGAGAAAAAACTTTAGTGCGACAAACAATTTCTTATGTAGAAGATTCACACTCCTGGTTAAACTAATTTTAAACTATCTTTTTGATTAAATATCAAATACACAAATTATTCGAGGAAGTCTAGTGAGATGTTAAGTTTGTATTAAACAATAAATTATTTTTGATTTTATAGTTACTTATTTCTCTGCACAATCTCTAATACTAATGTCCTTTAGGCTGTGGCATTCATACACCGAATAACTTTAAAGTATTTGTTAATGGCCGAAAAGTTGTCGTAAGGTAGGGAGGAAGATTGTTAGTTATCTGGAAAACATGAATTTTTTTTTTTCTTATGTTGACAGAAATAAGAAAAACACAAATCACGTATCTGCACTTCTCGACTTACACCAATTGGAACCAAGAACAAATTCATAACCGAATAGGTTCGTAAGTCAGTAATTATTGGAATTTGAATTGAGTTCTGTTTTAAATAGTGAGAAATCTTGGAACTATGCGTACATTTTCAATAACATCAATAAACTTACAAAGAAATTAAGATTGAATAGAACAGGAACTTAGTGAACAAGAATAAATGTAAAATTTTTAGTAAAAACTTTTAAAATACTTTTTTTCCCTGACGTCGGTAAGTGGGAGACGAAAAATAAAAGTTTTGCGTCAAGGCCGTAAAGAATGTTACTGAATTCTATTTGCTATAATCCTACATCTTTTATAAGAATAAAAGAATAAGAATAAAAAAGCTTTGTTTTTCTCTTTTTAAATTATTATTAAAAATGTGTCAATTATTTTTTGAAAGTACAATATTGTCAGTAATGCTTATTAAAATATTAATTAAATCTGTAAATCTTTTATAAGATTTTTTATTAACAAAATTGAAAACGTAAAAGCACAGAAGCACGCGACTGAAAGAAGGACGCTGTCCCAGATAGCGAAGAAGTTTTTGTTTTAACTCAGGAAAAAATACGCTTTTGTTTCACTGGAGTCCATTAGGAAGAATGAAATTTCCACCACCATCAGCTGAGAATTTTATCATATCTTAGAATCTAGGAACAGTTGTCAAGGAAAGTGTTTTTCATCTGTTGAAAGTGAACTTCATCTCTAAGAGGTAGACGAATGTCAAACACGGTTGAAAACCCAATAGCTGTCAGAAACCATTAATGGTGCAAGGACTTACCAGTACAAGAAGAAAGCAACACAAGATGTAATCGCTGGGGATCAGCAAGATTTTTTGTTTTTTTTTAAAAAAAAAGCTACAAGAAAGTAAATTGTCGAATTCCTGTTTAAATTCAAGAGTCGTTAAATAAAATTCCACCTTCTGTTTTTTGTTTTTATTTTTTAATGTCTTAGAATCGTTATCATCTTTTTTGCAATAATTTCTAATAAGTTCAACTAAATTCATTAAAATTGGAAATATATCAATAATTGTTTTTCCAATTTATAATTCACAACAGACTTCAGCTCCACAATAGTTCCTAATTATTCTCTTTAAAACAGAAACACCAATTTGATTTTTCCTCCTACAGCTCGAAAATATAAGAAAGTCACTCAATAGTACAACTACAAGAGCAATATTACGAAGACTGATTAATGCAAATTGAAATGTACATAAACACAATTCTTTATCTTATAGAAAAGTATTACAGATAGACTTATAACTTATCAAAGAGATATAAATTATTTGATATTAGAAGACTGATTTTTGTAATTTCTAAATTTAGAATTAGTTTGTAAGTAATTTTTTATTATTATATACAATTTTGGAAGACAAATCATTCAAACAACTCGTTAAGAAAACTGGATTACTTTATTTCTTTATTTTTTTTTCCCCAAGTAATAAATCGAGAAAAAAAAAAAGTTAATATTAAAATAACTTTCAAAATCTTAATAGTTTCACTTGAAGTGTTGATGTTCTATTTGGAGACTCACGAATCTTCATCTTAAAACAGTTGAGTCATACATTCTTGACAACTATTTTACTCTTTCACTTAATCATATACCTAAGGGTAATAACAGAGGAGAAAAGCAATTAAACATCTCTCATCTCTTTCCCTTCCGAAACCAACATGTAGTCAGTGACCCCAGCCAGTGCCCTCTTTTTCCTACACTTTCTCTTTTACGCTGGCATCCAGCCAGACCAGTGGACCTTCCGCCATTCTGTTTTCTTCCTGAAATCCCGCAATTTATTAGTCAACTTCAAGTAGAGTTTATTTCTATTTCCGGAAGAAAAAAAAAAAAAAGGCCTAAGTCGACCTTTGGTAAACACTGATTACTATTCGAAAGATAACTTCTTTTCTTAGTCATTTTGAAGGAAAAAAAAAAGAAGAAAGATAAAGGATAAAGTTAATAAAGAATAAAAACGAAAAAAGTTGCTCTAACAAAACGTCCTCTACTAGTTATTTATTAAAAGACTTTGAGTGTATAATGCAAAACACGTAGCACACGGTGTCAGTAAAGTTTCAGGAGTACACGAAAGAAATAAAATCTCTTAAAGTGGAAAAGAGTTTACATCAATCTCAAATTCCTGTTCTTGAATATTCCTATTATATATTTTTATTAATAGCTGATTTCAACCATCCTTGCCTCCAAGGCTTCCATCTTCGAGATTAATTTTGCAGATAATTGTACTATTAATGGCAGAATTTTTCATTTGCTGCGATCTCTGGAAACTGAATTTCTCAGGTTAAACTACAATAAAAAAAAAAATCAATAGAATTTTAATAAGCGAAAAGACATCCGCCTGAACACCTGAGGGAGAAAAATGAAAACCTCCCGCCTGGGAACCGAAATCAAAGTCGCGAAGTAACATCTTCCTTCCTTTTCCGTGACCTTGGAATCGGGCAGTCGTGACATTGAATGTCCCGATAATCAGTCTTCCTCCACCGAAGATTTCCTTATAAGATTGCTATCGAAAGGGAAACAAACCATACTCAAAGCGCTACAACGTCATTGCGGTTTCTTTTGCTGATTCCCGCATATACACAGCAACTTCTTTTTTTTTATTAAATGTTTTAATGAAATAAATAATATAGTATCACTGAATTCTACTTACACTTGATAAGATATAACATCAATTTTATATCTGGTATTTCAAATACTTATTATTATTATCGTCAATGTTATCTGCACAACTAACGCTATTTTAATTCATACTGAAATATGTTTTATTGGTAGATGAGAAGTTATTATATGTTTACTTTGTGCTAAGTTTTATTTCAAATCATGTTTGTTTCTTTTCAATTTGGGAGTGCCCAAAGACAAACTAACTGGATTATCATATGATTTAGAATTATGACCGAGTGTAAACGTTATAGAGAATAACAAAGTCTTATGACTTGACTATCATATAACTTGGTAGTAGAATGTCAATTCAGTGGCCTTGGGTTCACTCTCGGTTGACTTGAAGCATCACGTGATCATCGGTCGGAATGCTTTCTACCTATCAATTTCTCTGACGATAAGGTTCATCAACCTCGCGCGTGCAGTTATCCCCTATGGGCCAGGTTCAACTGTTGGCCTAAGGCAGATGCGACCCAAGAAAAGCAACAGGAACTCAGACGGTGATGAGCAGCCATTAATCGACTCCATTAATATCCGATTGGCAAAGGTCCGTTCACGTGAGATTGATACCAGATCCCTGCGAGTGATCAAAGAGCAGTAAACGGTGGAGTCGCCCACACCACTGCCTAACTCCGTTTCCTTCTGAAGATTTTGACGTTATTAGTTGCTCGTGAAACAAACTATTATTTTCCTTTCAGAATTTCAAGTTATATTGCAGTGGCGGATTTAGCACTTGAGAGGCCCTAGGCGCAATTCAATTTTGAGGCCCCCTCTAAATATTTTTTACAACCAAAAAAAAAAAAGAAATACTTGGGTGGATGGGGCCCTTAGGCTGTCTGGTGAGGCCCCCTAGGCTTGCTTTTACAACCAAAAAAAAAGGAAATCTTGCTTTTACAACCAAAAAAAAGGAAATAAGCTAAATAATTTTTAAATTTTGAGGCCCCCTCGATATGTGAGGCCCATGGCGCGCGCCTCCTGCGCCTATTGGGAAATCCGCCACTGTTACATTGAAAAGATGCGAAATTCAACAATATGTTCACATAAGCTAATTAATTTCATTGGTATGTAATTGAATGATTACTAAACACCAAAATATATGGCAATTTAAATTACAGTCGGACCTCTATCCCGAAAAAAAGTTCATTATATGGAAAATTCGTTAAATAGAGATTCACCTTTTATTATTCAATATTAATAAAAAAAGTAATAATTTTAATGACATAAAGCACACATTACCACATACGTACTTAAATTTTACTTATAAAATCTGTTAATTTTATCTGAGTTTTTTTTTGTTTTTGTTTTTTTGAAAAAGTGTTTTCGCTCATAGTATTTCTCGCATCTTTGCAATGCACCAAAAACCCCTTCAGTATTTATTTCAAATTGTAATCCGCGTCGGATCGTTTCAAATGATTTTAGCATTTCATCATATGAAGCTTTTTTGATTTCTGCATCATAATCATTTCCATTTTCATCATCTTCATCTTCATCGCAATTCATTGCTGTAATTTTTTTATTTTTCACACTGTCCAAAATATCAGTTAGTGTTTCCGAGGTCTCAACTTCAAAATCAAGTGAAAGATAATCATCACTCAGCACATCATTGTCAATTTCTTCTTTTTCCCTCAGCTGTATCCAAATTTCTTTCATTTCCTCTAAGGGAATATTAATAATAAAAACATTTCAAGGAGAAAAAAAAATAGATACCACGAAAAAGTTCGTTAAATAGAAAATGCACTTCGCTATTTGGAGATTATTTTACGAAGAAATTAACAAAATGTTCTTGGTTCCAAAGAAAAGTTCGCAAAATAGAGAAATTCGCAAAATAGAGTTTCGTTAAATAGAGATCAGACTGTATATTAATTAAAAAGAAAAGTTTCAATTAATAGTAATGTTTTTCGTAGTTTTTTACTAATATTAATAGGAATATCCGATTGAGAAATCTACTCAGGGGTCCAGTGGGGCACATCTTCTTCATCAATTCCCTTGCATCCTTTTGGACCTCGGGGCCTCGTCAATCCAAAAACAAAGGGGCACACGCCACAACTATTTGGGTTTCGATTTTTTTTTTTTTTTTTTTTTTGCTATTATGAAGTAGATTTTACAGTGTAATAACTGTTCCATTAACCATCATCTACGATTTTACCATTTTACTTTCACTACCAGTTTAAATAATAACAAGTAGATACCAACTCTTCATAGGAATTGATTTCCTAAAATACTTTTCCCTGTAAAATTTTAATTTTGTGGCACGTGTCCCTCAATTCCTATTAAACTTCTTTCATAAGATAAATAGTTGTTGAACGGCAACAATATCTTTTACTGATAGTTTATAGCCTCTTGTCAAGCGTTTCAAAATCAGATTAAACAACCTAAACTTACTTGAAGTTCATCTTCCAAGGATAAATAGGTTTTTAAGTTATTTCGACTAATAACAATAATGAGGATACGCTTATTTGACTTGAAATTGAGTTTTTAACGGTTTCTTTTATATAGTTATAAATGTTGTGCTTTTACCATGTACTTTTAAGAACTTACAATCATATTCTAAACTTATAACACCATTTGGGACTGTACTTCTCATTGGAAGTGTATAAAATCCTACAACACGACGTTAATATTACAAAAGCATATATGAAGATAATATAGAATTTAAAGTAATCAATCTACTACCAATCAAATCAATTAGAAAGCAATTCTTCGGTAAAATTTGAGGCTTTAATACAAGAATACCCTTGAAATAAGATTTCTTTTTGCTGAACAGATTTGTAGAAAAATCATTAGATTTGAAGAATCAAAGAAACGTGTAATTTTCTAGCAAACCACTTTAACTAGTGAATGATGAAGACAGCATATCTGTTTCTCAAAGAAGAAAATAATAATCTGCCTTTTCATTAACTTCATTTTCCTAGGCGTTAACGCAATCTTAAAATGAAAGCTAGCAAGGAATAATATTAAAAAAAAAATATGCTTTAAGACACTTTCATTCTAATTCGTATGTATTATAGCAATTTTCGTGCTCACGTCTTTGATGGACTTAGCCCAATGTCAACTTATGGTTGATCTCTGGAAGTGACACGCAACCAACGCCCTCTAGTGTCAAGAACGATGTTATTAAGAGAATCAATAACCTCGACTCTTAACCCTCTCGCAAAAAAAACCCGAGATTTCTATAAATAAACAACCACCCGTCCCTCTGAGAACCATGTTTACATATACTCGATATCTTTTACGAACGAAAACTGAGGACGAAATAGCGGATCTCGGACATTAACGAAAGGAACTCTGCAAAACAGTCAAATGAAATGAGGCGTTTAAAAAGAAAAGCAGTCTATTAAAGCAGAAATCTATTCTGCCTTTTCCAAATCAATTATTTTAGCTAATGATAATCGATCATTTTAATATTTTTTTATTGAAAAATATTAAATTTAATTTATGTCTTTCTTCTACTTTAATGTTACTTTTAATTATTTTAGGTAATAATAGAAAAGCACGAAGACAATTAGACAACAGAATGTGGTATCTAAGTTCTTCTGTGTTTCCTGGCAGTTGTTACTTACATTCAACCAGGGGCATATTTAGACTTTCATTTTGGGGGGAAGGGCAAGAAGTCAGAGATCTCACCAGCAGCATCCCTCCACCCCCCGGAAAAAAGTAGTTTCAAAATTTAGGATCTCTTCAATTTGCTATCGAAACAAATAAAAAAACAGAAGAATACAGGGCTAAACTGTACATTTTGAGATTTTGGGGGGAAGGGGGCATGTACGCCCATACATTGAACAGAATCTTTGCTACTCAAGTTCCTAAATGAGACAATTACTTTCTATCAAAGATCGCATTTAAGACTGAAATCACAACACGATTGTCTCTGTCATATGGCACGGATAATGGAAGAGTGTCTTCAACTACCACCAAAGCACGAGAATTCTGGAAAGTTACAAACTTCTCAGCACATCTACATATTTCAAACAGACAATAAAAGTTAATGCAGATGACTTGTTAGTGAAGTCAACAAATTTGTTTATAACATTTTGGTAAGAGTTTATTTTCAAGCAATTTGTGAATTAAAGACATTTATGTGTGTTGACAATATAACCGTAAATAAAATATGCACTTAAAAATGACTAATAAAGCAAAACTTTCAAACAAAGCTATATGGTACGCTTTTGAAATATTTGCAAAGTAGGAATAGGATACTAGTTTGAACGGTTAAATAAGTTTGAAACTTCGTATAAGTATTAAAATATGCATAGCCCCACATTTTAAAAAGAAGTAGATAAATAGTTCTTAATTACAGTTTTTTACGGATGACAGTTAAATATTAGAAACGTTTTCTATCAAACAGTAAGGATTTGTGTTAAAAGCGCAAATAAAAAAAAATACTGCTTTTACCAGTTCACTGGAATTTTAATAGTAATTGAACATTGTCGATTCTGTTAGAAAGAATGAGAAGAAAAGTTTATTAACTTCCTAACTATCAATAACACAAAATGCAAACTGTGTAACGCCCTTTGAAAGAAAATGGAACTTCTTTTCTAACGACAAAGGGAATTGTTCCGATCTCGTTTATTTCCAGCTCATAAAGGCCATAGGTTGATTAATTTATTCCAATTTGCCTTTGACGAAGATCGGAAGACTCAGGACAAGCAGGAATAACTGCAATTGCAAGACCAGGAAAGAGGCGCCTGAATGACGGTGGTTGGAGTTTAATGCCAACTACATGGTAAAGTGGTACCACAAATGGTAAAGCTCAAGGTTACAGCCATCGAATGGGCAAGGCAAATAAAACTGGACTTACGAATATTGGAGCAAGGTTGCAATCAAAAACCAGAGTACAGTTATTTCTATTATTCTAAAAGATAAATGTAACAATTTCTTATTTAGTTAAATGTTATAGTCAATATTTTTTTCTTTAGATATTGAATAATATGGAATATGTATTAATGTTCTACTTAGCGGCAAATCCTAAAGTATTTAAATATTGACTGATGACAGCATTAGTACGCTCAATTTACTATTTTATGAACCAGCCTCTTCATTTATAATCACAACTGAATGAATGGTTCAATGATGACATATTTTTAAGACTTCTTCACAGCCTCAAGCTACATTTCAAAAATTAGTAAAATAAATTTTCAGAATTTTCTCAGACAAAGAAATAAAACTGCTGTGGAAAATGAAAGTGTCTCAAGCTGAATCTAAATTGATGATGTTTAGGCTATTTCATTTCATTATCGGATTACTTCTTGTGTATGCAATGATTTAAAGAGTGAATAACAAATAAAGCACATTTATTAAAAGAAAACTTTCTTTTCAGAATTAAACTTCCTGAAAATCAATTAAAATGGAACTCATATTAATTTCTATATTCGAGTGAGGCTTAATTATACAATAAATAAAGAATAACAACAAATTCCACTCTTTTTTTTTTCACATGTTGCTAATAACAGGTTCCATTTTATTTTGTGTCACTGCTTACAAAGTGGCCAAATGACTGAGTAGTAATCTAATTCTTCAGAATAAGTAAAGTCGAATAATAATAATAATAATGTAATTCTTTTCTGGAGACAATCGTATCCAAATACATCTGAATACAAATAGTGCTTTAATTACTATTTCTTTTTGATATTTTTATTTTTTTCCAATTTTTAAACATGCGAAGTTTCTAAATGTACATTATATTTATTTCAAGGTTAAGACTTTTCATTTACTTTAATATTTCATCACGAAATGAAAAAAGAAAAGGAGAAATATATAATAAAATGAAAAAAACAAAACAAAAATAAAATAAATAAAATAATCTAAGAGAAATACACTAAGTTTTTAGATCTGAATCTTTTTTTAAGAAAAAATACGACTGTTAAAAACTTAAATTTTCAAAATTATAAAAACTACCAGATATGTGAGAAAATTGCAGCCATTTATATGTAATGCGTAGGAAAAGTAGATCTACTGATTTTCGTTTAAAACTACAGATGATAGCATTAACTAATTAGGAATATCAAATTCTTTTTCTTCCAATAGAACTATCGAATCTCTATCTGACATTACCCATTGCGACTTTCTTTATTTGGTATTTACAGAAGACGTTTCATCCCAAAACCAGAGTCGTTGAATATGGGAAGTGAACTGTGAAGGCAACATTAATATCTCTCCTTTATATCGATTTAAATGTCTAAAAATAGAATTTCGGAGCCCAGTGGAACCAAATCAGTGCAACTCATCTAAATTGAAATTGACTCCGGTAGATGGTGAAAATGTCAAAGGAGTTTCGACACGAGAACTGCATCAATGGGGAAGAAGTCAATACGCGTGGGTGCAAAGGATGAACTTAGCGTGGTGTTGCATCTGGGAATTCGTTTTCACTCAGCACTACACGATACGAGAGAAAGAGAGAGACCAAAAATAGCTCCCGTCCCAATCCAATAAGAAGCAATAGGTGATTCACGTGTTATGACAGAATCGTGGAAGTCACGATTGAAGTAAGGAAAAACAACAACAACAATAAATAAAAGAAAAGACAGCAAAAGATCTAAACTTAGAGATCTTATTCAGAATGGATTAAAATAAGAATTTCAGATTCTAAAGGAGTTGAATTATGTAGGGTGAAACATTCCAGAAACGAGTACGGTACTTTAAATAACAAAGAAAAGAAAGAAAGAATGAAAAAAAAGAGTAAAATAATGAAATATGTCAAGAGCTAAAGATAGCTACGGAAGAGTTCATCTTCTTGAGATCTCAATTAGACAACTTTATTGGTTAATTGGTCGTTATGTAATTCACAAAAAAAGTAAGTTCTGGCATTTTAAAAATCTATTTTCTATTTAAAGTGCTTTTCGAAGCAATTAAATTTGCCTTGCTAAATATTTTATAACAATTATTTTTATCTATTTCACATAACATTAACGATTAAGTTTTAAAATTAATTTTCAGAAAATAATGAAAAGTTTTTATTGAATTACTAGCGTATACAATGACAGGAGAACAATGTGACAGTTTTTAGTTGAGATAGAGTATTTTAAGTAGACGTTTTTTCTATTAAATATTATTTTTAATTTCGTCTTTGAAGTCGAGAAATGTCTCTAACGACTCTTCAGTTCGAAACTGAGGGAGAGCTTCTGCATCTAATGCTCGTCTGACCTTCGCTTGTAGTAGGGTAAAGAATGAATATGAACATTTAAAATTTAATTTCGTAGGCTAAAATTAATGAGTTACTTTATTTTTCTCTGGCTCTTCTCTCATTGCGTCACACACACAGAGGAAGTGATAAGAGATATTTAACAATAATTTGAATGTAGTTCCCGAGGCCTAATGGGTAAGACGTTTGACTTCGGATCAGAAGGTTGTAGGTTCGAGGTTGAGGTTTCATTGTAGAAACTATTTCTATTTTCACAGGAAATTAAAAATATTTTCCGAATAGATGAAGTACATTAGACACAAGACAGATCGGGAAAACTACGAAAGAGATTGTCTGTCTTCTTGTTTTCTGATCATGACAGAATATGTCTTAACCGTCTCTTTCTTCGTCTTTATGTTAAAATATGATTATAAGAAATAAAGCATGAACACAAAAATATGAAAAAATACATAAATTAGGTTATTATTTGAACTAAGTTCTATATGTTTCTAAAAGCTGGAAGAATTTCATGCATCAGATTTACTGCTTATTTTTAGCATATTATATGCTAATTCCCAAAGAATGTTTTAAGTATAAAGTAACAACAACTTCATCCAGTTCATGAGATGATAGACATCAAGGAAAGATTACTGTGTGTTTTTTTGTTTTGCTTTTTTTTTTAAAATTATAAATGTTATTGTACTTAGATCTCATGTCGTATCATGGTGGTTGGAAATAGTAATGGATAGAAGTAACGAATTATTCTCTGTTATGGAAATATCCATAATATTTGTAGGCAAACAGTTCTACAAATATCATGAGTTTAATTTCAAGATAATTTCTCTTATTGTTCAAATTCCTTTTTACTTTTATTTTCTCGTGATTAGAGAAACTGCTTTACTAAAAAAGTAACAGGAGTTGATATCCTGTAACTGCTGTAGGCAATTGAACTCTAATGAACCTCTTACAATTATAGCAATTCATCACAAGATGAACGGTAAATCATACAAAAAATGCTGTGGTTAATTAGGAATTTCTTACAACTGGACAATCTATATGACTGATTATTATTTCAATGGAATTTACTATTCTGATATTCTATGTATTTTGATATAGAACTCTCAAAAGGATGTGTTAAGTTATCAAAGTTAAAAATAAGTAAACCGAATAATAATAAAGCAATTTGCTTTATTTATTTTGAAAGCTACGAATCTCGAGAAAACGAAAATAATGGCGCCAATATGACTGAGAGAAACAAACAACTCTTCAATTGGAAACAATTGTCAGCCATTAGATTCGTTAGTGGAACCGGACGAACAACAGCTCTCACTGGTTTCTTCCCAAGAAACGAGTTCCAGCGATTTGCAGGAGTGGGGGAGACCTTCCTTTTTTTTTTTTTCTTTCTTCGTTCTCAAGAATGGCTTATTCGTTGTCCAATGGTGCTTTTCACCAACAAACCAATCGTCATAAGTGGAACCAAATCCAGTTGGAAATGTTAGCTTTCGTTTTAGCCTGTGAAGCGATTGAGGAAATCGGAGACGAGGCAAATAAAAAGAGAAGCAGAGCTAATGCCTGGAAAGTAGATGACCTTCGTCAAGATACACCAGCAATGAGAACTTTGTTTCCTCATCTGACTTCCCACAAAGCCAGAACGATTCAGGTGTTCAAAGCTTTAACATCCGCTAGTCATTTAAAAAGTTAGAAACAGGCAGTTTTATAAATTAATGTAAAGTTATTGTTTTTTTTCAGGAAATAAGAACATAGCAATCGCATAAATTGAATTGTCTTTCCCGTATGCTGTATACAGGAAAGACATAGCTAATAGTTTTCAAAGAATGACCGAATTAAGTTAGCTGAAGATTTTGCTTTACCAAAATTATTAAAGCAAAAGATCTTAAACAACGTAAATAAATAAATAAATAAAATGATTCCACATCCAGAATTCCCTTTCCACCCACATTTAAAGTACGACTATTATCTCGTCTCATCATCCTTATCATCTCTGCAGCACAAGAGCAATATGCCCCCCCCCCCCTCAACAAAAAAAAATATCCATTCCTTTTTGTTCTTTTTCCAAGACCCAAATATATTCTGCTTACATTGAATATTCTATTAAGTTTAAAAATGTAACTTTTAAAATATATACAAATTTCGTTAAAGTGAATATTAAATTATTTAATTTCATTATCAGTTATTCTCATTTTGAATTTTATGTGTTATTTTAAATTCCCAATTCAATCAATAATAATATCAATGTTAATATTTATGTTAATGTATTTTATGAAAACTTCCTCTTACAGTCAAAGGTAACTGTTCTTACTTTATTATTATTATTATTATTTTTAGTTTTGTTCCTTTCTCTGAGGAAATAGCTTCTAAGTTGAAAGATACTATTCAGAAAAGTTTTTAAATGTGCCTTTTCTTCATTAAACATCCTTATTTTATTTTAAAATCCTACAAAACCAAAATCCAACTTAGCAATCAGAATTTCTAAGATGAATCTGGAAATTAAAGCAACTTGTCAAAAATATCAACTTTTGTGGTGACCAGAATCAACCAACATTAACTGCTTTGA
>JAFIDM010012231.1:127349745-127451584 GCA_023159025.1 Thereuonema tuberculata | reverse complement strand
AATTGTAGATAGCAATGTTTCTCTGAAATGAGGAAGATTCAGTACAAAAAAAATGACAGAGAAAATTCATCAAAAAAGTAAATTAGTTGAATTGAGGAGAAAAAATAGAGTGACAAAGATCAGATCCATTATTCGTTAGTCGCTTTATTACCAAAGATAGATTGATTGATAGAGATACCTGGATAGATAAAGCTATATCTAAAATAAAAATTAGAAATGTAAAAATGGATTAAGAAAATGAGAAAAAATTTTTTATCTTAAGATTTAATAAAAATCCTTCCCGTTTATTTCAAAGAGGCATTTTTTTTTAATGTCTTAAATAAGATCGTAATTTTTCTTTTCTTTTATTGTCTGTTGTATTTCAAGCTACGGCTAATTTAAAAACCGCAAAGCAAACGGCATGAACAAATATAGTCTTGTCTAACACAAAAATAGCGAGGAAACACAATATTCTAAAATATAATGAACTGTTCCATTTATTCTGTGAATCATATAATGTCTAGCCTCGTATATAATTGGGCAAAATTAATTATTGCTAACCTGTTCTGTGTTATCAATTAGCGTAGCGGTATAGTAAGTAAATTTTCATGGTTTTTGTTGTTGACACACAAATAGAAACACACGTATACACCCACAGAAACTCTTAAAAATATAGTTTTAAAGAAGCATTTTTGATACACTTCATTAAAAATCCTATCTATAAAAATACTATTTTCCAGCTAAAAAAAATTAAGTATATTATCAATTTATCAATCGAACAAAATGAACCGTAGATAACAATATTTATTATAATGTTTAAGTAATTCATCATTTTTTAAATTTATAAATTGGTGAAATTAATAATTAACTTATTATCAATTTATAAAAAAATATATAAATAAGTAATTGAATCTATAAATATTATTATCCAATTGGTTAATTCATTTGAGAAAGAAAAAAAAAAAAACCTTGAACTTTAACATCTTATCTGTTAATCATGATCAACTGATAAGAAAGCTGTCAAAATAGAAACATATGTTTCATTTTTTTTTTCCCCTCTGATTTATATACTTTCTTTTTTTTGGATTGAAGTACAAATGCTTTGTCTATTTCTGTTTTCGCCATCTTATTGACCAGAAGCTCAACTTAATTAGAAGCCGATCTTTGCTGCGATCCTCAGTCCACCAAAATAGAAAGTAATAAAGCAAAGGTGCTTTCAAAAACACCTCAACATAAAGGGCAAAAGCAAGTTGTACTGGACAGATTTATTTCATGGTTGATTTATACACAGTGAAAACTTTTGTGACTCCGCGAATTACACGTGGCGCAAAATACCATTTTTTTTTTTTCTTACTTTACTTATTTATCCTATCGCAGTTATATAACAAGAAAAAATCAATGGTTTAAAAATGACTTGTTTGTTAAAACATTTGGAAAAGAAACAGAAAAAAAAATACAGGTTAGATTTTATTTGCTAATGACAAATCCCAGATAGATTCGTCACAGAAAGGCTTCAAGGACGAGCGTTGCGACGCACGTGTTCTGGCTTTCTTTATTTTCAAAAGAAAAGCGATATTAAGAAAATAAAATGTTAATTTACGTTTTATCTCTGTATCATGAACACTGGGTTTACTGCGCTGGGAGAAGTCGATCAATTGTTGAAGTGATTCTTAAAGATGAATTTAATAACTCTCACGTTTCTTAAAAAGCAAGGAACTGTTTCAAGTGGAAAAAAATTGAGAATCATTTGGAAAATCAATATAAAAAAAATACACTTGATGAACAACAAAATAAGTGGCGTCCCTTAATATCCATTACTTACTATTAATATCTATTATACAATATTAATAATATATTGATTTATCAAACAACCATTAATATTAACACTTACTCATATCTATTACTCTAATGTATTACTTAAGTACAGAAACTGCTTTAAACATGATCAATACAAACTTAAAATTATAAGAAAAGAAAGAAAAGGCATTTCAAGATTTCTCTAAACTAGCATCTGTATAAAGTATAGATGTAAAAATAAATCGGAATAGCTTTTATTTTTTATTTAAAGTATAAATAAATAGCTATCGAAAAAAAAAAAAGCTCTTAGAAATCACAGAGCGCAAGATCATTCCCTCTCTTATTAAAACAAAAGACTAATAATTAAAGAAATTAAAAGGAAAAAAAATCTTTAATGGCAAATGGAATTAATGCATCAATACTTTTGCAGATAGTCTATAATAAGGTAAAATAAAGATCAAATTAGAAGGACGTCATTAGACGTTCTTTTCTGCATCAGAATATTATCTTTCTCCTATTTTTCTTCCACGGAAGCAAGGAAATCAATGCTTCTATGCGTAGTTCATTATTTTCTTCCTTTTCTAGAATCTTCTGTTCTTTGTTGATGCGACATTCATTTTTCCAAGAGAAACATCGAGAACAGTTTGAACTTTAGCTCTGCAGAGGATGCGTCTGACGTCATTCCTGTAACTCATAGCAACCGTATCCTGGCAACAGCATCCTTCTGCTGCATTACAGGGACGCAGCTTTGACAGAACATCAATTTAAAAAGAGAGAAAACGACGATACAAAGTTCTTTTCTATTTACCTTCAAATTATGAAATAAAAAGTAAGCGACGGAATCAATTTCTTTATAGAAATAACCACAAATAAACAACCATCGATCAAAGCAACCTAATAAATAAGGAAAAAAAGTCGCTGTGAAGGTCCATAAATAACGCCAACAATTTATTGAAGCACGAAATCAAGTTGTAATTAATTTTAATCGAAAAGACAAGATGGAACCGAATAAAAACGCATTCGATCTCTTCTAAATTCCAACACTGATCGCATTTCGTAGTCATCAATCAAAAGTCTCACTAATAATTTTTTAATTTTGTTTTACTTTGAATTATTTTAAAAAGAGTAGACAAAAGCACCTACAAAGAACAAAAATATTAAACAGACAAATAAGATATAAACGCAGAAGTAAGAATTCCATTTATATCTGAGAATTCTTAGATGTAAATTACACTAAGAATTAAAAATGGAGTTAGATTTCAATTCACTTGTTAAAAAAAAATAATCATCGATCTTATTATATTATGCAAAAGTCTAAAAATGTCAGGATATGTTGTTAGGCTTTCAAATATTATAACAATAACAAATTTCATTTTTAACAGTTTAGTCGTATTGCTTAAATCTCAGTAATGTTTGGTAATTGTACACCTATTTTAGGGCAATTTTTCTTGAGGCCTAAAAAATGTGCCTCTTTGTAGCTCAACCAATAACTATTGATGTACATTAAATTTCTTAGTATGTACGTAGTGTAGGAATGAGATTAGAATTTAACTTAGCAATATGTTTATGTTAAGAACTACTTTGTTTTGGGTCAAGTTGTTCTGGCTGAATAATATTTTATTCATTTCGTGAGGAAAACAGCTATGTTTTGGATACAAATGTAATACGAACCATGATGTCAAATGAGCAATCTCATCCTAGACTCTCAACAGAAGTACAAAAGAGACTGACTTATGTCTCTGGGCTAAGTAACTCCCTCCTGCTGCCCGATTTGTTTTCAAGGGAATTAAGCCGAACAGTGATAAATAAGCTGCTGAAACCCCCCGCAGATAATTTAGAATTATTGTTATTAACATTAGGGACTGAGAAACAAGGAAGTAAATGATCAATCATCAAAGAATTATAAATATAAATCAACATAAAGCTCGGGTTTGATGAAGTTCATTAAGACAAAATCTTCGAAAAATAGCGAAGGAAATGGAAAACGTCAGATTAATCGATAACAAGTATAATTAAAGGAGTAAAACATGTGAAAAAGGCATGTACAAATTAAAAATATCGTAAAGTATAAATGAAATTAAGTATTAACCATCTATTAAAAACAGTAATTATCTTATTAGAACATGGAGTGATAATAAAAATGAGTTAGTAGATTTTACTTTTACAAATGATGATAAAAAAGATAAATAAATATTTTAAAACTTAAATATGGGGGAAAAAAAATGCAGTAGATAATATTTTGAATTCAAATACATGTTATGCTGTATAGGAAGACAAGGATATTATAATTCATCAGTAGAAGGGGTTCACAGGGTCAGAGATATTTCGATGAAAATGCTAATGTTATCTTTTTGTCATGATTCTGTGACTTTTAGTCTGAACGTGGGTTTTCAGAAAAATAAATTAAAAAGGAAAAGGTTTTAATGTCGAAGGAAAGGGGAGGGATTTTGAAAATTGTAACTGCGCTGTCACGAAAGGAATTGTTAATTGAAAAAGGAGTTTATTTCTTCTTAGTTCTCCAGAAAGTTTCTCAAATCTATCTGAGAAATGAATTATGGAATAAGACCACACAGAATGATAAATGTAAAGTTCTTAAAAATAAAAATTAAATAGAAACATCTTGAACGCAGAAAGCATATAGATTTACTCAAAGAAATCAAAGAAATTAATTACTATTGGAAATCTTAATTTTTCTTTAGAATATTCTTAATTTAAAGAAACTTTGGATCAGTGTTTTGGACCAATGTATTTCCATCTGATTAACAATATTATTTGATAGCATTGAATTTTCCGTTGTTTTTTTGTTTTTGCAGATTGATAAAAAAAGTGTAATCTAATTGCTTTGAATTACCTAATTCTTTGAGATCTTAACTGAAGTCTCCTGAAAGCACTGAATAATTGAGAGGAAAACTGAAAACTAAAATGATAATTGTGTAAGACAGATCTCAAACGAAACACGGAAAATTCAGCAACTTAAAAGAAAACGACCTCAATATCATTGCAGTGATAGATATTTGCCAGTCATTTAGAAGTACTGGGATATCTTTGCTGCCATTTTTCAATACACTTTCAAAATGAAAAGATTTTAAGAATTGGGGGGGGGGGGGAAGAGAAAAGCAGACATCTCTCAATTAATCGGAAAATAGGAAGGAAGATGTTAAATCGCGCTAAACAGAGCTAGTAATAACAATAATAATAATTAAAGGACAAACTTGTTGACTTAAAATTATTTGCAATGCTCAGGATATATTTATTGTTCAACTGATATCATCCAAAATGGGATAAAAATAAAAATTAAACATCCAAAATATTAAGAATAATTATAACTGAAAGACTGCGAAGACGAGGAAAAAAGAAATAGAAATGAACTCCCACTTTTATTTGTGCAAGTAGGTATTTTTAGATATTTCTACTACATTTGTTAAGTTTATTTTTATTATTTAAAAACTACCATTATTTTTTAACTATTGACTGCTATCTGACTAATTCCTGTTGTTGAATTCGTATTTATTCTTTAAATTTGTCTTCATCTTGCCTTTATTGGTTTAAGTTCAAATTTATCTTTAAAACTTTAAGTTTGCATCTTTGCAAATTCACAGAATCCTCAGAAAGGCAGAAAAAAATATTCTAGATTCCACACTGCGTACGTGATTAGGCAACTGGAATAAATTTTCTAATACAAAAGTTAGAACGCTATTATCCATAAATATGCATGTCAAATTTCAAAGAGATTCATTCACTGATTACAAGGACTGGGATGCACGACGTAAATGATTTTCTACTTCTCACTTTCCTTAGGAAGACAGGCAAAATATAGTAATCCTATGAATCATGTATGTTTTTTTTTTTTTTTTTTTTTAAAATCCACAGATAACGATGTAATAATTACATCTACGAAAAATTAAACATTTCAAATTGAATTGATATTAGTGCAATGAAAATAGGCTTCCTATTAGAACGAAGACCCTTCAGAGGAGGAGGAGGAGCCCAGATGGCTCGTATTTACAGAAAGGCAATGACTGAAGACATGATGGGAGAAGGGATCAGGGTTGTTGTTGTTTTTTTCTCCCTCCCTTCAATGTGTGCTTATGGGTCACCTCATTTGGTGACGGTCGAAGAGCCACACATTCACTCTTCGATTGAGAAGCTCCTCAGACATTCGGGTCACAGAAATGGATCCAGCAGCTGCAAACGACCCACTTCAACCAATGAACTCCACGAACGCATTTCACTTTTGAACAACTTCCACAAGTTCAAAAACCGAAAATTATAAGACGAAAATAATGTCAGTGAAGTCTTTTTTATTTTGTAATTTCAATTTCCGCGTGAGGTGGAAGTTGTTATTTTGGAAAGACATAGATTTTTAAACTACAAGAAAAAAAAAAAAGTTTACGAAGTTAAAGTTGAAGAGTTTTGAAAGATGGAATGGAGATGATCATTAGATAAGAAGGATGAAGGATACTGAAGTTTCGGTAGAAGTAGAAAGAACAATGATGACTATAGAAACCAAAGAACAATTACTTTGGTTACATAATGAACGAGATAGTTTTAATTAGAGATATATTGGAAGTGTATGAATACCGCACAAAGGTGAAACAGGAATGTCGGATTGTTTGAATAGGGTGATGTCTTAAATTGTGGATTACAGCTAGGAATAGGAAGATTTGGAATTTTTGCGGACGTAAAAATTTTGGGGAAACAAAACGAAGAAGGAGGAATAAGCGATTCGATTCATAATTGAGGGGCCCAGCAGAAAAAGAGTACAAGCCACATCTACAGAGATTTTGATTTGTTGCTGCCATCAAGTGTCTGTTCCATTAATCATCATCTTCAATTTTCCAAAAATTTTCATTGCCAGTTAAAGAATTGCAAGTACACACCAACTTTCCACAGAAAATTAATGTTTCTAATACTTACTTTCCTGTAAAATTTTAATCTTGTGGCATATGCCTCTTTTCCACTGAGCCCCGTCAATTTCAAGTTGATCGAATTCTGTAAATCGTTCTTCAACCAAATATAATCTGTGCTTTTGCAAGAGTTGACGTCATTGATGAAGTTGGTCATGATGTCAATTCTGAAACAATTAGTACTGATTTCAATAGTTATTTAGTGTTAAAAGCCTAAAAGATGCAATCAGTCCTTGATTTTCAAATACTTATTGACTCATAAAATATCTTATAATAATTTCTCCTTAAAAAACAAAGCAAAAAAAACTACTTAGGATACATCAACAAACAATATCTATTTATAAATGTTTGGAGGTTGCTGTTCCTCATTCATCTTTGGAATAAATTTCATTAAGAGTATTTTTATTTATCTCTTGTAATAGAATTTGGCTGTGAAGGTGGGATAGGAATCATTAGATACATCAAATCCATATATAGTTGATTGTCAAGTAATACGATGAAAATGCTGAATAACGATTTTTAGATTAACAGAGAATATAGCAGAGCATGTTGCGTCTCATCTGCAATACGAGAATCCTTAAAATTGCAAAAACTGACCAAACATCTGAGTGTTTCCATCTGAAGTCATTTGTAGCCATATGTAAAAACTATTCTATTCAGTGACACAGAAATTAAATAATGCTTTGTTAACTGTAATCATTTTCTTTTAAAGAACTGTTGCTTAAACTGTGATTCAATGAATTACTTAATTTAAATTTATTAAATAAAGTATAATATCCTGAATATTTAAATATATTACCTTGAAGGTTTAAAAAAAGAAAAAAGAAATCACTATTTGTGAAAAATTGTGAAAAGGTTGAATACTTAATTAAAAAAAAAAACAAAAAAAAAACAATATTTTTGTAAATAACATTTAACAACATTTTAGTTACCACATACTAAATGACTAGCTTCTGAGCTGAATCATTTCGGTGAAATTTTTCATTAGAAATTTTCTTAGTAATTAAAACAAAGAATGTCATTGTGCAGGTAACAATTTTAGATAGGGACTTAAAAGTGAATAAAAACTGAGGAAAACCAACTTATATTTTGCTGCACTTCTATTTCTAGTATTTACTCCTTCCGTTTAATATATCTTCATATGATTCAAATTCGAAGATCATCCAATCTACAAACTGTAACTTCTCCCTTGAATAATTACATAATTTACTACTATAAACGCTACCTCTACGTTTCATACATGATTTTTTATAAAACTGAAAATGAATATCATAAATCAGGTCGTTTGTTAAATTGCATCAGTCTACAATGAAACAATTAGCTTCTATTATAAAATCAAAAGGTGCGCGAACTGACTAATGGCGTTTTGTTAAAAATTTGACAAACTCCCACTAGTTCCAATCCAAATGCGCTGAAAATCCTATCTGGAATTCGTGAGTTTTATTGCTAAGAGGCGAGGAATTATGTCATAATGTCGTGCAGTTGTGTTAGTAACACACTTTAAGATGGTATCAGATTTCTTTACACTTTATATTGCTAATCCGAGCATTAGTTCGAGCAAAAACAACGCAGTGTGTGTGGCTTTTCGTGTTTGAAACAATAAGAACAAAATAATAGAAAAAAAGGAACGGAAAATTACAGAAGTAGGAAAAGTAAAAAAATAATAATAATAAGATCAAAACTTCTTTTATTTTCTTCATTCATATTACACGAGAAAGGAGAGTCATTTAAACCATATTTAAGGAAATAACTTACAGTTCACTGATTGTAGATTTTTTTTTTTTTTTTTGCTATGGTTCGTAAGACTATCAATTCTTATTGACAAAAGATTCTAAAAATTGCAATTTTTAGCAAATTTGTCAATAACTCAAAGAACGAATTTTAGGAATAACTAAAACACGTTATTAGATTTAAGGAAAAAAAAATGGAAGCAGCAACAGAGGTTCTGAATAATAAATTAGAATAAGACATGAAAATCGCTTCACTGAAAGCCTGAACTGTGTGTTTATTTGAGTGTGGAACTGAACGATTCTTTAATGAAAAAGTAACAAAATTGAAGAAATAATTTTCGAAATTGTATAAATTGTTCAGGATGGGGAAAAAAAGTGTGTTGGTTTTATCAACTTTGCTTCCTGAATTTAAAAGAAGCATTTGTCATTCAGTGGTTAGGAAGAAGAATGGTAAATAATAAACAATGATTTCACATTGTCTACTTCATTGTATATTTTGGCGATGGTACGCCCACTACGGGAAAGAAAAGAACGACGAAATAAACATAGGAAAGAAAGGAAACATCCATGCTGGTCCCGGATTTGAACCCAAAATCAGATTTCTAAGCCAAAATCAATAAATCACCATCGAGACCGCTCGGCTGATTGGCGGTATAAAGGTTAGTTCTATAAAGTTTTTTTTAATAACATTTCAACTTTAGAAATATTAATAATTGTCAGAATCGCAGTGATGCCTCAAAAGCAAAAATAAACAGTAAATTCCAGGATGTCATTTGGTAAACAATTTGGTTTCATCCATTGTTGTTTAGAAATATTAATTCGAGAATTTGCTAGAGTAAATTTTTCACGAAATATTAAATCGGTCCTACGAATTAATTTACTCGTTGAGTCATTCAATTTGTAAACAACCTTAGAGAGTAAAGTCATATATACCAAAGCTTCTAAACCGTGTGGATAACTTTGGTGTACGATACCGTAAGAATCAGAGAGTGCATCTCTAATGTTTGGGTTCAGACAAACCCAATTGCTCCAATTTAGACTAAATTCTAGACAGAAATTTTAAACTACTTTCTACTATCTTCTAACAGTGACGGTTAATAAAGTAATAATTTACATTCAAATCAGTTTTAAAAAAAGAAATCTGCTGAGTATTTCAGAGGATACTATTAGATAATGAAATGCAAAGCAAAAGTTCGGTAGGAATTTTGAAAATAAAATGTGGTGGTATGTGGGCCGCGGGATTTTAACAAACAGATAAGGCTGCCGCAAAACAAAAAAAGGTTGAGAAGCACTGACGTAAATTAAACATTGTTGAGGAGCTCTTACAGATAAGAAAAATTATACTACATAAAAACTTACGTTAACCGAGATCCCATCATACAAAAGGAGCTGATACAACGCAATTCGTTGCAATATAACATGTAGCTTACATGCAAATATAGGATTACATGCAAATATAGGATTGTGTATCCCGAGCTTTACCGCAATCCCTACTGAAAGAATATCTGATATTAAAGGGAACCAAATAATCGAATATTTTTTCTGAAAATTCCAGCAAATTCTCCCTCCATTAAATATTTTGTAAATAATTAAGTGCTTTTGATAATTGCAAAATGAAAAAGTAAATTAAAATAAGTTATAGCTACATTTTATATTTTTCACTTTCAAATGCCAGTACTTTACATTTTTTCTTATTATCATTTTGCACTACGTGGAACTGAAGGAAATAAAGTATAGATATGAATTTAATGTTGTCAAAAATTCCGATAATAAAAATCCCGTTAAAATGTCGGTCTGGATTAATCGGAAACTCGGATAAAATGCTTTTCCTGTAAAATGAGAAAGACTGAAGAACAATTACAGCGAATTTTAAAACATATACTTCGGTTCGTGCTTTAAGACTACGTCATTATTTATTAGTCTCAATAATTCGCGGTTAAAAAAAAATGATATAGCTGACAATATAAAGATGACGAAGAACGTCTAACCTATGAATCGACTATATTTAGTCATCGCAGAATTCGAATGATTATATCCTGAATAAGAAAAATAAATAAAAAAAAAGGCTTCAATTATTATTTAGATATTACAAGTAATTTCTGATGACACTAGACAAGAGGAAGAGGAAAGAATCAACACACATGGAATCATTACAATATCACGCAAGACGAGCAAATGAGGTTCCGCAATCTTTTTTTTTTTTCTCTACCCTTTCTTTTTTTTCGTTTGGGGTCAGCAATTAGTTAAATCATCATTTCGCTGTGACTCATTCTTTGACGGATGTTTTCGGATCCAATTATATAGAACAGCTTCGAATGTTCCATTGTATCGATTGGTCTGAAATCGTATTCGTCGACACTCAAGAACAGTCGCTCGCATTTCAAAGGTAGTGAATTTACTTTTATCTTATCTCGAATTTACAGCCGATTTCTGCTTCAGTCACATTTTAATGAGTTTCAGACCGCAATGAACTCTCTGGAACAGGAAACTGACATCATTATCAAAAACAAACACAGTGTTATTGTAATTTCTAACTCTGAAGTATCTGAATCAGGAATCGTTTTCCAATTAAGCAGCAGAGTAAATTTTACACTAATTACTAACAAAAAAAGTCTTCAAATGACGTGAAGACTGTTAGCTACAAATTAAATAAAGGCATATTTTGTTACCTATATTATTTGTGAAATACTGATTTAAATTGCTTATACAACGTTACGAAATAAGAATATTAAAAATATAATAACTTGAATAACTTGAATGCACACTAACTATAATATTTTTGATAGAAAACAAAGAAATGAAGATCTAAAGACAATGTACGAAATTTATAGGAAATCTATTTATTTATTTATTTAAAAGAAATTTTAGAATTTTTACGTTTACTTAAACATAAGCATTAAACAATTCCTAAACAGATATTCTAGAATCTTTTGCTCTTTCTTTGTTCTTCATATTTTACTGGAATTTTGTGCTTCATAATTTAGATAGTAATAGTCTAATTCTGCTCTACCACTAACACAACAATTATAACAAGAAGGAACATAATAATCAAATGATGGCACGAAAAACTTGAAACAGCTGTAAAAAGCATCACAGTATGGAACAAGGACAAAGATGCAATCGGATATAATTTATCGCATTTGTAAATTAAGCCTTTTTGAAGTAGAAATATTTTTACTTTACTCATGAATACTAAACTGATTAGTAAGTTGTCTCTAAAATGGACTAACTACAAAGAGCCACCTTTTCAATGTTGATTGGCAGTTTCAAGCAGATGTGCGAGTCCTTGGTTTATCAAGGCTTTTTAATTACTAGTTCATATAGGTTACATAACATTGTTCCTATTTCAATCTAGTTTTCATTAGTTCAAAGTGGATTTACGGAATAACATCAAATATACAGAACTTTACAGAAAATTTACAGCCGCAACGCGTAAGCGGTTCGTTGGCGCAGCATCTTTACGGTAGCTGCTAGTCACACGATCGCTTACGCACAGCATCACTAGATGAGTGTTAACCTTTAATATTCTTTTTTTGAAATTTCTCGTATCTAAACTTTTTGTATAACTTTGTTTTTATGTTCTATTTGTTTGAATTAAAAGAAAGGATACAATAGTTTCTGTAACTTACTAATACAGTACAGGCATATTGTTATTATTATTACAGTATTACACTGTATTATTATTATTATTATTACGTTGTATTACCACATATGAGCCATTCGAGTACTGTTGATAATGATAATAATAATGACAACAATACTCTTTATTATTATTACCGCATATGCTCTATACTCAGGGATTCGAGTTACGAACAAATCCGACTTAAGAATTTCGTAGGAACGTGCCTCGTTCGTAATCAGGGACCGCCTGAACTATCTAGTGTTGAGAAAATACTAAAAGTACAATGTTAAAGCAAAACCTCTGACAAAATTTATTCAACATCATTCACTAATTCAAGAAACTTGTAGAAAGTAGCATCAGCAATTTCTTTTCACGTACTTTAATAATTTAAATTTTAAAAAAACCTTATTTAAAAATTAGAAACCACTTAAATGGGAATGTCTTAATCGATTTAACTGTCACTACAATATAATCTTTCTTATTCAGTAAAATTCAGAACGATTTCAAATGGTTTCTAAAGCCATTAGAACATTTTTGAAAAAGACTATTTGGTTTTAATTCAATTATTTTTATTTAAAAAAGAAAGAAAGAGCAACTCAACGGACATTGCTTACGTACTTTTCCAAGGTCAGACCTAAATCGGAAGTCGCCATTTTGGCATCCAGGAATATTCAGATAGATCTAATTTTATTTGAATACATTCACTTAGTCTTTGATGGGGAATCCGTTGAAATCCTTGCAATTAGTCCTTTAAATATATCTTCTTTTTGAAAGTTTATTTTATCTTAATAGTATATATTTTTCATTTTCTTAAAAGATATATGTTTTTAATATTAAATTATACAGTAATGTAATAAGCTCGGTATTAATTTTTTTCCCTCTCTTTTTGTTAGAATGTGGCAATCGGTAGAGTCATAATGCAAATGGACGCTGCTGGTGTGATTGCCGCTCGGCCGATGGGAGTCCGATCAGTGGCTAGAAGGCCACCGGAAACAGGAACTTAAGTTTTTTTCCTCCCCTTTCTAGATGGGAAATAGGTTTCCTGTTTGCCTTTTCTCAACACAAGTGCAACGAACAGGAGGAAAATGAACTTACAGCCCGTAATTTAAAAAAAAAATTACAATGCAAAAACATGGATAGATTTCTTAAAGCTTTACGTTTTATTGTCATAGGCTTTTAAGAAGAATTAAAAAAAATTATTAATTTGATCTGATGTTAAAGTTAGATAGACAGAAAATAATTAATAAATAACAAAATACGAACAATAAGTATCATAATTAATTTAATTTTGTACTTCATTTATTTAAGTTTTGACATGCACACTAATGACACAAGAGCTTGAAATCGAAGCTGATCCGGTTGTCAAAATTCCTCCTTTTTGTAAAGTCGTCTGAAAGGGAAGCGGTTGTAGCATGAAACTTCTACGTTTACCAAGCGCATTGGAGTGAAGCGATCACATTCAAATTGATAGCGAACAAAAATAAAATAGGCGGATAGTACGAACTGATTATAAATGAAATCTTTATTAAAGAGTTAATTACGAAATATATATCACTCTCTTTATTTTAGAAAATCAATTTTCAAAAATAAATTCTTATAAGAATTTTTATAAGATAACGATAAGTAAGATTCAGAAAAACAATTAAAAAACAAACAAACCCCAATAAAAAAAAAAAAGTTATTTGCTAACATTAATGAATGATTTAATTTAATAATATAAGTTTGAAGTAGAATAACGAGATGGAATGAAAAGTATATGAAATAAAAAGTATATTAATATATATACTCTTGCATGGAAGTCAAATCAACATACCTGTATTCGTGATTTTTGGATTTTTTTTTCGTCTCATTTAGATATTGTTCATTTAGGGAATCGATTTTTATGATATCTATAATGAAATTTGTTTCATTGTGAACTTAATATTAAGGCCAATGCATTATTACGTATTTTTATTCTCAGTTTTTAAATACATACATTGTTTTATGAAGACAGTGAAAGCTACGAATATTTCCAATGTCCCTTTACATTAATATCAAACAAATCTTTCAAATTAGTTGGATTTATGGATTTCAGTTCCATAGAAATCAACTTTCTATTCGGCAACGCTTTTTCGTCGTTTGTTACTTTCTATTCCTCCCATTCCTTTGGTTTCTTTTAATAAAAGCTTCACGTTTCCTTTCAATTATTCACGTTCTTCTTTCTCTTCTTCGCCGCTGCTCCATCAATTTTAAGTTTTATTTTTTGGAGCGCCATTGGAAGGCACTCACAGAAATCACTCCTCCAACCTCAAGGGAGGCGCGAGGGGATAAGGAATCAGCTCCACCTAGGTGTGATGAATGAATCATTAACGGTGGAAAAATGCACAGAAGACGTCAAGCGCAAAGAGCGGCGCTGGGCGAGGGCCGGTCGCATCGTCGGTCATCATTTCATTAAGTGTCTCTCTTTGATAGGGGGCGTCTCCAACTGGGATTAATCAAACGCCAACTCTGTCTATCCATTATTCTTTTTGAAAAATAAGAAGTGGCGCCGATATAAGTACTCAACTTTATGTTTTTTTAAAAAGATTAAAACTGAAATATACAGGAAAAAGATTAAACTAAACCCGAAACTAAAATAAACCATTTATTTATCATCATCATCCTCTTTTCCTTCATTCACTTCCAAATCATCTAAGAGGCTCCCTTACGAAATCAAAATTATGACATTAATTGTTACTTGGCATTTGTATCGAATAACAATTAATAAACAATTACATATGTTACAATCTAAAACAGAAATGGAGAAACTTCAACCCGAATGATTTTTTTTCCCTGTAGATCATAAGAAAGTTAAAAATATTATCACTGACTTTAATGGAAACAACCAGTAGGAAAGATATAAATTATACAATTTTCGATTAATAGTTTACTTTGTTGTTGATACTAATCATTTCTTTATTATTTTCTACATAAATCTATATCAGTAAGTTTTAAAGATTTTCAATCTCGCTCTCGTAAGCGAGACTTTTTGGCCCAAAGAGAAAAAGTATCCTCCCCCTAAGCCATATTTTGGAAAGTTTGTCTTGTTTGATTCATATATAAAAAAAAGAGCTACGATTTTTATTTATTTATTTAATTATTTTAATATTTAATCCCGCTTATTTATAAGGTAATCTGACAAGTAGTGGATACTAAAATAAAGTATTTACAAAAGATATAAATAACAAATAGCGTTTGTTTGCAACGGAGGATTGCTTGTCATCAAACCAAGATGACTGACTATTTTGATTGATTAGGCCTAATACTGTAATAGACACAGCCTGTGGCTTTCTATCCCGATTTAATAATATAATTCATAAAACATCAACACTTAAGACAACTGTGTCAAATTTTATGTCACTAACAGTAATACATAAATAATTCAAGAAAATACTTGTCTTCTAATCTTATTCCCCGTCTTAATAAGTTCTTTTCAATAACATTAATATTAGCTCAATAATAATAATAAAACAACTGAACTGACTTTCTAAAAACTACATAATTCATTGTGACAATTTATTCCAGATAGTTTTATTTACAAAATTCGTGACTAAAATTTTTATCGGGGGAAGTAACATCAGTGTGAGTATTATTTTTTTTTTCAAACGTCTCAGAAAAGAAGGTGATTAATTTATTATTAAAGCATTACACTTTTTTCAAGATAAATAAAAAAATAAATTTCATTTGAATCAATTATTCATAAAGGTAAATTTACTTCCCGATATACCTGGCATTTAAGTTAACGTTCTCTGTTCCGAATATTCTGAATGATCTTCTATCCCTGATCTTCTTCTCAATCGAGAATTCCATTTTTTTTTCTTTTCCACTTTTAACCGAAATGCAAATGTCACCTAATTCTCCGGCACAGCTTGAAGACACGTCGCCCTGAATGTGTCACCATTGGAGATGTACGGCAGGATTAGGGTGGTCGTGGGAGTTGAAAGAGACGACCTCTCGCCACATTCGGTCCTCAGTAAATCCACTGTGCCACGGAACGTTTTTATTGGAGCGAAAATGTTGAATAAAGAAAGAGCGAAATCGGGAGAAGAGACGATGGAAACGAAAGGGATGAACAGATCCCATGACTTCCCATTTCGATTTAGGCCCGTTCTGCTTAAAGATGGCCGAAGGAATTTCTGGCAATTACATAACAGTTGACATCCTCTGCCAATTAGAACGACGAAATTAATCGTAGAATTAAAGCAGAAAAACGACACCGAATTACTAAACAACATAATTATAAATTCCTTAATTATTGGTCAGTCATTTGTCATTTGCTAGCGAAATAAACTTAAGTTGTAATAGAATTAATAAAAGAAATATGGATAATATACCGAAGCATAAATTTTCGCATTTAAATGCAAAAATGTTAAAAAAAAAACAAAACAAGCAAAAAAACAAAAAACAAAACTTAATCATATAAATATTTTTGTTTTGTATTTTTAAAGTGGAATCTTAATTGAAATTAAAAGTTATTATTATTATTTTTTTTTTTAACTTTCTTGCATTTAAATACGAAAATTTATGCTTTGGTGTATTATTATTTACATATAAACGCCAAGCTCTTCGTTTGTATCTGTTAATACAAATCGCATGGGAGAGAGTATTACGTAAGGATAAATGAACAACGGAAGAGAAGATTATTTAAATAGTGAATTACTATTCGTTTGTGTTTACGAGAACCTTCAGCGCTTTTGCGCATGCGTCAGGTCTCCTTCGATTTCATCAAAATAGGGGTGAGGAGAAATAAAGCGGGGATGTTTACTTTTTATCAGTGTTAGTTTACTAGTAGCTGCGTTCTATTTGAGCTTTTCGGGAAAGAATTATGGAAAGAATAAATACTATTGCAAAAATGCTCCTCCGTTATTTTTTTCGTAAAAGCGAAAATGTCCAAAAGAATTTCTTAGGAAAGTGCCCATCTCAGCGTATCACCCCTCTGCGGAGTAAAATCGTCCGCCAGTGATGGGTCTGGCTTTCGAAAACGAACAGTACACAGAAGTCGAGGTTCCAAAATGACAACGGGACACAACACAGAAAAAAAAAAAAAAAAAAAAAAAACTGAAATAGATTTTTCAATTGATTTTAAATAAAATGCATTTAATATCTGATTGTTTTCATTTCAAATTCCCATTCATCCATAAGTTGTTTTTTTTTTTTTTCTGAATTATAAATGTTACTTAAAATTCTTTAAAGTAATCTATTACATGAATGAGATTAAATTTTATATACGTTACAGTCATTTTTATTTCTTGACGAGAAGTATTTTCTATTTTAACTTTCTTTATTTCTCCTTGAACTTCATTGAACCACTGATTTTATCATACTTGATGAATGCTAATAGACTGAGTTTGTAAGACAGCTGTGCTAGGAGTCCACCATTCCATCTCTGTCATCAAATGGTAAGAAAAATATGACAAAAAAATGTGACAGTGCAGAAGGACAGTGAAGAACGATGTTGAATATCACAGCAGAAATAAATAGGAACTTTTCGATTTTTTTTTGTTTTCCAATTTTTTTCGGTTTAAATCGGAATTTAATATTGAACGACTTTTTTTTTTCTTTCTATCGAAGACTGATTCGCTAATATTTTCAATGCTCTTCTGCCATCTTTCATAAAGCAGATATTACTCAAGAAAAGTCTTTTAGAATTGATAATAGAAACTATAAGTGGATAAGAGTGAATTTCAGTTTTACGATTGTGATTTATAGATATACATGACAAAAGAGAAAGAAGGACCTACATAACTAAATTCGCGTTAATTAAATTCAAGGATTAGCTAAGTTTAAACCGATAATCAACTACTAACACAATTCATAATAAAAATTGATTTTTTTTCCTTTTATTCCGCTGTCACTTGACTGATAAACTACACTATCCTAGAAAACAACTCTCAAACAACAAGTTTCAAGTTTTCACTTTTTAAAACATCAAGCTCCGTTATAAAATTATTATTATTTGAAACAATGCGTTATTGTATTCTTCTGGTTTTTAAGACAGAATAACACTTCACTAAGTCATCACTGATTCACCCTCTACTCATAACAAATTATTGGTTCCACTTAAAAACAGAAAAGAACTTTTATTTGCCCAGAGTTAATGTTTGCTTTTATTAGGCTCGCTATATTTCTTCGAACAGCGAATGACGCAGTGCCATATGCCACGAGTGATCGCTTTTTTTCCTTCTTTAAGACCGTCGTAAATGACAACCACAAGTGGTGTTGGAAGACTGTGGTTCGAATTAAGCAAAACAAATAGAAAACGGACAGAACAGAACGAAGCCAAAGAAATAAAATCAATAAAGAAATAGAAGATTAAAATGCAGAATAATTTTAACTTAATTATTGAATTACACCAAATGATAAACGATAATTTACAAAGCAAAAAATTGTTTAAATGACTGTTAGTACTAGTATTAATCGTTTGAAATATAAAGCCTATTATAAATAACAACAGGATTTTTGTATTTTTAATATAAAAATATTAAGCTTAAATTTCAATATCATTTATCTGAAGAAACGGTTGAGAATTACAGAGCTTTATGGATTCTGTTGAACAAACAGATTGCAATGGACTGTGGCCATCTAAAATAAGCCATTCTTCTGCCGTTAGGTTAGAAGTTGAACAAAAATGGAATTTCACATGATATAATTGAAAATACGATATGAATGAATTTACATAAATAAAGAAGAAACATGAGAATAGACTTCAAAAGCATACAACGCAAAAACTGTTGTAGCTTTTGAAATACAAAAAAACAAATAAGATACTGTAGCAATATCATATTCAATTTTTTTTTAGCTTTTTGTGGTTTTAAATTTCAGCTTCAAAACTTAATGCAGAAGTGCAGGTTTCGATGACCACAATTGGGTTTAGTTGAAGAAAAATTTATATTCTATTATTTTTTTAACTGAATGAAGACTAGTCTAAAAAAATATTATTCAAAAATCATGAACTGGAATTCATTTAGAAATAAAAAGAAAATAATTCATACAATACCTATTTGTTTATAAATATATTTATGTTGCATTCCTTCACATTGAGGTATCATACTAAAAATTAGAATTAAGATGTAGGAAAAAAAGAAAAGAAAAGTGGACTCTGAACTATTTCATTCTCTGAAAGTTTGATTTCTATATTGATTTAAGTATAATATAAATCAGATAAAGTTGAACTGTAAAAATTAGGATTGGAAATGTGAGATAAGTGCAACGAGTGTAATCATATTGAAACAAGTTTCACCTGTTGTTTCAAGGACGTTGTTTAAATGACCCAACACACGATTAACCAATCATCCAAGGTCAAACAGAAAACGAATACCTGTACATAATCTAATTAGCACTTTTAATTAAGGACAGATTACGAGGCTTCGTTCAAAAAAAAGTCAAAGTATAGGATCAATTACAATGTATTTTCTTTGTCTTAAGTTAATGCATAAAATCAAAAGAAAACGAGTGTACAATCCAGTATATTTAATATTTTACTTCAGTTTACTGCAAAATTTCTGAATTCGTTTTTGAGTGTATATGATAAATAGGACATTCCATTATAAGTATTTTCATTAAAACCAAATCAGCAATTCGATTTACAAAACTACTAAACAAGAAACAATAATTAAAAACATGTTTGAAAATCATAGCGTTCGGAAAGGATTCTTCTATTGGTTATGTGGTTTTAGTTGTGCAAATCAGAAATCAGAAATCATGAAAATTAAGAATTCTGTAATAATTACGAAGTTACAGTTATGAAGTTTCTTTGGCTTACTTTATTTTATTGCAGAAGCCTCAAATCTCGTCTTTCCAACAGTGATTTAGAAAGAAACAATTAATTTGTAGCATCTGACCTGCATCCTTGCATAAGGACGTTAATCGGATGAAGAAAGGTCGGAAGAACCAGTCCGCCTTAACTCTCAGCAAAGAAACCACTTCACACAAGTTTGGTGAACCCTAAGACCCCTCTACAGGAAGAACCAAGCGGTAAAAAAACATCCCTCAGGACTTTATTCAGGGATCGAACCTAAGTAGTGAAAATATTAAAAATATAGGCTATCAAATATCAAATGGAGAGAGCTGAATGATGTACCAGTCTAAAAAAACGACCTTCGTTCAACAAAATGTAAGTGAAGAAACAAAAGAAAAAACAAACAAACTACAAAATTGCTAATGAAATGATTGCTTTTTTAAATTCAAATATCTGGAAATCTTTTAGTGAAAAGAATTTTAAAAAATATTAATTAACCCATGATTCTGTATCTAAGGAATACTGTCGAGTTTAATACGTTATACCAAAGTCTGATATACCATTTGCTTTTCATTTTTGCTATCAGTTTTTTTTTTTTTTTTTTTTTTTATTAAATAAGAAAAATAATAATTAACAAATTAATCAAAAGTTTTAAAGGAAAAGGAAAGGAAGTAGGCTACGAACTGTCTAGAAAAGAATATGCAAAGAAATAGACGAGGAGGACAAGGATATCTCATTCCAGAGAAAGACTTGATACAAGTATGTTTTGCGGATGATTTGATCAACAAAAGAAGAATGGATTTAATTTATTCAGATAACCGATAGAAGTTGTGGTCAAGGCAGTGGCAGGCTAATGTGTCTTCCCGAACCGGCATGAATGTTTACTTCCTTTCCTGTGTTTGTCTGCTTCTTCTTCTTCTTCTCTTTAGATTTAAAGCTATACCATAATGGTTTCCTGAGGAATGCAACAGAAAACCACCTCAGTATTTGTCCTAAGAAATATAGCAAAAACATAGCAAGGCGTTGCTCAGTTGTGATTAGACCTATCATAAGACAGAACACCTACATATATATAAAAAAAAAAAGATAGAAGACTCAGTCCTACAAATAAAATGTAATTACTTTGATATATTATTTTACATCCAAGTAAAATATCACTTATTGCTATAATATGAGTATCCAATTTACCTTAATAGACTTAATGAAACTTCTGTAATTAACGATGGATTAAGTCACATTCCTAACCTTGACACTGAACTGTCCCGAGATGAAAAAAATGAAAGGAATGCCTTAAACTTACTGGATTAAATATTAATACTTTTACGTGATAAATTTATCTAATCCCAATTAATTACAATTAAGGAAGCTTTATTAACTGAACTGCTAAGGAGTAATAGTAGAGACTGGACAAAAGTTCTTTTGCGGTGAAGGCCTAAGACATAACTGTAGCGTGAAGCAGAGAAAATAAAAAATGAGGTGACATTTGAGGTGACATACACGACTAACGGAGCAATCGTGAGATATCCGATGTAATTACGAAATTCCACTGGAATTCTCTTCGATTCAGTTTATTAGCAAGGACACAGAGGAAAACTGTTATTATTAAGATCCCTGGGAATTTGATATACTTAAAAGACCCGTATGTTCAGCAGACAAAGAGACAAGCTTCTTTTAATCTATTTAAAACACTTCAATAAATAACAGTCATCCAAAGATGTTAGTAATTCAAAGACTCTGTGATTAACAATCTACAGCAGACGAAAGTTAAAGGAATCTGGGTTGTCCTGTAGCTGCTGTAATAGTAATATAAGATGATTGGAATATCTTTGCGGTTACAAATCACAAGTCTTTTATCAGATTTTCATTGATATTGAAAATAAATTCAAAACAATGACAACTCAAATTATAAAGCATGTATACCTTTAAAAGTAAAGGAACGTTTCAAATACTTATAAAGTACTTCTACAGGCAGTTTTATCCGTCCCTGTATTTTACTTTTTTAATTAAATAGGCTATTTTCTATGATAACAACTTACATAAAACTCCAACCTTCCAACAAACATGGCAATATTTCGTGGGGCCTCACCGGCTCCACTTTCTCAAGCCTTTTCTACAAATTTCCTAGGAGAAGAGAATATCTCCCTCCTTTCCCAACATCAAATTAACAATAAAACACAAACAACAATTTTGAAAACGTGAAAACTCTTCTTATGTAAGTTGTTATTAAAAGAATTATTTGATGTCTTAAGGAATTTATTTATTTTTAAATAGGCTACATGTTTATTATTTAATTTTAACATTTTTGTACCTTTAAATTATAGCAATTTTTTGGTTTTATTGGTGTTATTAATTTACTTCTATTCTTATCCAGCATCTACAATCTTTAAATGAACCAGCAGCAGCAGCACGTAAACAAGTGTTCCACAGTGAAATAATTTCATTGAGAAGTTTCATTCACAGTTGTTTGTTAAAGTTGGTGTCATCAGTAAAGTTAAAAGTAGGATAATTAATGACGATGCTCGTTTGGGGCTACTTCTTTTAAACTGTATCTAAATACTTCTTCCATTTGATGTTAACGTTTGTTAGAAAAAAGAATAGGAACTGTCCTAAAGTTAGTTTTTTCTTTTGTTTATCTCTTTTTTTCTTGTTAGCTTTGGTTTAAAGCTGAATAGGAATAACGCCGTTCTTTCTTTCTTGTTCATCTTCCGTATTCTTTTGTTTCTTCTGATTCGTTCTACAAAGTTTCTATCAACTTGAAAAGGAGTTCAAAAACCTTTGATTCGCGAATTGTTTGTGGAATGATGCCAAGAACCAATGGAATTAGGCAGAATATATCGGTAAAATTTAACTGAGCGCCCAAGTTAAAGAGAAATGGAGGATTTATGGTCGTTCTTTTTACTGTTAGTTTGTTTACTTTGGGAAAGTTCGCTTTTCAGAAGAGATTACTGATGGAATTCAGCTCGAAATTTGATTCCAATAATCTCTTCAAAATTACAAAAAGAAAAAAATCAATCATGAAATAAATTACAGTTCATAAATTTGAATGTTTAAAATGGAGATTCGAACTCTGCCTAAAATGAGAGAAATACTTCGAATTAATTACTGATTAAACATTATTGGGCCGTCCTGAGGTAAAAGGAAGTAACTGCAAATTTACTGATTTTTCGTTTTCTGCATTTTCTACGTAAGGAAGTATCTACACATCTTCCAAAGCAATTTGGTAATGATCTGCTGTTAAGTATGTCCCCTATTTCAATGATCAAAGATAGCAACTGACTCACAATATGCTTATATCTACGGTCAAAGGCAGCAAATAATCAGTTTTCAAATTGCTAGTTGCTTCCTTTTACCTTAGCACGGCCGAATTGGTTTTTCTAAATAAAATAAACGATAAACCAAATTTCAGAGGCAATTTTCCATGGGTTACTGATATCTAAAATATACAATGAAATAATATGAATTGAGATGACAGTTTTCTCCCTAATTACGATTTAAAACCGTTTATACATTTCTTTTTTTCATTAATTTATAATAAATTAATAATTTATTAAACAAAGATGACTGAGAAATTTGAAATTAAAGAGGAAGTTTTGTATCCGGATATTTTATATCTGGGAGGCAGAGAAGCAATGCAAAGATAAGGTCTGTCAATTTCTCTCAATTCGCGAAATATTAAAATTAAATATTCAGTATTTAAGAAATACAATATGGCGGTTTCAGAACTACTTTCTTACATGAGAAAACATCCTTTTACACATATTTTTATAGCTGTTAATCACTGACGATGAATGTAAATCAAGGAAGAAGCATAACGACAATGAGAACAATTATTGTAGTTTAAATAAAAACTACAGATTTATTTTAAATTCCGGCTTTGAATCGTTGAACGCATACAGAAATTGATATGAATCATTAGCCATGATTCACGTTTTGTATATTGTTTAAAAAAAGGAACTAGGTTTCATTTTTTTCTATATTTTTTTAGATGTGTAAAAAAGCAAATGACCTATTTAAAATTCAATATTATCATTATTTATTTTAAGTAGGGTATTTTTTTTAAAATTAAAAAAAAAAATCGAACGAAAGAATTTTTGCAATTTTTAATGAATTGCAGCCATTCTCTAAGCACATGAAACTCTTTGTTTCTTAAATGACAAAACTTTAAACGAAAACAGTTATGAAGAGCACTAACAGATCTTCAGTGGTTAAACCAAATTTTTATCTTAACAATAAGGTTTTTTTCGAATTTATATGAATTATTCGAATATAAATTATTTCCTTCTCCATCATTCTATTTCTTTGTTTTTTTTTTTCAAAAACTTTAAATATATTTGTCACATAATGTTACGATTTTCTATATGTTACAAGTCGCATTTTTACGACTTTGTTTTGGAAACGAGGGTCAAGATGACTTTTATATCGAATTATTTAAAATGGCAATATATTACAATCCTTAAAATAAATTTTAGAATGAACTGTATGAAATAGAAATCAAACTTGATAGCTTGCGTTACATTTCTAGTTCTCCCTACAGACATTTAACAATTTTTATCAATTCTTCATATGTATCTCATTATCTATTTTATTTGCACTTTTCATTTGTATGTTTTTTACTAGTTGAAATAATCTGAACAGTAGTTAATATCTCTAAATCTTTGCTTAATTATGTTGTTTATTACATTCTCTGTTTTATAAGGGTCCCTAATTTCCATCCCACATGGAATTATCATGAAAGTCGTTTGGATATATTACAATTTCAGCGAACTTCAACTTGAGAAGCGTAGGGCTGGCAGGTGATGTGAATATCCTTGATAAAACACCTGTCTAAACTAGCCTTATGCAAGTGTTATCCTGTAGAAGGCGCCCGACTGGGAAGGACAGGCAGTTCCTCTGGTCGACAGCTGCTCTATGGATCAACACTTTTTTTTTTTTTTAATTATTCTATCGTAAAGTTAATCTATTCATGAATGAAAAACTCATTCATGCGTTGCGGACACGACATTCAGAACAACAGGGATTAATCACGAAAAGCTATGGAAAGAAACGAAAAAAAAGTATCGAAAGGTACGATTTTAAAATCAATAAAATGAGATCGAAAAAAAACAACAACCCTACAACATGCACGCACACACACACACACATAAAACCAACAACACGGAATCAGATAACATCAAAATTAAAAAGCTTTTGAAAGCTTCCTTTTCAAATTCCTTTTAAATTTACGTATAAGAAATTTTCACAAATTAATCGCATATTTATTTACCTTAATATCTTTAAGTTGCTTGTCACCACCTGCATTTAAGAACTGTTTGTTCTAAGGAATGGGATAAATGAAATTTTTATTTTTAGCAAAGAACGGGAAAATTACAGTTTTTCACTCGCCATCTTGGGAAAGTATTTGGTTTAAATGCTAAAAGAAGTCTGTACTTTACAAATAAAAGAAAAAAAAAAAACCTGACTGAACTAAAAAAAAGTACTTTAATAAAGAACACCCTTAAATGATTTTAATAATTTAATTTCATTAAGAACACAGTACTTTAAAGATCTGTAAAATCAATTGATTGAAAAAAAAAAAATTGCAATCAGAAATTTTTGATAACTTTGCTAATTTTACTAAAACTGATGTATTTATTATGTAAATAAACAAATAAAACAAAGGTTACCGGTATGCAATTAATAGCAATGTAACAATTTCTTATATTCTTATTTATTCTGAATATGTAAAGCAAATCTTATGTTTTAAAGATAAAAAGATGCAATATCACGTCACTTTTTTTTAACACTTTTCTAGATTTAAGGCTTCATTTGATATATTTCATTTTCGTATTGATGTAATCGAAGCACAAAGAAAATCTGTCATGCTTCGAAAATCAATAATATTTGATGGGATTTTTTTTTTTTGTAGTTATTTCTGCTATAGTTTTCATTATTAATAGTACAGTTAATGGAAAGTAGAGGCATTTGAATACTCTCTATTAAAATATCCTGTATTGATGGTTAAGTAAAAAAGACCAAGCTTTGTATTGGGTATAAATTGTTTTATGTAAATCTCTAAAAGAATACTTATGGTATCTATAATTAAAAAGGGTGAGAATTACCAAAGCTGAAAGCTATCTAATCTTAGTTTTTTGGTTAATAGAAGTCTAGTAAAAAAAAAAATAATCCCAGGTGGAATGGGAAAAAATATAATCTACTAAATCTACTGAAATAATAGATTTTCTAATTTTTTGAAAAAAAAAACAAAAACAAATAACTGTTAATAACTGTAACTGTTAATGACATGGATAGTATTCACGGTATTTCATATTTTCTATACACAAAATATGTTACTACATTCTTTAGATAAATACGGATAATCGAGACTTTCTTTTTTGTATTATTATTTTACAAATGGAACAAAAGAATAAATTCACTCGTTATCTGAAATAATTATGTATTAAATGAAATAATTAGATATTAAATATTAAATGAAATAATTATGTATTTACAAGGAAAATATGGATAATAATTTTTATTTAAAATGTGCTGTTTAAAATATTCTACTAATTTGAATAAGACGTATTTCGTAATATTTTAGAAAACCATTCTTTACATAAAAGAAGAAATAGACAATATAAAATATATCATAAATACTTACTGAAATAACCTGAATAAGAATATTAAAAAAAATGAAAAAAAATTACTAAATGTTATTGTGGAGATATAATAGTAATAATTTAAAAAAACAATCTTTCATCAAAATTAAAGACATGTTTGTGCATTACATCATCTTGGAAATTAAAACTTATTATTATGTCTTTGAGAGAAATTTATTAAGTGTAATATAAAGGTACATAAAAAGTAAAATTATAATTTACTAGTAAATTATAGGAAACTAAATGATTCATGAAAAGTGGGTCAAAAGCCTTCTTTTAATTTCTATAGAAAACAGCAAATAATGAGTTAGGAAGGACTCACTCCAATGTCAATCACCAATTAAATAACGCATGGCGAGGGGAAAAGGCTTGTTAACGAACACCTACTTGTTGGTTTGTTTTTTTTATCCGCTGTTTTTCTAAGTAAGTAACCGTAAATTAAAGTAAATTCCATTATTGCTGCGATGGTGGAACTAAGCATTTTGCCGCCTGCCCACGACCTATTTCCACCAACCACTTCTGTTGGAAAAATTGTCTGTTCCAAGTTGTAATTTGATTTTCCAAGGAGTTGATTCTCGAAGGATAAATGATGATGGCCAACAATAATAACAACAACACATGGAGGTCAAAGAAAAATTAAAACAATAGCTGGCAACTGTCACAGCCAGTATGTCATGTAGCAGTTATTTTTAACCTATATTTCCTTGTCAGAAACCTTCAGAAACGTTCCTAGTGACAGGAAAACTGCGTTGCAAAGAACCATTTGCCAAAGAAACTGCGAATTCAATAAAATTTGGACAGACTTCATTTCACTTTAATGCTTCAAGTTTTCATATTCTTCTGTAGATTATTCTGACTCAATTTATTAGCAATCACATTCTGAACCACTTTCATAAAATTATTACACTACATCTTTAGATTTGGGTTGATGAATGTACACTAAAGCGGTATTAATTTTCTTTGAAAAATTTACATAAATTGTAAGAAATTAAAGAAAAAAGGGTGAAAAAAGCAGTTTTTGACCGTTATTATTGCAAACACCAGTTCGGTCAATGAAATACGTTGTTGCTGAGTGGTTTTTTACATGAAGATTTATAAGAGAAAACAGCACAATCAAGTATAATCTTAGAACTAAGAAGAAGAAAATTGGGCTGGTTGGGACCTACGCTGAGAAAAGAAGACCTGGAACCTCATAACACTGTTCAATGGAATCCACAAGGAAGACCCAGAAAGACATGGAAAAGAATTATTATGAAGGAGTGCGCTGGAATGACTGGGAACGAGCTGGGGCTAACTGCAAAAGAACGTGATGGTTGGCATGCCCTCATAGACGACCTATGTTCCTGACGGAATTTGGACTTTGAAGATGATGATGATACAAATTACTTAACAATAGATGCTAGCTTAATCGATATAATAAAGCGTACAATATTTATTTTATTGTTGCCATTAAAAAAATATGAAAAATATAGTTCTAAATGTATTTTTTTTGGAATTATACATGATGGCCCATATTTATATGTACACGAATATCTAAAGCAGGGGTCGGCAACCCGCGGCCCGCGGGGTGTCTTAAGATTTTCCTTTTTTTTTTTTTTGATTGTTAAAATAAGATTTTGGCCCTTTTTGGCCCAAGTGCGGCCCGCAGTAATCCCCACATAAAATATGTGGCCCTCTTTAAACAAAAGGTTGCCGACCCCTGATCTAAAGGAATCTATGGCCAATCGTATATATAAATTTGGGCCACTCTATACACAATGCATTATCATGTTATTGATTAATAACGTATAATATTAATAAGGCATCGTTGAATTAAACTATATAGCCACCAGTTTCTGGCTAATGTTGATTTATAATAAATATTAATAATTTGCCTTTAAAAAAATCTTACACGTTTCGCACAACAAGAAAAAGCATCTCTTGAAACATCTGTGTTTCTTTTAAATTTACAAAAAAAAAAAAAAAAAATAGGATTTTTATTATGAAAAATGATGAAGGACGAAAACTATTTGCAAATCATATATATTCTTTCTCTTAAAGATTTTACTTATTTTTAAAAAAAGACTAGCGAATGTAGATAAGTTTTTGTGGAACTAAAAGAAAAATAAGTCCGGAAAGACAAACAGTCTTGTAATCTTTTACCTTCAGATACTAATGTGGAGATGCGATGTGATGCTTTAGGGAAACTATTCTGAGAATGGAGAGAAAAAGAAAACAAAAGAGCAACTACCCTTGATTAAGTAAGAGGTGTAGAACAATGGTACTTGAGTACATTTTACAGTAACTGTCTATGTTTCAGAAATTAAAGGTTTGTTTTAAAGTTTTGCATCTAAATCTTGGACTAAGATAAGTCATGCATCAATCTTTGGAATTTAAAAATTCTTGGATTTTTAAGTGACATTACATTCTAGATTTGCTATCAAACTATCTTATTATATCAGCTTTTCTATACCTTTTTCTTTCGTAAATAACAAATTAAAATCTAACCCTTAAAAACAACTGAACTTACTTCAATCATTTTTCGCCAACTTCGAATTAATCTTTTACTTTTGGAAAATTTCATTTGCTAATTTTTAGAATCAATTCTTTATATTTTTTCTTAAAGCTTATTTTGTTATCAGAATTTATGACTTAACTTGGATAATCAAGTACTGGTTAAAGAAATTTTAATAGGCAAGTACAAGGATCGGCAACTTGAAGGTTTATCTAGGGCTCCTAATATCATTTTTTTTTTTTTTTAAGTTATTGGGTGAACTGATTTTTTTTTAAAAGTCCACTATTCTTAAAATTAGATTTTTTTTCTTTTTTTTGAAATTTTGAAAAATACGCTGGTTTAGCGAAAAAAATTGCCGATTTCTGAGTTAATGTAAAGATAGTGTTTTAATTCTAAACTCCTTCTCAATTACAAATATAATTTTTATGAAAATTATTATCAAAAACCTTGTTTTTAATAAGGTAAACCAAAGTCTTATCTTCCTAGGATTAGTAGTTCAGATGGACAAACAGTATTCGACTTATAATAATTGCATTCTAAAACCTTTTTTATTTATTTATTTTTGTTATTTAACCATGCATAATAAAGCATGTTAGACAAAATAACCAACCATGGTTATTATGGTTTTCTATACTACAGTCGGACCTCTATTTAACGAACCTCTATTTTGCGAACTTTTCTTTGGAACCAAGAACATTTTGCTAATTTCTTCGTAAAATAACCTCCAAATAGCGAAGTGCATTTTCTATTTAACGAACTTTTTCTGGTATCTATTTTTTTTTTCCTCCTTGAAATGTTTTTATTATTAATATTCCCTTAGAGGAAATGAAAGAAATGTGGATACAGCTGAGGTAAAAAGAAGAATTAACGATGATGTGCTGATTGATGATTATCTTTCACTTGATTTTGAAGTAGAGACCTCGGAAACACTAACTGAATCGGGTATTTTAGACAGTGTGAAAAATAAAAACAATACAGCTATGAATTGCGATGAAGATGAAGATGATGAAAATGGAAATGATCATGATGCAGAAATCAAAAAAACTTCGTTTGATCATTTGAAAAATCCGACGCGGATTACAATTTAAAGAAAATACAGTACCGAAGGGGTTTTTGGTGCATTGCAAAGATGCGAATGTACTATGAGCAAACACACTTTTTCTAAAAAAAAAAAAAAAAAAAAAAAACTCAGAGGAAATTAACAGACTTTATTAGTAAAATTTAAATTCGCATGTGGTAATGTATGCTTTATGTCATTCAAATCATTACTTTTTTTAATAATATTTATTGTTTATATATTTTAAATCTGTTTTATGTAGTTTAAAGTAATTTTAAAAGGTGAATCTCTATTTAACGAATTTTCCATATAACGAACTTTTTTTCGGGATTTAGCGACTTCGTTAAATAGAGGTCCGACTGTATTATTATAAAACTGAAGAGTTTGTGTGTTTAAACGCGCTAATCTCAGGAACTACCAATCCGATTTGAAAAATTCTTTTTGCATTAGATAGCCCGTTTATTGAGGAAGCTTATAGGCTATATAACATCACGCTACGACCAAAAGGAGCGGAGCAGTAAACATAAATGTTAACCAACGGGTGCGGCGGCGTCGGCGGGCGGCTTGGCTGCACGACGAGAACCGAACATTACCGAGAAGGGCCGAACTTAACGCGGGTGACACCGCGGGTCACAGCTCATTATAAACATATATGTATAAAAATAAATCATAACATGATTCAAAATTATGGATATACAGTCGGACCTCTATTTAACGAAGTCGCTAAATCCCGAAAAAAAAGTTCGTTATATGGAAAATTCGTTAAATAGAGATTCACCTTTTAAATTACTTTAAACTACATAAAACAGATTTAAAATACATAAACAATAAATATTATTAAAAAAGGTACAATTTTAATGATATAAAGCATACATTACCACATGAATACTTAAATTTTCCTAATAAAGTCTGTTAATTTTGTCTGAGGTTTTTTTTTTTTTTAAAGTGTTTTCGCTCATAGTAGGTCTCGCATCTTTGCAATGCACTAAAAACCCCTTCAGTATTGTCTTCAAATTGTCATTCCGTGTCGGATTGTTTCAAATGATTTTAGCATTTCATCATACGAAGGTTTTTTTTTTTTTTTATTTCTGCATCATGATCATTTCCATTTTGATCATTTTCATCTTCATCGCAATTCATAGCTGTATTGTTTTTATTTTTCGCACTGTCCAAAATATCCGATTAAATTAGTGTTTCCGAGGTCTCAACTTCAAAATCAAGTGAAAGATAAACATCAATCAGCACATCATTGCTAATTTCTTCTTTTTCGCTCAGCTGTATCCAAATTTCTTTCATTTCCTCTAAGGGAATGTTGATAATAAAAACATTTCAAAGAGAAAAAAAAAAAAGATACCACGAAAAAGTTCGTTAAATACAAAAAGCACTTCGCTATTTGGAGGTTATTTTACGAAGAAATTAGCAAAATGTTCTTGGTTCCAAAGAAAAGTTCGCAAAATAGAGAAATTCGCAAAATAGAGGTTCGTTAAATAGAGGTCCGACTGTATATATATAAACAAATATTATATAACTTATTTGCCACTTCAATTATTAAGTGCGGTTATTAAAGCTGAATCACATAAGTAAAACAAAATCGGTATCGCTCGGACATTCAAATTGCCATGAACCTTTGTGTACTTCAGTTTCGAATCAGGAAGTTTTGCATTTTCATTACATTCAGCAAAAACTGAATTACTAACAGAAATTATTCACGCATGCACAATTAACATCAATTGTTGGAATAAATTATTCCAATTTGTGGTAATCATATTTTTTTTTCCATTTAAAGCAATTACAGAGTCATTTCTATTACAATTTTTTTAGTCTTTTTAATTAAGCTTAACCACAAAATGAAGGTCTGCCTTCAAAACGTTGCGCATGAGCATTTCGCTTACATTCGCTTCAATTTCCAATTGGTAAAACATGGCCGCCATTTTATCAACAAGTGTGACATAAAAATAGAGGAAGAAGTACTCGATGATTCTGTTAATAACTATATAAGCACTCATATTTAAAAAATGGATCTACGATATCAGAATATATAAATGATAATGGAAGCAATGCGTATGGAAGTTCTTTACTTTTCCGAAGCAGAATGAGATCTTAGGCTTTAGTAAAAGGGCAGAAAAATTGTTTCAATACAGCAGCAATAGGCTTAAATTGTGATAAAAATGAAGAATTATTAACATAATTCATTTTAAAATTTCTATGATTTGAAAAAGTATTTGGATCCTATACTTGTAATTTTATCAAAAAAATAAAACAAACTTTATCCAATTTCCTTCAACATCAATTAATCATCAACTGATTCAGATTCCTGTCTCATTGTGCATGTTTTATAGTAAACTTTAGTTTAAAATTATTTAAGTTTATTACTTTCATCTTTATGAGTCTTCACGTATTTTTTTTTTTTTTTATTTCATTGAAGTTTTGAAGGTCTTATTAGAGGACGAAATGAAGTTGACTCCACTAAGCTTTTCCCTAGAGCATTCCCTATCTTTGGCGAATGTTTTGTAATCTTCGCTTCGACGTCCCTCTGCAGTCATCTGAATTTAGTCCAAATTCCTCTACTGGCATCGCTGCAATGTTTATTAGCATCTCCAATTACAAAGTCATTTGCTGAATGGTTGAGCTCCTAACAGGCAACAGAGCTCAACACGAAATAAAGGTAAATGTTTGTTAATCCGATTCACGAACACCCACCTACCTCAACAAAAATCACATTAAAACAAACAAAATGACACAGTTTACGGATATAAATTTGGGAATGAGGAAACTTTCTTGATTTTTTTTTTTTTTACCACTTCATACATTAAAAAAAAAAAAAAAAAAAAAAAAAAAACAACCAAAGCTGTCATTAGTTCTCCATTAAAATAACGATTAATTCTGATTGAACAAAATCTAGGCATTTTATTTCGAATTTTTTAGAATCAATAAAAAAACAGGAGAAGGCATTTTTGAGGCAACAGTATTATTATTGTGAATGTCATCAGGATGATATCATTTAGTACCGGTAAATCTTTTTTAAAATTAATTGTAAATTCTGTTTCTTAATCCTAATCTCTATAATACATTCTGACATGTTCAAAGATTATTTGTTTCTATTCTGTCTTAAGCTTTCCTTATTTACATTTTATTCAGTTAGTAATTGCATCACGTGTGTTTAAAATGTACACAAAATTCCCAATTTCTTTTATTTTTTTTTTTTTTTTTTTTTTTTAAGCAAATGTTCGAGTGTTTCTTGTAATTAAAGCTTTTATTCTTTTGCATCAATCCTAGACTCGTCCAATACCGTTATTCGAATAATTATTACTTAACTAGCAGATAAACACGTCAAAAATGGCGGAATAAATGGTTTAACAGCCATGTCGACATTAACGAATTTTACAGCTAAAGACTATAAATAACTTTCTGAACGATTAAAAATGACGCAAAACTAATTGAAATCTACAAAACTGTAATTAAATGACAATGATTATTTAAATATAGCTTAGTTCCACAGAAAAAAAAAAAACCCCAAACCAGCAAAACATAAACTCAATCATTCTGATGTCTCCCTAGTACGGTGCTAGCACTGATAATTTTATATGTATTACTATACGCTGGCATTTGATATTTGAGCAACACGAGAATAATTAAACAATAATTAATTAAAAAAATTTACAAATTTATCACTTTATTATGTGACCCTTTCCTCATGGTAAGATAATAATCTGAATCTTTAATAATTTTAATTATCTACACCTAATATGCCATTAAATTAATTGAAATTCCATAAAGATCAATATTTCCAATCTTAACAAGCTTCTCCCGTTTTATAATATCAAAGTCCTAACTTATTAATTCTCCTGATATTTGATATTTTAAAAGTTGTTCAGAATTTTCACATCCTTATGTCTCTCAATTACTCTAAACCTGAGGCACCAGCAATGATTTGCCAATGATTAGTGAAGCGACCTCAATAAGAGATAACATTTCTTCTGTGGTTGCTAAAACCCGAAATACTCAACTAAACAAAAACGAAAGAAGTCGGTTATCAGCATTTAGTATCTACTTTGGGTCGCAATTCTTGGCGCCAAACATTTCTTGAAATGATTCCAATGTGCACATGACACCCGCTAATTTAGCGCATAATCATGGCTTAATCCGGTTCCAAAAATCATGAATGTGGGAGTTGAAAAATTGGTTTCTGAAATTCCCTCAACAAAACAACATAATAAGTCTGGAAATTGAAAGTAATCTTCTGCTCGTTTGATTTCCGCTATTTCTCATGATTTATAATTCATGGAAATCGAAAAACTCTTTCAATTTGCAATGGTTAGTTATGTAAAGGAAAGGCAATTTATCACAAATAACTGGAGAAGAAAATTTTATTGTAAAGAATAATCATTATTTATGAATAGGTGCAATGATTTAAAATGGACGAATTTACTTTTCGATAATACTTTCCTGGAACTTTATGGTAATTTACTGAATCATTTTTTTCGTTGTGGAAGAGTATCCCCCCACCCCTACCAAAAAAAAAAAAAAAAAAAATATTCCCAAATCAACACAAACTAACCCTAGCCGTGCTGGCGTAGTCGTGCGGTCTCGGCGGCGGCCAGCCGTGGCGTCCAATGCGCCAGTACCTGGGTTCGAATCCCGGCAGTGGCATGGGTGTTACTTTCTCCTTCTGTGTCTTGTCCATTTTCTGCGGGTATAGCGTGAGCTGCCTCCTATGGCGTACCCTGGGCAACGTTTCATCGGCGAAATGCTCACATTTCTCGCCCCTTGTTGAGGCCAATAGTTTAAGTACTAAGAGCCCGGGCGTTAACAAAAAACGAAAACAAAAACAAAAAAAAAACTAAGCCTCACCACCGCACACAATACAACAGTCCCTATCATTCACAAACAACTCCACGGAACTACAGAAATCAAATCAGAAACATATGTTACCTTACAGCAACATATTTAAAAATATTAAAATGATTTCACAACAATTATAAGGAAGCAATTAATAAGTGTTCAACATTTACTCGACAATGTTTTGATGATTAATTCTTCCCATGACCACTAACACATTTTTTTTTTATTTACTGAATTATTTGATTATTCATTGCTGATAAAATGTTTTTGGAATTTGACATATCTTACGAATATATTAATTCGAAATCATATTCAGTTGACAAGATATGAATACGACTTTTTCTTTTGCATGGAAAGAATTCATTATAATACAATCTGTTATAAGCTATATACAAGAAGAGAAAGAAAAAAATTACCGTAAACGATCGACATCCTTTAAGAATTCTAGTTTTGTTTTTTAATGATGAGAATAATTTTTAAATCTCCTTAATTTTATATTTATTAAAAACAAGATTGTAAAATGGCTCAATATGACACCAAAGACTATTTACAAAGAAAGACTTTTTATAAATTATAGGTTAATTCATGTTAATTAGAATTAACTCCTTAAGAAGGCAAGAAATCCTACTTTGCATCTCTCGTCCTTTAAATTTTTATCGTTTTATAAATTCTTAGAATGTATTAGAATTGAATCCTACCTCTAGGACGGGTCCTGCACTAAGAATGGTCTGTTCCACTCCACTACCATGGGTCCCTTTTTGACTCAATGCAGTCAAATGATGAAGTAAGAAGTTGGTGCTTTCTGTTTTTCCGGAGCCGCTTTCGCCAGAGATCACAATGCACTGATTGCGGTGGTCCCGCAACATGGTATGGTAGGCTGCATCAGCGATGGCAAAGATATGCGGAGGCAGTTCGCCAAGGCGCCTGTTCTGATACAACTTAACATACTTAGGGTTGTAGATGGGATAGAACTTGAAGGGATTGACTGCAATCAAGATGGATCCGACATAGGTGTAGATATGGCCAGAATGAAACCTGGCTTTCAAGTTCTCCAGAAGTGTCTTTTCATTGAGGTCCGGTAGCTGACATAGATCTGGATATTCCTTGTCACGTGGTTGGTACAGGAACCGCAAGAAATAGTCACGGATGAGCTCGGTGTCCGTGCCGTCCGCCCAGGCAGCGTTTCGGGTCGACAAATCGTTCAGCTTCTCCCGCAGGCAGAACCGGTACTCGGGCCCCTGGAAGCTCTCCCGTCTGTCGCCCTTCCACATCGGCACGACTCTGGGCCAGAGCAGCATAACGGCCACGGGGTTTTCGTGGCCACCGAGCCGCCGCTCTTTACACTCTTGGCCACCAGCATTGCCGATCACCTCAGCAAGTTCATAGTTCTCGGGTTTACGGAGCTCAAGTTTCTCCGAAATGCAGCCGACGATCTCATCGGCAGTGGTCGGCTTACTTGCTTCAACGCTCAACACCTCATATTTGGGACTCACAGACCCTACAAATACTTTAACGATATAGCGGTTATCCATGGCACGCAGTGGACAAGGATTGAAACCATAGCCAGCATTCTGAAAAGAAAAAAAGAAAGTTTATGTTAAAAATAATAACGTACTTTATAAAATCAAAAATAATTTCAATAATAACAGAAGAAGTTACCCCGAAATTAGTAATTTCTAAGTTACATAAATCTTAATAAAACTAGATATTAATAAAATAAATAAATAAAGCTTAAACTAGATCCTGCGTTCCTCAGCGACTTGCAAGTTTCACTGGCATAGAAGAATTATAACTTGATAGAAAGATCATAACCGATAAGATATCACTTTTATTGACAATACTAATAAAGCGATCTTCTCGATTACAACTGAACATAATTCTTGAAGAAAAACGAAAGATGTAGTTACTTCATGGTAAAAATTAAGACATATAATACACGCCAAAATATACCAATTTTTATTCTTCTTCCAATAATTATGGCAAAATCGCGATAAACGGGCAACAGACAAATTTAGTATATTATCTTAAAGAGCAACGAGTCTTGCCCTATAATTCTCTCAAAAACAAAATGCAATTGCCACGAAGTTGACATCTATCCTTGAAATGAATCAGGGAACCGACACATCAAACAAACTTTGTTACTTACACGAGTTCAAAAAACTCAGACTAGTTCATACCAACATACAATAATTTACATTAATACGAGACCCCGGTCTATATTTGAGATTTAAACTGTACCATTCAAATTTTCAAGCCTTTTATTTTACTTTTCTCGTTTCGAAAATAATATCGAAGCACTGCAAAGTCTCAAGCAACGCCAGATTAATTCAACATTCAAAGACACATTTCCTAGATTTAATCTTTACATAATTTTAGATGCATTACCATCCCCACTCTAACAGCAAATTAGAAATCTTATAAATGCATCTTTTATGTTCAGCAATTGTCAAAATTAGGGAATCATTAATTGCAAGAGTGATTAAATAAAGAAAATCCTTGTATTCGTTTAAAAGTTAAATCGATGTATCATTTTACAAGAGGATGAAGCGTAGGAGGAAGAGGGCCTTCACTCCTAATTAATAGGTTGCATTGGAGGGCCAGAAAGACACACTCTGAAACTGGTGCCCATTTGGAAAGGCCTGAATTTTGAGGAGAAACAACAAGAAAATAAAAATATACCGAATCGAACTGGGCTTCCCAGGTTTATTATTATTATTTTTATGAGAACTATTTCTAAATGAAAATAGATTTTTTTCTAGAACAGACAAAATTAAGACAAGAAGAAGAACATTAAACTCCATAAATGACAAAAGAAGCAAAAAGATCCGTAATAAGAAAGATTCAGATAAATCCACCTTTCTTTCAAATAGAGTTACTGAACTTGAAAAGCAAAGAAATCCAAGGTCGATGTTTGTATGAATGAAAGAAGAAAAAAAAGAGAAAGGACACAAGTTATTTTTTTATTGCTCTTATAACTGATAGGAAGATTACCTCCTGTAATCTAATAAGACAGTTCTCAAGTTGTTTACTTTCCGGAAAAAAAAAAAAAAAGAGAGACTATTTCTATAAGTTAGATGGAAAAAAAAATTCCAATTTTTAAAAGTAAGCAATAGAAATCAGTGTGATAATTTGAAAAGAATAATTCTAAATTAGACGTCCTTAACTCTTTAATTTTTCAAAGAAATTTATTACCAACAACAAAGGATGAGACCCAATTGTTTACCAAATGACATCCTGGAATAGCTGTTTCACGCTCTTCGGCGATCATCAGCCAGGAGCAGTCACTAGTAAACCACGAGGTCAGTTATTAAAATTTATTATCAACATTTTAGTTAACAGAATATACTTTTGATCAATTTCAGTTTTAACGTAAAAACAAGATGGGGGAAAAAAAAAAAGTTTTGTTTTTTTCCAAAATTTGAGAGATCTAAAAAAACAAACAAAAAAACAACAGGGGGTTCTATTGACTTCACCGGAAGTCTTCAAAGGCGAGGAGAAAGCACCACAATATTCATCTCAAAGAATGAACTGAATTAATAGATTCTAGACGAACTGAATAAGAAGGAGATGAAATAAATTTTGCAAAAGCTTAAATCTATGGTGAAGAAGATTAAGATATTTGATTATACGAAAATAAACGTTCAGCTAGTTTAAAAGAATTTCTTTCGAGATCTGCTACATAGCTTGGCTTAACGAACGAATTCTGTTGTAATGCGATAATAAATGTTCTAATTTGTCCATTGTGTTCTTCCTTTCTGTCTTCATTAGCAATTGTAATGCAATTAAACTGTTCAGCTCGTTTAGTGAAGAAATTGTTCTGATTCTTCTGGGAGAACATTATCACGTGATCAATTCACATAATGATTGAATCGAAGAGAACGTCTGCTCAGTCGAGTAAATATTCACGAGAAGATTCGAATGCACAGCTCCAATTAGTCTAGTTCGATGCATGATTTAATATTTACGAGCTAAGATTCCCATCGATTATTCCGAAATAAAATGCAGACGTACAACTGCATTTCAAAGACAGACTTGCTGCGAATAAAATATTTTCGAATAATATTATTTTCAATATCCGAAGAAATATTTTATTTTTAAAAATCGCCTACTGTGCTGTTCGCCACAAATAATTGGATTTTTGGCGAAATTACTTTATAATTAATGAATTCAACATTAAAAAAAAACAAAAAAACCTTCTATGAGTTAAGGCAAGAATTACCTCATTCCATAAATTTCAGCAATATGTAACGAGACATATTTTCTTTGTCTTTATTTAAGAATCTGAAGTTTCGAATAGTATATTTCAGTCCTGATGGACAGGATGTGCAGCAGGGATCCCGCTAGAATGTTTGATGAAGTCCTCACCCCTCCCCTCAAATGACAAAAAATACCGGTAGACCCTGTTTCTTAATTAGATACCATTCCCCCAAATATCTGGTTAAGCGAAGAGACCTGAAGAAATATCTTCCTATATGCGTGATTCATTATGAATGGACTTTTTAAGTCCTTATTTCGAACTTATATTGAGCAGCAGCTGTTGCCATAGTTTTTACAATTAAGTAGGTGCAAATATATATTGGTGAGTCCTGATCAGTAACAATTACAAATGTTTCATTTCTCGTCGTCTTGTAATTGCATCCTTCCTAATTAGGGATTTATAATGTATATGCCAATACAACTTTCAAATTACTGTTTCTATGAAGACACTGCCCAATTTGCCTTCACTTATATATATTAAACATTTATAAGCTTGTTATCGATTATTATGTAATGAAAGCTTTTTTTTTTTTTATTTTAAACAAATTTATACTATTCAGCTATAAAAGTTACAAAAAAATTTCTGATACATAAAAAATAAACGACAATAGACTTTGAAATTACAAAAGTTAAAAACATGTAGCCTTTTAATGCTTTAAATTATAACTTTTGTAATTTCAAAGTGTGTTGTCATCTATATTTTATGTTTAACATTTCCACACGTAATACACAGCATTCCGTTAAATTTCTGATATTATTGAGACTAAAACATTTAGGTTGGTACAGACATCTAGAAAGATTGGAAGAATTAAGATGGCCGAAGAGTGTATGGCAGTGGGCCTAATGAAAGAAGGACAGGAAGACCTGTTAGAACTGGGAGAGATGGGGTGGAAGATGAATTAATCACTACAGATCTTTAACATGCCGACTGGATGAACAGAAGCAAATGGACTTCGGGAAGCGAAACGATAAACAGCCGTAACAAAACCGTAATATTAATATATATATTATCCGTTTTTTTTTTTTATCGGTTTAATTTAAATTCATCATGTGATTACTGACCAGCCAATCATGACATTATAAATAAGATGCATATAAATGTTGTTTTCTGAAATAAACGAAGAACCAAACTATTTCAGTTTAAATTTAAGTCTAAACCATTCTACTCATTCCTCATATTACATACATCGCCTCCTACCATAAGTAATACATTTTCTTTTATGTTGTCAGAAAAAATAGTAAATAAATAAATAAATAAATAAAATAGTTGCTTTATGGAGCATCAACGAATGAATGAGCATCTCGTCTCGCAATGAATAAAAAGGTTTTCATTCTTAGTAAACATTTTTTTTTTATATTTTTCCGGACATTTCGTAAATTCTGAATTGAGAAATCGACATTACAGGCATTCACTTCACTTTCTGATACCTTCAATAAAACTTCGGCATTTTTTCGAATGAAATGCAGCAAAAAAATCAAATTGCAAAGAAAATTCTTTTTTTAATGTCAGATAATGTGCACAGATCTACATTTATTTTGTTATTTCTGTAGACCTAACACCAGCCTCTTACTAAGTGAATCGATGTTGAATTTCATTGATGCTTGCACTGATCCTCGTACTACGAGTACGTATCTGTAAATCAGATCAACCAGTGCAAAGACAGCTATAAATAGACTCTGATTGTTTTCAATTTCTTGTTGGCTTTCTTCCTTGTGGAAAACCTCCACGAAATAAAAGATGTTGAACACAATGAATCAAAGCATTCCTAATGGAAATAGGAATCAAGAAAAGGGAAATATTTCACCTGAGCTCTAAACTATGAGTCTATGAGAACTGTTATGAGGTAAAATGAAGATTGAAAAAATGTTGTTTTTTTTTTTACTTTTCAAAATGTTATGTCGTAGTTTCGATGTAAAATGTGATAGTGGGTGTGTATTCTTTCCTTTCTTTTTCAATTTCCCAAAAGGGCTTTGATGTCCTGTCGCAACACTTGCTCTGCAACGCTGAATTTGTTTGATGTATCAAAAAAACAAAACAACATCAAGGGGCGTCAACGGGAGTGGTCACACAGAATTCTTGCCCTGTTTGCTGCAATAGGTATCACTGATGCTCCTCACCTACAAATTTCTAAATGACTGTACTCCTCATATTTCCAAATTAAAAAAACCAAATAAAACGTAAACATCATTAACAGTCTCAAATTCAGTAAGTGCTTTGTGTGGTCATTATAATTTTATAAATCGTAAATACGATGGGAAGTAAATTTACTTCTACTACAAAATTTTCCACTCAAATTTTACAGCCAATTTCGAAAACACCTGAAATTCATCAGTAATGACTATTACGTCGTTGGTAGTTTTTATAATGTATTCATTTCTATTTTCAGAAAATCTACTGATTGACAACTGTTTTAATGTTGAAGACAATTTCAAATTTCATTTGAAAGCCGAATGGCTCAAAGAAAATTGTAACACCATACAACAACCACAAGCAATTGAGAAAAGTATGGTCGAGTCTGGGTCTCCAGATACTATCAAAGGTCTATACTATTAAAGAAACAGTGGTCCATATTACTTTACATAGATAGTATTTCAATTAAATCTGACTGTTTCAGCAATAAATGTTTTCGTAATACTGTAAATTCAGTGATATATATAATATATATTGCATTTGCTATAATGTTAACATTTCTGTGAAGTTCTCGGAAATGCTATTTATCTCCAAGATTGTTACAGATAAAAATCAATGCAAGTTTATATACCATATGTTATTAAAAAAAAAAAAAATGAGATAACTTCTCAGTTAACATCTTATATTTTCGCCTTAAGATTTTAGCGATTAACAGAAGGCGTTTCTCAAAGTGACTCACTTTTACATTTAAAGATTAAGGTTGTTTCTTTTATGAAATTACTTTTTTTTTTTTTTTGCTGAAAGATAAGCAATTATGATTTTCACTCTTTACATAATTGACTTCCTCATTTTTATATTCCGTAATAACGCACTGCAATTACTAATGTCTGACATTTATTTACAAATTAAGTTGATTTCGTCTCTATTATTGAATCAGTAAGTCTATATTACTTAATAATAATAAAAAAAAGACCTTAATTCTGTTATCAACAACGAAATAACATTGAGAAAGTCGATGGCAAAAAGAGAAAAAAGGAGGACATCTTACGAAAATAGCTCCAAATTGTTGTTGCCTTGTTTCAACTTATTACAATCATTAAACTTATTATCTATGCGTGAAAACAACGGTTGCTTCAAGGCCGAGCGTGTTTTCGTAGGCAGTAAATAAAAATATCTTTATGAATGTTGTTTGGAAACTGGACATCAGCCATTAGGGAAAATAGGCCTATTACGTCTGCAATCATATTTGCACGTCTACCACTGCATAATCTCTGCTTTAGGTCCTGTGTGAGACTCATACCAAAATGGACAAATTGCTACAGACAAGACACGAATGGATAATGATGGGAAAACAACATTAATAAGGCCTTGTCCGAATAAATGTACGATGCAGTCTATTCGAAAAGCTAATTTTAAGAGAACAAGGAAATTTTTCCCAATATTTCAACTAATTCAATTCGATATAGAATATCGAATAGCTAAGAAAACATCAAAAATGGAAGCTTAAGATACTGCCAGTCGTACCTACAAACCTCTTTATCCGAAAATTCGACATTTCAAATTAAATTTGCGATATCATCGCAGATATTTATATATAAAATAGAAAGTGAATACGATAAACTGTTGTGGATTACGAATAAGCACAATACTAGTTAAGCCTGAAATCCCTTTGTTTTGCTTGTTATTGTCAATTGTATTCTGTGATTCTGGTCTACCAACTAGAAACCATAAATTTTGAAACAACTATTTCGACATCAGTCTTTCAAAACACATAAACAAATAAACTTTGGGATTATTAATTCGTCTTAGAAAATTTAAATGAAGCCTTTGATCCTTTGAATATTTTATCTTGCAAAAAAATTAATTCCTTGTTTGGTTTAATGAATATGTACATTTCTATGAATCATAAATTTCTGAATCAAATAAGAAACTGCTTTACATAAAACACATCTTCACGCTAATAAATATATTATATTATATTATATTATATTATAAATTCTTGGAAAGAAACATAATCGTCTTTCCTTCTCAAACTGATTTTAAATTGCAAGAATCTTTTTTATATATATATTTCTTACTGTGAAGATGTCTTTTATGTTATATTACGACGAAAAGTAGGGAAGAGATTAGAAGGAAATAAGGAATTAATTTGCTTTATCTTTACCTGTCATATTTAAATTAAAAGGTAGCCTACACTTTAGTCTCCAAGATACTAAAAATTAAATACACCAACTGGAACTTATATCGAATTAAATGGTACCGAAATATTCTTCTTTAAATAACATAAATTATAAACTAAGGAATAGTTTATAAACCGAAATATTGAATGCGTGTATATTAGAAGCAAACACGATTCTAATAGACAAGAGTATTGAAAGATTCCAACTAATTACCTTCGATGCTGCACGAGGATAGCTTAAATTAGAGAATAAGATTTCAGAAACGTCAAACTAAAGATAAAGTATTTTCTTCGATATTTGAAAAAATTATTTCAGTTACTGAACAGTCTAGATGAAACTTGGAAGTAGAGACCATTTGTTAATACAACATCTAACCGGAAAATACAAACTGAACTATTATTGTAGCGTAAACCTTCTGTAATGGCGTTTGGGCAAAGGTTACGATATCCAAACTGGAATTCTGTTAAACCGCCGAACCAATTAAGAATTGAGATGGTAGATCCAGGGATCACATAATAAAAGTCATATGATGACGGATACGATTGTGCAGAAGAGGGGATCTCCATTTATATCTTTATGTCATACAATGATGATCTGAAGCTGTGCTTGTCAACCTTTTTTGCTTCTGGTGCACTTATGAATTTGAGAAAATTCCGCAGCATACTAAATAGTGTTCTTAATATGTCAGGGCATCCCAGATTTTTTCGTTGCTTTTCTACATGTGATAGAACCACACCATGATATATATGCGTATGAATAACAGGCTATGTTAAATACGTAAAATTATCCGAGAAAGGACGGGAAAAATGCCTTTTTAAAGAATATGAATTAATACTGGATGAACCGTCATTGTTAGAAAGATGCAAAATACAGTTTACATTTTTGTTTACGCGATTATTTACAGTCAAGAATTTAGTCTACATTACTGCATTAGGCTTTGTATTTTATTACATGTTGTTTGCACGTTATTACACGTTATTTGCAACTTTTCCCGTGTGGATTCTGTAATAAGCGTCTGAAAGTAACAAAAATTCCTGCAAAAAAGTATTAGAACCGAAACACTGAATTCTTATGTGAATTTTCTTGCGATACACCAGGGGCATCCTCACGGCACATCAGTGAGTCGCGGCTTTACTGATTTAAAGTCTTAATCTTAACAATTCATATTGTGATCAAAATCGAAAAATGTTGATAATTTCCTCGGCATGAAACAATCATTACATCTGCTAAAAGTAAGTAGTAGATGAAGCAGAAATATTTGAATCAGGTTACGGTAATTTACCAGTTTGTGCGGTCCCTATAAGAGATTTCAAGTAATATAAATATTTGCATCCGGTTGTACGACAAGTAATTGAAATTTATGATTCCTGAAATGATTTCGCGGTTAGCCAGGTCTCAAAAACTGTAGATTTGGCAAGAAAACTGTACTTTCATCAGAAACTTAGTATTTTCAGTCTTAGCCTTCTAAGATAGAGAAGTTAACCATTATTCAAATAGCATTTACAAGAAACCTAACAGAATGTGACCGAAGAAAAGAAACAGGACCCTCTCTGGAATCATTCAATTGAAATTTAAATACAGATATCTACATAATATTGCCATTATTTTCTTCTTTTTTGATTATTAATAGAACCTAGAGCTAAATGACTTCGCCCTGCTATGTAAGAAAGGGATCATCAATATTAAGCAATCCAATGATTGCATTGCTTAATCGAATTTTTAAAATTTGTTTAAAACTCCATCTATTTATTAGTTGGTCAATTTTCCTGATTTTTCAAGACGTATTATAATCGGGCCCTTCAGTCAAGTTGGAAAGTTACTGGAAAAAGATCGCAGATAAAATAAAATATGGATTTCCTTAGCACTATTGGGCGGGTCTTTTCATTATATTCTCAACCGCAGTTACACTAATTTTATTGTCATTAGCTGTGAGTCATCAAGATTTCTAACAATGGAATGATTAAAGAAACTGGGAGGAAACCGTCTTAATGCAGCGCAAATAATAATTCCATTGATAATTAATTATTCAAACTCTGAAACGTATTCAAGGTTGTCCTTCCTGAAGTGTCTAGCAACAGTGGCAAAAGAAATTAATTAAGAAATTAAGCTGAAAATAATTTATGCCAAAATGCGACTGATACCAATCTCGGTAATCACCATGAAAGCTGAATTCTGAGGTCAGATGTAATCATGGTACATAGTACAGTGGTTTTCCAACGGTGACCACGAACTCTACCAAATTCAATAATTTGACACTAATCCTGAATGAACCAATAAGAATATTTATTAATGGTAGAACGATAAATTGACTTATAAGACAAAATAAGTTTGTGAATGATTGATTTAGTAGGATTCCTATATCATAACACATTTATTTGTAGAAACATTGTAACAGGGCGTCTCATATTATTTATGAAACATCTTTTTTTTTTGTGTGTGTGTATGTGTGTGGGCTAGGGTTCAATTCCTGGCGGAGGTCAGGGATTTTTTTTTTCCCGCAGAGTTTAAAGGCGGACAGGCGTCGGGCTGATTACTTATGGATTCTCTTAGTTCCGTTGGTGATGGTACATCGAGTACCTCCCACAATCCCAAAGGACTCATAGATCTGTAGTGGGATACTTTTAACTCACGTGAATTCACATTTCCATTGCTTGGACGAATTCGAACCGACAGTTACAGAGAATGTAAATACAAAGAATTAGTATTATAAAGTAAATAAAGAAAGTAGAAAGGTACGTCAAGCAACTGAATACTGCACTGTATCATATTTCAGATTACTTTCATATCATTTTTTCATCCTTGCCTTTAATATCTTTTACTGTTTTCATGATAACGTTAGTAAAAAAATTCAACTTCAACAACAAAGTAAGTAACGGTTTAGTCCTGAACGAAATATCTAAATTAAACATAGTAGATAATTAGGATGACTAATGAACAAAGCTGATAAAAAGCAACAACAGCAGGCAACGACGAATTTTGTGAATATTAGGAATTCTTTTCTTTTTTCTTTGTAACACCACTTTTTGGTATACAATTAAAATACATTCATATATACATGCACTTAGAAAGATGGTATATAAGACAGTATGAGAAAACCTAAATTCATTTCGTTTGAGAATGAAATATTCAGCAATATTAAGACTATATTCATTACCAATACTATAGACTAATAATTTTCGACAATTATTTTTATGGTCATTCACTAAAACAATGAAGAAAAATATTCAAGAAATGAACTAAATTAACACTTACTACAGTCTGAAAATGTTTAAATTCCTTTAATTTACATTATATATTTTGTTTGTTATTGTGATTACATCTGACTCAACCCTATAATATCTATTTACAAATAGCAAGATAATAGTCCGATATCATTCGATTTTCTCATCCACACGAAATATTTATCAAAACAGTCTAGAATTTTTTTTTTCCATTGTTAAATAAAACAAAAAAGTTTCACCTTCAAAATGAAATCACCATCTTTCTTAATTAGTCTACACATTCTCATTAGTAGGAAAGATTTATCAGTCAATTTATATCTAAACATCGGTGATATGTTAAAAGATAAGATAAATCTAAGATAAAATATTTCAAGATAAAATAAACAAACAAAACCCTCAATATTTGTTTAATTTAATCTCTAAAGCAATACGAATAATAAACAATTAAATATTAAATTTATAAATATTTTAAAGTTAATAATTTTATATGAACATACTGAACCACAAACATTGATGTAGTTAGGAAGAATTTAAAAATAGACGCTGAATGCACGAAGACCAACTTTTTAATTTTAAAAATCTATTACAATAAAAAACGATCAGAAAAATATGAGTAAGTTAATATGAGAGGCTCTTAAACAAAATTAGGCCTTTTAAAGAAGTGAATTACTGAGGCTATAAAAAATATATACACAGACATGCATATACTCATGTAATGTTTGTAAAATTATCGGTTTACATCAAAACTGCATCAAAGTTTCAAATATTATTTTCCAATCGAAGGCTTCTCTGACAGATTTCAGTATTGATTCGAAAAATTTATGAGCTATTCGCAGGGCATTGGTCACCTGTGATAGCCGAATAGTAGATACTGATTAGGTCAGAATGCCTAAGTCTAGTTTTCCAGGATCTTCGCCAGTACAGATGGTTATAATCGAATCGGAATTGAATAAAAAAAAATTAAACAATAATAATAAAATAACCACACAAAAGAAGTTTCTGAAAGAACTTGAATCCTATGTTCCTTAAATCAAGCTTTTTACTTTCCTTTATTTTCCTTATTTTTTTAAGTTTTGAAAATAATAGAAAAGAGAACTTTCCGTTTTTTCTAAAAAAAAAAGTAAAATAAAATAAAATAAAATTCGCAAACGCTTACTTAAGTTACCTGAATCTAATTCAACTTAATCGTATCATCATTCATGAAGATATTAAATAGATTAATAAGCAGATTAACATTTTTGTTTTAGCCATAGACAGAAATCCAATGTTTCAATTACAATGCTTTTCTACTGGAATTTTTGGGCCTCTCCCTCATGTATGAGACAAGGATCCACACAGAAAAAAACTAAAATATTTCAAGTTGATCGTCTTCTTCCTTCAATGTGTGTTTATTTCATCCAGCGGTTCAAAAGGTATTAAGAGGGACACACAACCACTGACACATATACAGATATGATGACTCATTTGATGGGTCTCACTTTCCTCGGAAAGTAGGCTAAAAATGTTTGCTTTCAAAGCTCACGCAGCAAAAATTATTCTGCTACCCTAAAACTGCAAGACAATATAGGTAGCTGCCACAGTACTTATAAATAAATTCATTCTATTTTTTTTGTTTATTTTCCCAAAAATAATAATAATATGCCGAAGAAGAATAAAATAAAACAAAAGAAAAACATTTCTTGCGTTAGCTATTTTTTGTAAGTCAAGATTTTGAGAAAATAAATAACAAAAACAAACACATTTTTATTTCGAATACAAGACCACGAAATTTGTCCCAAATGCAAGAGGAAGTGAACTGGTGTTGGTAACACCCAGTGTAGGGGTCACGAAGGTGAGTCAGCTGCATCTGACTCAGTCGAACAGGGTTCCCTCAAATTCAAATAAACACAAGATGGAATCAAAAGAAATTTCATGCTTCAACAGCTCAAGGCTCTTTTGTTTTGAGGGAAAAAAATCCACCGATTACAAAACAAATAACTTACAAGGTTTTTTTATTAAAGACAACATTCAAATCCACGTGCACTGGTCTAATGGGAGATCAGCATCTTTTCTGATATTAACCAGAGCCACACAACTACGACTTATCAAAAGAGTCTTACTATATAATCATTTTATTAAGAGTTAATTTATAAAAAATAAGCTGATTTATAACAATGTAATGGAGTCTTATCAAATCATATTACAGAGGAATTCTTTAAATCAACCAAATTCATGGCTGGACTGTACAGAGATAGGCCCTACTACAGATTGGTTTACAATTGATAACGTCCCTTAACATAGGCAGAGTAGAAGGGAAAAAAAGATTAGAATAATGCGATTCTTTAAATTGAAATACTCATATCATCCGTCTTCGATTAACATAATTTATTTACTGACATCTCAGTAGAGGGCTACGTAGTCCTTGGGATCGCCGGAAGTAAAGCTCCCGGCGTTCGATAACCAACGGGATGAAGTTGAGATTGGACGGTCTGCCCAAAACCCGCTCGCTATTCACGGAAAAGAAACCCGGTACCCATTTTACAGAAAGCTAGGTGAACTCTAGGAGAAACACCTAGGAGAAAAATCCATGACCTTCGCCGGGAATGGAATCCGGTTCTTCCAACCTAACCACTGGACCACCAGTCCCTTAAGTCAATCATCCTTTGAATTAGAAACTTCAGTAGTAGGTTTGACGATTGAAAGGAACAATTTGATTCATATCGAATCCACAGTGATAATGCTCAGAAATTTAACATCAAAATTAGATGTTAATAATCACAAACCTCAAAACTACTTATTTGAGACATTAAAATTAACGAAAAACTCAACTGCAGGGATGATGCATACGGAAAGCAGGGAAGGGTGGCGCCAAGGAGAGGAGAGGCTCCACATCCACAGTACATAGTTTTTTGTGTTTTTTTTGATTGAACGGATCACCAAAAAAAAGGAGAGAAGAGAGCGGCGACGATATGTAAGGAAAGGGACGAGATGACCAAGCACAGGCTCTGCACCATTGGGCCTTTAAATGAGGAGCTTAGGAACAAAAATTACAAATAGACGAATCTCCTTAAACTGCGAAGCTATTAGGAATAAATTCTATTCATTTACAAAGTTCGGATTAATCATTAGCGTCCGAAACAACTACTTTTATTGGATCTTACTATGTGGTATTCAATTTATTATGCTAAATATATCTTATCATTAACTTTCATGAATAACAAAAAAAAAATCCATGAACCTTGAGCTAGCCTTTGAAAATAGCCTTAAACATTTGTATTTCTTGCAGTAAAAGCTTCTATTGAGAAATTCCTGCTTAGGAATCATCTGTGATGTTCTTTTAAAAATAAATATTATTATTCGATAATTCAACGAAATTTAGCAAAATTAAATTAACACAACATTTCTCAGTTGTTCTGAATTATAGATCAGGAAAATTTCATGAACCATTTGATGCAAAGTTTTTGCTCAATAACTGTTGTTGAATCATTGTTACCCCACGAGTGAATTTAGATATAAAGGTTTAAATTTCAACTCTCCAATTAAACACAAACATCTACTAAAAAAAAAAAAAAAAAAAAATCTTACCAGCAAGAAGTTACATCTGAAATATCAATTCTATTGCTAGAGGGTTGAATGAGAAAGATTTAATCCGAATTTTTGTAGACAAATATTAAGTTCAGAAAATCCGCTAGAAATGGACTCGTCTGATATCCTACACATGGCCTTTGAAAGACAGCATCTTTCCTAGACAGCAACCACGCAGACAAAACAAATACGATGACAAAAGTAGTGTTATTAAACAGAACACTGAATATATGCCATAGCACCTAAAACTACGCTTTGAAATCAATCTTATGTAAATCACTAGGCTTAAAAATGCAGTGAAATTAGAACTTAACTGAATTTATCTGATATCATTGACTTTCAACACCCTCTCTTATCTTTCTAGTTTAAAGCTTTGGGAATTTCCTAAACAGCAAATTGCTGATATCACAAACGTCTGATAAATCAATTCAGAAAAAGCTTTATTGTAACCAGGTTTCAATTCAACGTTTATAGTATTTCAGAATTCTAGGTCAGTTAATATTTATAATGACAAAATATTTTAAACTATAAAGAATCAAGATAAGAGAATTTATGACAGAAAATAGACCGAGATAAAATGGAAAATGTCAATAGTTAAGGCAATGAAATTTCAATTTGAGACTGCAAACAGGATCTGCTCATAATAATCATAAAGTTATAGAAACTTCAGTCCATAATAAGGTATGTATGTTTTAATGTTTTCTTTGTATATTCATTATCTTCAGAAGCTAAGTATCGATAATTTACATTAATCTTTAAAACATCAAAGTGTAACTAAATAATTTGGTTCATAGTAAAAATAAACACTGTATAAATCCACCAGAGATAAAAAACAGAGACACGTAGTACTTTGAAAGAACGTCTCCAAAACTCATTTGGACCTTTGTAAACGAAAAGAAACTGGGCAGAAGACTTTGTTTAAATCATAAACATATACAAAATCCTAAATTACAACTTACTGCCCGATAAGCAAATGATCAAAGAGAAACTTAATAGAAATTAATAGAATTATCTTGTTCGAAGCACCAAGGAATAAAATATTAACAAATAAGGAATGGTTAATGAATTCAAAAGACTTGCGTAGATTGAATATTAATCAAGTTAAACAAAACAGCTGATTACTTTGAATAAAACTTACAGTACTTTGTTCTAATTTTTTAACTTATTTGTTATTTAATAATGTTGTTTTTTTAAAATATTTATGTAAATGACAACTATTTTCCAGTTCTTAAATCACAATAAACATGATGACATATGTTAACCTCACTGTTGCCAAAAATCTTATAATGTAATTTTGTCCCAATTTGAAATTAAAAGTGTTTAAAACTCTTACGGAAAATTTTGTTTCATAATGCATAGGGAATGTATGGAGATGTTTCATCTAGTGGTTAATATTAATGTGTCTAAGTAACTTACTGTAAAGAACTCTTAAGATTATAATTTATCAGTCAGTTCTAGAGTTGCAAACGACAGACAAATAACGATACGGAAGAACACGATCTAAACTCAAGACATAAACACATGACAGAACGATTAATAAAGATATAGTAGAAAACCTATGCTGTTAAAAAAAAAAAATAAGAATAATCATCATTCTCTTTAAGCTTATAGATAAAGAAAAGTATATTCATTTCACATCACTGTTATCGAAATTATCTGATTTTGAGAGTTACATTTGCTTAAATGAAAGTGGAAATTCCATGACTGCCAGTTCTTTTGTTATGGTCTTCATGTTTGTCGTTTTGTTCAGTGTCGCGTTCCTTGAAGAAATCTATGATTTCCTGTTGTAAATCTTAGACGAAAACAACCATTTTATTACAGAATGAAGACACAAACATATTCTTTCAACTTTCCTTTTCTTTAGTGTAGAAAGTGTTAACAATAAAAAAAATATTTCAATTTACTTTAACAGCTGTTTCAACTGACTGACTGACTGCATATCTACAAATCGCGTGATTCAGCAATCCATTGTTATTGCAAGACTTAATGCTAAGGTCCTCTTTTATTGTTAAGACTCTATGCTTTTGTAACGTGCCGATTCACACGACAATTTAAGAAGATTTCTGTGATTGGTGTACAAGTTTAAAGTCAACCAGTCCCCGGTAATATTTAAAAACAAAGAAGTTTAAGCTTTATTTCATTACATTGGGCTTATTATTGGAAAAGATGACAATACACACATTATATGAATTGTAATTTATAATTTCAGAAATTACATTTCTTTATAAATCTAAATTCGTTTGGAAAAAGGCGGTCGGTAATCCCAAAATCCTTTATGAATCATAGATAGGGCCCAATCCGCTATACTGACGTCAAAACGATGTTTTGTTTTTATTTATTTTTTTCTGCAAACAGATTCATTGAAATGAGGCAGTCTTTTTTTTTATAATGACTCAACTGAAATGCAGTCATAAATGGAGTTCGTTTTATTAATCTTAATCCGTGGCCCATTCTTTTGTGAGGCCCAAGAAGAATATGAAGGTTGTTATTCTGGTAATCCTGCATTTTCTTTGCAATTCTTCGATTAAATCTGATGGTTACCTCTCTTTGAACAAGAAATTCTCTGAAAAAAGGAGAATGTTATTATTAACACTGGACTTATTAAAATGACAGATCTTTTAGAGATCAGAAGAAAGCGTTGTCTTTTTATTTGAGTTTTATTAATACGAGTACATTTAAAAAAAAATTGTGAGTGCTTTTTAATACACTAAATTCTTAGAAGGTTGTTTTTTTTTTCCCCCTTTCCCGCAAATATTTACACGAAGAATCCCTGAATCTGTAAGTGATCATAATGCTGATATTGAACAATCATTGTGGAATAGGATACAATTAATTATTTCAAATTGGCGTTTGAGTATAAATTTGAAGATACATCCATTATCTTCAATTTCACATAGTAATTACATATTGTTAGAGATATCAAAAAAAAAAAAAAAAGATATCAATGTAAGTGGATGAAGTGATGAGATGTTAGCCAATTTCATGCTTGCAAGATAATTATATTTAGTGTTCACAGGCTACTTGATGGAGTTTTGCTGTCCACCATTTAGTTCTGATAGCATTCCTGTGTAACATTCGCAGAACCTTCTTTGTTAATCTCTACAAAGTTTGGTCATGAATCTGCTATACGAATCGAACCAGAAGCTATTATATGCATAAACAATTTAAATATTTGCTTAACCTTGAGGTGTAGGTATCTGTAGTTTTTTTTTTTTTTTTTTTTTTTTTTTTTTTTTTTTATTGATAGGATGGCACTTTGCGGTTTTTGATAAAATTATACATGCGAGAGCCCGTTTACATAAAGTAATTTCGAAGGGAACTCGCAAGTCCGCGCTTGCCTAGGGACTGGCACAACTTGAAAACTGCCTCTAAATCGGAAAGAGACCTAAAAATTTTATAAGGATTATCTAGAGGTGAACACAATATTGTATTTCCTAAACAAGCTCTCAGCTTTCATTTTTTGAGACATTCTGTGAATCGATAAACAACGACAAGTCTTGTATTTCGTGTGCAACAAGATATATATTTTTTTTTATTATGTTTTTGAAAAATGAAAAATGAGGGAAATAAATTATGGAATAACCTGTCATTTACACATTCCTTTTGTCATTATTTTTATTTTTCAAGATACGTATTCATTTGCATAACAGAAACAATTCACTTCGTCGATGCCAAATAAGTCCATTCAGAGGTTGAAGTAACTTTCATTTCCAGACTAAAATCATGCCAAATCAAAAAAAAAAAAAGTCTGGTAACCATTTAGGGTCAACGAGACAATAGCGCATTCTGGAATGGCTCCGACCAATTGAAATAGCTAACTTTTTCTTTTTTCAAGGGCTTTCTTCATTTACGGGTCATTTGCAATGCATCTGCAGCGACGGAGGCAATTACAAATACCATTTTCCTTCTTGGAAGTTATCTGGTCGCCAGTCCCTCGGTCGTCTGGCTGCTATTATGGACTGGTTTCGATCTGTTTAATGAGTAATTGATTATTCGATCGGACAGATAGCAAATGGGGAATGGGGAAAGCGGACCACCTCCACCCGTGATTCAGCTCTTGTCGTAATCAAAATTTCAATAGCGGTTTTTAAAGTGGGTCACCACAAGGCAACTGAATGAAAACGCACAGATATGAAGAAATCGCCTAAATAGAGATACACAAGCACAATAAAGATAACTCCTCTTTTTCAATTTCCTTTCTTAATCGAGGGAAACATTTGTGTCCTTCGAGCAGCAAATAGAGGAAGTCTATAATGGAATGCAATGGAAACGAATAATGAAGACTAAAAATCTAGGTAACTCGAAAACATTAACTATCCTAGAATGCAATGGCGTCGAATTCAGAATTGCTGGCAGATCCAAAACCTTTCGAACGTTGTTCAAATACAGATTATTTATAAACATTTCATTTTTATTAGAATTAAAATTATATTATAAGATTTTTTTATCGGAATTATTTATTGAAAGTTGATTTCGACTTTCATGAATAGTAACATCCCAATGAAAGTACAGTATAAATAAACAGGTTTTCCCTGAGTTTACTGCTTCATAACTCTTTCTCCTTTATACTTTTTCCTTCTTCATCCTCACATATCTTGTGCTCGTGAGACTCCACAAGGACTTTCAGCTATTCTAAAATAACACAATCCAAAATCGCCATCTGAAAATAACCATTTATCGATTGATGAAATGTTAATCCACTTTTGTAAACCCCTTTAAATTTGCGCATGTTTTGATTTATTTAAAATTAACTGAATTCAGACAACTTAAATCAATATTTTCCAATTCACACAAATTTCGACAAATAAAAAAATTAAATCAGATATTATTAGTAAGACGATACGATTCGACGGGTTTTATAATTTCCTTTTCATTGCTTTTCGTGACTTAAAAAAATAATAAAGCAATTTTTTAAAGAAAGAAGAGTTCAAATTTTTCCAGAACCTTCTTGTTCATCCTCAGATTTTTGTGTTACTATAACAATTAAGTAATTCGAAATATTTAAGTTTGAAGGAGTTCAACTTAAATCGAACACATCACGTTTTGAGGAAATTCAACCAATGAGAAGGTGGATGAAATAAACCTTACAACAACTAACTATTAAATGACGATGGATCACTCACTAAAACTGCAACGTAACAAAACTAATCACTACCATTACTGGTAATAAGGAGGAAGACAATTCAAGTACAGGTAAGCATTTTTTTTTCAAACTTCCTGCATTGTGTAATTCACTATAATAGTAATAATCTTGGTTAAAAAAAAAAAAAAAATCTCACACACAAAGTTTGTTCTTCAAATTACATTTTCTCAGAACTCGAAAAAAATTTGGCAAATTATTGAATGAATCATCATCGATTAGTGTCAAACAATTCTGTAAATTCATTCTGTGAAGTAATAAATACAATTTCCCTTAAAATTTAAAAACTATTATAAAATCAGATTTGAGAAACCTTCAGTTTTTACATTTATTAAAGCTTTAAAAAAATAAAATAATTAAACATTTTTTTTTAAACATAAAAAATTTTATCAATTTTAATCTACAGATTTTATCAATTTTAATCTACAGCCTCTATTAAAAAAATTAATTTCAGTAAATTAAATTTGAATGATTTCAATTTAACTGGAACTTTTAATTTGGTTCTCCAAAAAAAAAAAAATTTAAATAACTTCTGGAATGAAAAGTAGTGAAAATAGGACATTTATTTTTAATTAAATTGAATGCGAATGAAACAATAGCGAGAATATTTCTGACACAACAGACAATATTTAATGGATAATTAATTATAATAGAAAGTTTACGAAAAACTGAAATATATATAGATAGATATAGGCCGAAATGATGCAATAAAGAAAATAATAAAAAAATTCAGTAAAATAGTTCTAAGGGAAAAAAAATCCTCCATTGAAATCAAGTTCGAAATCAAAAGTAAAAAAGTTAATCAATCTTTGGAGGAAAAAAATTGGGTTTGATCAATTCTCGGAGACATGTTATTTTGGTTAAGTTTGTTTTTTATTATATTCCCTTACAAGTTAGTCAGATAACATCAATTCAACTTTAAGAAGATTAATAAAGCAGTTAAAGATTCTGATCTTTAGGGAGAGATTTAAGATTTTTTTTCTTTTACAAAAATGTAATTTGTAATTACATAATTCATAATTGTAATGCGAATAAACTGGCGAATTTATTTATTTTTTCCTTTTACATAAAATTAGGCCTACTTTACGTAACTTACATTTTATATTTGTCGACAATTTTCCAAAAGAAATTAAATTTTGAAATGAATAATTAAAACAAAAAAGTTACATTATTATCTTCAAAATTGAATATTATTTTATTTCATGGTTTTTTTTGAAACAGAATAATAGTAGCAGTGCTACGTGAGTCAATTAATTTTAATTAATTACTAGAATTCTTTTACATTCTATCCTAAACTAACAATAAGTTTTCAGCTTCTCTTTTCTAATGTATTTTCTTTTAATCGCGCTATATACGATGATTTATGGCATCTATTCTCATCACCAACACGAACGGCCTCCATTTCTGGGTGATTGGATCAGTGTTATTCCTCGAGTTGTTGACATTCGGCGACAATTGGCTTCGTCGTGTGCCGTCGGCCTAATTTACCTTTTATCATCGTAGTCTGGTGCCAGGATAGAATTCTCCAAAGCTACACTTCAAACTATATGGACCAACCGCAAACCCAATCGCTGCTGCTGTGGAGACACAAGGAGAAAACATTCGATTCGAGGTTAGTGGGGCGAATAGCAAAAAAACGATTCATGCTCATGTCTAACAGGTGGTTGAATGCCAATGTTTTCATGGTTTTGTACAATAAACAAATGGTCGTGTTCAATTTGCAGAGAGAGGTGAACTGTTAGGAAAATTTAGAAGAAACTTAATGCTTAATTTTACGGTTTGCAAGTTACGGTGCTGTTAGTGATTGTGTGGTTATTCTTAATTTATATATAAATTTGAGGAAATAGCGACAAATTACACAATCATGCTTCATACTTCTAATATTTATGAAAATCGTAATGGTATGTATAGTGGCAAATATTTTTTTAACTGGTTTATCTATTATTTTTATACAATTCATTCATTCATTCATACAAAAATCATGAAGTATATTAAAGGCTTGAAGCATGGCGATTTATTGGGAAATATTATACTTATTTTATATATTAAACAGTGGAAACAGAAACAGACCAAAAAAATTTCCTTGCAGATGTGAGTGCACTTTTTTTTAAAAGACTGAAAAAACAATTATTGTAGTAATTAATTAAATATTTTGCAGAATAAAACGCTGCCCAGGATACACTGATTGAGGCAGTCTATGTTACGTATATAGAAGAAAATGGACAAAGAAGAGAGAGAATGACGATAGTCCAAGTCAGCTCCGGGATTCGAATCCAGATATACACATATACAAATGTCATTCCTGATGGCGCGGAGATTCTTATGAAAATAATGATGAATTGGCAAACTGCTGTACTACAATAATTGAGATAGTTATGGTTGTTTTAAGTTATTTTAAACCCTTTGGTTTCAATGTATTTTTCCGCAAACCTTTTATCAAAATCGCTTAAGTGAATCAATTCTTTATACCTAAGATTATAAGAAGTAGGATAGGCAAAGGATTGCAAATTTATTTAGGCTAGCGCCTCATACAAAAGCCTGTCTTCATTTGTGCAAAATCTGGCCAACAATAATATGCCCGGATTACAAAAGTCTCATTTGTTGGCAATTGTTTTTATCAGGTGGTACCAGCTTCCATCCTGAATTCAGAAAACAAAGGTTGAAAATTTGACATTAAAATATGTGGATTAATTCTACAATATCAATAAAACATTTACGCCGATCTGCTACAGATGGCACTCGGAAGTTTGGCACAAACAATCTGTTATTCAATATCTCTATCTTCTGCTTCCTTTTTGACAATGCGGAGATTAACCACATCATAAAAATTTAGAAAATACGAAAATTTTACTTTCCGGGAATTATATACATTTCAATTCCACTCAATTATTAAAAACTTGTGATACTATCTACATCGAGTAAACAAAAGAGCTGCTCTTTTCTGCTTAATTTCGATATTTTGGAATTATTTTCTTAAAAAAGTGTAGTATTTCTCAGGACCTCAGAAAAAAATACTCTCGTACCTCAGCTAACAGCTACTTCTTGTAGAAAGGTGAATAAATGTTGAGAAATGGGGAAGCAATTTTATTTCCTTTATATATTTAATTTTTACACTGAGTCTTACGTAAACTGATTCTACTGAAGGATTTCAAAGGGAAAAAAAAAAAAAAACTTGGATCTAAATCACCGTAATCATACGTAGCAACCGTTCGATACCCTTTTCATCTGACGAACGTCACTAATAAATCTAATAGTGTTTTTCCTTTGGTCCAAATGACTCCGACTATATAATCTTCCCTTTAGAAACTGATCTGTGCCAAGGTTTGTCAATGCGTTTCACACTGATTGTAGATTGTTTCGACCTTGGAGAGTAACAGATCTACGAAGGAAAAGTTTAAAGTGAATAATGAACAGGACACCATTATTTTTTAGGACACCCTGTAGCATCACGAAATGGATTAAATTCACTTATATTCTTTGATAGCAAAGGGGGAAAAAAAAACTGTTGAGAGCCTTGTTTTATTGTTTTCGCTGCGCTATTTTCCACACGGTTTAGAAATTCTTTTAACTTAAATAACGGTTATAATTTTGTACAATCCTTTGAGTTCCTTTGATGAACTACTTTCATTCACTTCCTGACACTGAAGATCCCGTAAAATGGAGCTGTTTCAGTAGGTGATTTATGTCTTCCACTGCCGACACAATATGGCTCTCAGTAACGACTTCATAACAAATATTTTTAGTTGTGTTGAAGGACGAACCGGATCGAAAGGTATGACTCGAACTATCAAAATAGTATTTCAATCTGGGGGATTCGAATCCCAGGCGACCACGTCATATGCACGAGGCAATTAGGCCCGGTTGGCTCAGCGTGACTTTTGCCGTCTTGAGAATTAGGCTGACAACCTTGGCTTGTTCCGGTGAAACTTGGAGTCATCCGTTCTGCCGTGAACCTCAAGGTCTACGAAGTCTTACTATCAGATAATTTGTGCTTCAAGAAGGATACTAGGTGATTGGACTACTCTTTGGCGACCTCACTGAAAACCGACTAAAGGGAAAACTTCGAGGCAATTCCATACAAACATCCACGGTTTAATAACAAGGAAATTGAAGAACGGTGAAGATCAATTTGATGACGTGGGTCAGCTCTGCAACAGATACAAATGTATAAACTTCAATAAATCGAAATCCATAGTAAAATGTACTTGATGATGATAAGGAAGATTTGAGCACATTTAAAGTAAATTAAATATCCATTGATAACGTTTTGATGAAAAACAGAAGCAGGAAATTGCTGTAACATGGAGGTCATGTAACATCTTTAAGGGTTACAAAATGTTACATCTTAAAAAAAATCAAGGTTTAGAAACCAGAATTTCTTCGGAAACAACAAATTAGAAGAAACATGGTTTGAAGAATATGAAATGGCCGAAATTTATTCAGTTGAGATAATACTATATTAATTTTATTCCTTTGCAAAATAAACAAATAAAAACATGAAGTTCCTAAAAGAACTTAAAGCTAACACTTCTTAAAATGTTTGATTGTTTTATTTATTTATTTATTTTGATATGTACCAAACAATACAAGGAATCCTGTATTGGTTGTTACTTAGTCGTATTTGTGAATTTTCACTCAAAACTTCCTGAGAGTTCTTAATTTTAATTTGTTGAAATTTTACCCAAAAGATTCTTAAAGTCTCTTAAATCCAATTAATTTTAATCCAATCAAAACACTGCAATTTAAACTTGTTTAAAAAAAAGAGGGATTGTGATGCATTACTAGCCGTTGATCAATTAGCTACTTTGCTTCTATAGGAATTTTCCCTTTCACATGCAAATTTCCCTACAGAGATCCAGATTTTCAAAAGTGTAGTAGATAGTCTCCCTTGTCCCTATGTAGGCCTATGCTAAGTATTAAGAAGTTACATTCATACTAATTAAAAAGTTGTTTGAAAGTGGGAGATACGTAGGGGCGTATTGTGATTTTAGCAATCCAACGGGGCCTAATGAAAAAAAAAGAGAAATTGGAGGCGAAATATTTTATACAGAAAACAGAATATTTCTTTTTAATATTTTCTTTTACGAATTTTCACTTAATGTTTGCTTTATTTGAAATGATGCTGAAGCCAAATGAATCTCTACTCTTCCATCGTGTTAAATTCAGTTCACCTTCCGGGATGTCACATTTTAGCAGATACATTTACAATGAATCCTGTGACAATTTTACATTAGAAATATCAGAATTCAGAATCTCAAAGTAGCTTTAGTTGAGCTTTGAAATGATTTCCTTTTTTTTTTAAACGATAATTTATCTGATTCCTACATTTAATAACAACTGGCAGTTGTTATCTGTTAAATTACTCGTTTTTCTAAAGAAAGAAAGCTTTACAAGTAAAAAAAACTCATTGATAAAGAACAAAAAAATAAAGAACGACAATGCGAGTTACATTTTAATTACAGATGTTTTCCCATAACTTTAAGCGGTTTAAAATGGAAGCCACTTTGAGTTAACGGTTTTCATAGATTCCTTTAAGCAACCTGTCAGATCTGATTACATTCTATCGTTCTCAATCTTAGTGTGTTTTCAATCGCAGAGAGAAATCCATTTATAACCTCAGTCAACCTGTCAAAATAAAAGACAGATCGTCTCAACCAAATGGAACTGTTGACACCAATAAAACACTCTCATTATTCTGCTAGAAATTCATTGCAAACGAAGTTCATGATATTTACTTGGAGTTGAGTCAAAAAAACCTTATGAATTGATAATTAAGATAAAAACGGACACAAAATGACCAAGACAAAAGCAAATTATGAGTAAACAAATCATTATATAACTCTTTCCAAATCTCAACTATGTATTTTCGATCAAATACAATCACTAGTTCAAATACAATATTATTCTTTTTTTTTTCCCACGATGTTTCCAACAGATCTGCGTAAGAACACGAACAAACAAACAAATAAATAAATAAATTCGTGTAAACCTTAAGCAAATACATACTTGTTAATTTAATCTATTTTAATTCCTGAGTTTCCATCAGTTGTCTGACATTACTTATTTTTCACATCAATTTCTAAACTGTACTAAGCATTGTCCACTTTTTATTTAAATTAACTATTTAGTTATATGAAGTAAATGTTTTTCTATCGATCATTAAAGATTTTTTCTCCTAAAATTTACATCATTACTTTATGTCTTTAGTAGTTATTAAAAGATGTAGATTGGAGAATTTGTGGAAAATTTGTAATGAATCAAGTAATTAACAATGACATATAAAATAAGAATATAAGGTAGAGTTAAAGGTCAAGTAAAGACAGGATTACACAATAATACTCTAAAGTTAATACTGAATTTATACTGATTTTAAAAAGATAGGTAAGGTTCAATGCAGTTGTTTTTGAAACTGATTTTTAAGTATTATAAACGTTTTATTGGAAAGTTAAAACTTCCAAATAATTGAAAAACGAATAGGTCATAAATTACAGTAAATTTCGTTGTGTTAATTAATAGTTGAAAATCCTCAGAAATGCAGTGTACTATGATAAATTTATTGAAACAGAAAAAAATAGCTTTTATATGATAGTTTTTTAAGCTGTTACTATTTATAATTATTGATTTGGATTAAAGTATGTAAAAGTGTATAAGAAATTAAAAATATATATATATTTTTCTAAATCATAATTAAAAATCTCGTGAAGAATTCCTGTAGTAAATTGTCAACTCTTAACTTTATCTTCCGTGTCCCTGCATCCTTACATCAGGATTCCCGAATATTCTCTTGAACTTGAGTGTTATTTTTAGCATTATTTATGTTTCTGAGACGCCATCTTGAATTGCATTCAATCGAGCCAAAATTCAGATTCGCTTAAACGCTTTTTTTTTAAATGCATTAAAAACGAAGAAAGAGTTCTCATTTCCTCTGCGCTTAAAATAGAGCTGTTACTAAGGAATGTTTTAAGAAAAAAAAAATCTTTAAAGTTTAATTTCATTTCTCACCTTCCACAGCCAATTCGCAACAAACACCCCGTCCATAGCTCTGCCATATGATGCAAATATAAACTAATCACATAAGGCGCTCGTGATAGGCGACTGGTCAAAAGCCACCAACGGTAGTAACAGATCTTTTAGCATCTGCAGCGATTAACGTAAAGAAACCAGAACACCATGTGTTCAATACTTATTATATTTAACAGGCAAAGGTTTTTAACTTACTTTAAAATTTCTTTCACACAATTTTCAAAAAGTCGTTTTAATTTTTGCCTCTTTGTAGCATTCAATCCAAAATTTTAATTAAAAAGTATTATTAAAAGAAGTGAATTTTAAAATAGTTTTCCACTTTTCGTAGTCGGCTAATTTTCATGCTATTTTTGAACAATTCTTGTCACAAAATTTCTAAGTTATATTTCTCAACTTTTAAAATTTCACCAGAAAATAACTGCAGTTTCTACATTAAATACGCCAAGCACGGAACTAAAATGGCATATTTCGAAAACCTTTACAACGTGCTCAAAATTGCTGTATTGTAAGTCACAGGTGAAAAATATATATAGATATCCCCCGAAGAACACGATTAATTGGTTCCGTGTTCTTTGAAACCGTGTTGTTCGAGACTACAAAAAACGGGATTCCATTTCAAGTGTGAAAATAAAAAAAAAACACGTTACATTTTAATTTTTTTTTTTTTTTGTTAAATATAAAACTAAAAATTCTTATTTTTAAAAAATTTAAAATACTTACTATTAAAGAAAAAAATATTTATAAAATAATTATGAATAACATTTATAATGTCAACAGGGAAAAAAATAATCAAAATAATGAAAAAATAACTCGATACAATTGGTTAAAAATCTTTCAAATCAATAAATTGAAGAATAATTTTGTTTAAGATTGGAAAACTATATAAAATATAAATTATTCAGTCAAATTAATTGGGAAAAATGAAATTCTAAAACACTAAAAGTATTAAAAAGGTTAAAACTTCATTAATCGCTGACGTAATTGATGAGAATATTACTCTAAATTTTTAACTACTGTAATTTTATATCAAATAATATATGTATTTTATTCTTTTTCAAAAGAATTACTCGAAAATCGTGTAGTTCGAAACTGTGGTAATTCGGGGGAAGGTATCCGTGTTCTTCGAAACTCGTGTTCTTCAAGTACCGTGTTGTTCGGGGGTTACCTGTATACGAAATGAAAAGTTGTTTTTGAATTACCAAATTTGATATTAATTTGGCATTTGTAAACTTCGTTATTTTTTTACTGCATAACTTTTCATTGGAAAATATTTAGACAGAATTAGCTGGGATTATCATAAATGAAATCTGAAAGTGATATCCTGTTGCACCTATTGAGGATCATCAGCTCGCATCAGTCATTTGATTAGTTCCAACGAATTCCTTAATCTTTTAAAATCAAACAAATATATCTTAGATGATGGCCTTGAACTGAGACGGGAATTCAGTGAATGAATGCGAAAAAACAAAAGATGGTGTCATCATTAAAAGGTGTGATTTCAGAAATTGCTACAAAAAGCTGTTTTTATAATAGTGTCTGAAATTCACAGAAAAGAAGAATGGGAATCTTTCTCTTCATCCTTCAAAATCATTCTGATGAGGTTTTTAGTATCGCAATTTCTTTTCGAACGCTTTGCGTCTGTGGTGTCAATTCGTCTGAATGGATCTTCAAAAGGCCCATCGAAGCCTCAGGACTTAGGAGAAAGAAGAAGAAAAGGGATGAAAGAGAAGTAACGTGTTTCTATCGAGTGAGCTCCTTTTCATCGCTCTCTTCCTACCGACTGCTTCTACAAACAAATTTCAACCGAGGAGATCATAGGGGCTGAAATGCTGGTGTTGAAAAGACCTCTTCCACTACACAACACACAGACGGAATGCACAAGATTCTTCACTAAAATAACAAGTTAGGAATATCACATTTAAAGAGCGTTAACCTAAAATAGCATTTCATTTTTTTCGGGACCAGCAACTAATCATCTAGAAAAAGCAATAAGAACTAGAATCAAAATAGTCATCAATGTATACGTAAAATACACATTAAAATATAATATCTTACGTCTTCTTTTATATAAGAATTACTTCCTTACTTATCATATCGTAACAATATAAAAAGTATTTACGGGATTGTACTTAAATATAGACTACTTTAGTTCCGCAGCTATTTCAAAAATTAATAAAATAGCGCGAAAATTTATAATTATTAAAATTGTACTCTGATTTTGTTTTTATTTGAAGTATGATTGTACTGAAATATTTTCTATTTTATTTCAAATATATATGAATGAAGAATCAAAAATAAATAAATAAATAAATAAAAAAAAAACAAACATTGATCAACAATGATATGGAGAACCTGATACATTTTTTTAAGTCATTAAATATAATAATTCGCTGAAAAAAGCCGCAGAATTCGGAGAAAGAGATCTAGCAAAAACATTCTCCTTAACTGTCAAAAATGAAGAATCATTAATATCTAAGTAAAATAAAACATCAGTGTCTACTTAAATTAATGTTAGAATCGATTTTAAGAGTTCCTTCACCCCGAAGACTTTGAACCTCTGTTCAAACGTATTTGTCACTTCGGCCTCAACAACCCTGACTGGGTCCCCTCCTCCTCAATCAGCGTGGCGTCGTCGGTTGGTGCCAAATCACACCAAGAAATGCGACTTCATAAAAATTCCAATCAATGTCAACGTATGAAGACAATAACAATAATAACAAACTGTCGCGTCTATAAAAATAGACCTAGATTTCGTAAAATAGGTAGGAATTCAACAACTCCGTTCTCGGAAAATAGAGCACAGATGGAACTCCGATAACCAACTGGTGCAAGGACGCATTGTGAGGATAGCAAACGCACGAAACCAAATTAAAATATAAAAATGTTGGCAGAAACGCAGGAGGCCGCCTCCATTTTACAAGAAAGTCATTGGGGAAAACAACTTAATTTTCGAAAGTGCAGACATAGTATAAAACAATTTAATACATTTATTTAATAGGAAATTTTATAAATTAAATTTTATAAAAGTATAGACATCACTGATGTTGCAATTTCTTTTTTTTTTTTTAATCTAGTGCATATTAATTAGTAAAGATGCTAATTCTGAAGTTTAATAAATTTAATAAATTAAGTTAATCTTGTCAATAAAAAGTTCAACAAAACAAAATAATATCGAAGACGTAAAATTTTTAATTAATAATTCATTAGACATTCAAAAATGTAAAATTAAGAAAGGAATTAAAATTGATTTCAGTTAAAGAAATTTAATCTTCATAATCCCTAAAAAAGAGATAGTTGGAGAAACTGAAGATATTTAAGATATCGAGATTTTTTTTTTCTTCCCAAATTAAATTTATTTATTCAAAGTAAATGCAAAACAATACCAATTTACTCTCATATTTGATAGGCTTTTAAATAATGCTTTAAATAATAAAGTCATAAGAAAAGAAAGAAAATAAATTGGTGATTCCTGACAAAAAAAAAAAAAATTATGAACACTTGATTCCTTAAGTTTCCTTTTTCTAATTCGAGAAGTTTTAGATGTAAAATAATTACAATTCTCACGTTTTTGTAAGACTGGCAAAATTTACAGCTATTTTAATTCTAAAAAGTCACATTAATGTAATCAAAAAAAAAATGACCTCTAGCGGCAAAGTACTAAAACATTTTAGTAAAAATATTAAAAAAAGATTTTAATTAATGTAAAGCAGTGGCATAACCAAGATGAATCCGTTCACTTCGATTCTAACAGAATTAATAATTTAACGAAATTATTAAAAAAAAATAAAGAAATAATCAAGCTTTATTTAGTAACATATAACTTACTCCGTATTAATCATACTATTAATAGGCAAAAAACGGATGTACGGATGTTTGTTTGTGTGTCATCAAAGTGGAGAGAGCGGAGAGAGAATATTTTAAAGTGTATTTTTAATTTTGTTAGAGTATTTTTAATTTAATTTCAAAAATACACTAACAAATGTATAAGCAAGTTAGTATAAACTTTTGCATCTATTCATTTAGTGAATAATAAAACAAAATGAACTAGAAATAATTCCTACGCCTCTGTAAGGCATTGTGGGGCACTCTCTCATAGGCTCAATTTGGAGGAGCCTATTATTTTAGGCCAGGAGGTTAACTTATTTCGCCGAAAGTGCCAGGAAAGCATGTTGATATTAAAAAATCAAGAATCGTATAACGATGGTCTTTCGGTCAGCGCTGCGGCGCTATATAATTGCCAAAGCACAAGTTCAGCAAATAAATGTTGGAAGAATTCCAGTGTTTTTGAAAAATTTCACGGTATTTCAAAAATGTGGTATTTTTTTTACTTCCGTGAATATTTCACGGGTTGCAACTAGTATTTTCTTAATACTGAGATGTAAATAACAGTAAAATATATTTACTGTTTTTATTATATTTTATTTTTTCACAATATCCCTTCCTAGGTCAGATCCCGACTAAGCTACTAATGAACAGTATCCGTATTAAATAATTAAATAAATAAAGAAAGAAAGAATTGAATAGAAATGAAACAGGAAGTTTGAACAAAAAAATAAAATAAATAAAATAAACTGCAGTTTTTCTGGATGTTGAGTTAATTGTACACCTTCCCTCTATTTTTCGTATCAGACCGCTGTTAAAAACACTGATTCGGTCCCCCGATTCGATTGAGTCTGATTACAGAGGCTGAATCCCGAAAATAGCTACGGAATATGCTGGGAGGTGGGTGGAGCGGAAGAGAGCCAACCAGTTCTGGGAGGTCAACCCTCGTAGGTAAAGCCTGCTGGGCAACTTCCGTGTGACTTTCACTCTCTGTTCAGATCAAGTGAAATGAAACGCTTGGTTAAATAGAAGGAAACGAAAAATACATTTCATTCTCATTCGACCCCCATAGAAAAACAAACTGCCTTCTAAGATCTGCATAGACCTTCAGAAATAAGTTAATAAAGGAACTCTGAAGGCATCGAATAAATAAAATAACACCATATACTAACAACTGACCTCTTTACGAAATTGGCTTTACCTATCACTCAATATTAAATAGGGAATTTATACAACTTTTTCTAATTATTCTTCAACACCAAACCTTAAAAACTTAAAAAAAGCAACAATGATAAACTTCAATTGAATTCAATTCTGATATAATTATAGTTGATTCAATACGTTGATAGTTATTTTTTTAACTACATTATAAAAGCCTCGTACTTATAAAACCTATCAGACTGACAAGGTTAAGTACCTTACCTCAATATAAGTGTTATTTGAAATAAAATTAAATATTAAAATGTTGCAAATGAAAAATTTCATAAATCAATATCTTAATACTAGTAAATTTTTGTGATTTTTAGATCTTATTCTCTAAAAATATTAATGAATGATGAGTTAGCATCATCGTAAACATTCAGTTAAAAAAAAAAAAGAAAGCTGCAATTTTTTTAAAAGAAGACTTAAGCGGAATTTATAAATTTAATTTTTCTCTACCTTTTTCCATTATGTATCTAAATCAGGTATATTTTAGTGGATTTAGCAAGTTAATTAAAAAATTCAAAGTGGGGTTAGAAAATGTAAGTCCAAAAGCAATGATAAGTGAAAACTGTGTTTACACATTAAATTGTTTCATTAAACAAAACAGAAAAATATTTCAAATTGAAAAGACTTTATTTTCAACATTGAAATCAACTATTAAAATGCTAATCTAATGATACATTTAGCAATGTAAGACTTAGCTACTATTTAACTTTTCTTAGTATTTCTTAATTACGTTTTTAATAATGACATTTAGAAATAACTTAAGGAAAGATCTTTCACAACTGACAAAAAGACAAATGAGTGAAATGGGAATAAATCCTAGAGTTTTTTTTTTTCCCACTACATTAATTGGTGTTGTTTTAAAAAAGAGGATAATTATGATTAAAGGCATTAAACTGACATAGTATTAATACAGTCTTGTTACACAAAAAACATGAAAATGATCACTGCTTATAAAAAGAAGATAAATTCAATGTGATACACATGACGCACGCACACACGAAGATGTTGCTATGACGGCTACTGACAACAAAATGGCACCAAATTGTGGTCATGTCAGCACTTTCGGATTTTGGAGAATTTCGGTTTTTGGAATTCTCAACCTGTAATATCTTTTTTTTTTTTTTTAAAGAAAAGCCCGAAAAGAGCTTTTTATATGAAATTGTATTTTTATATGAAAATATAAAAATACAGTTTGGATCAATGTACGCTACTTAACAACAGCCAATACCGAATTTCATCAGATTTTTTTCTTATTCCTTTTATTTATTAGGATAATGCTGTCCGCGTTTATTTTGTGGCTGATATTATCCTTAACAAATTAGCTACCGTGGTGGAAGTGTGGGAAGTCGAAAATGCGAAACAACAAAAAACATAGATGCAAATCTCTTTACTATTTTATATTAAGAAAGAAGTTAACAAAAAGAAATAAAAATTCCCCCAAGGACATCGGAACACACTGTAATTAAATGAGAGAGCTAAAGAGAACCGCGTGAGTTAGATTCATCCAAATAAGAAGTCCGTATGGACTGGACCTTGTGCAACAACATCCGTGCCACCGTTTCAAATTACCCACAGCAAAAGATTTGTAATTCAAGTCCACAGCAATATTATCACCTTGGCCGATTTCGAATAGTTTGCATAGTCCAATATCGTAGTACGTTAAAAAAAATAAAAGGTAAAACAGAAAATAATCTATAAAATAAAAATTCTTGTGTTTTATATTCTTTAAGAAATTTCAAAATAAAAATAAAAAATGACAAAAAAGTTGACCTGTGATTGGAAAACTACTTAATAATGATTTGTAAAATTACCTTTATATATTTTATTTGTATGATTTGCTTATATTAAGCTTCTAATTTTTATATAAGTTAATCCTAATAGCTATTACTTTAAATTATAACTTCAAAATATAGGACTTTTTTTTTAATATCTTAACAAAGTTTTTAAATATATCTGTAATTGAATTTAGTGATTTACTTCATTTTTTTACCTATGATATTCATAAAATCCTATAGATATCGTTTTGGATGTGAACACAAAAAGAAGAATGAAGTAAAAACTTTATTATATAAAGAAAAACATAACCACTAGGAAAATAATAGAAAGCATTCTTATTAGAAATACAAGAGGACTTAATAAGAACCGAAACGAAAGGGTAGATGTAGATGAAAAAATTGTAAATTTAACTGAGGATTTAATTAATTTGAAATCACGTAAAATTATGCATTTTGATGAATTAAATTACTAACACTCAATTTATTTGTAATTTATATTTGTGAATCATCAATAATATAAACTTTATTGACGAATAGACTTCTCGAGGGGTTTGTCTTGTTATGTTACATATTAGGCCTACTAAATTCATGTTGTTTTTCTGTTTTGTTTCTAAATTATTATGTAAAGCTTGATAAAGGAGAGGCGTAGAAGCTTTCTGGAAATTTGCGTTATTTTATATATTTAAGAGTGAAGAAAATATTATTTATAGTATTATAAAATATTATTTTATAATTCTAAATGTTGTTTGTAATTATTTTATATGTTGATACGGTAATTTATAATATAATTTAAGCATTAAAGTATTTAGTAAGAAATAAAACCAATAACTCAATTAATATATTCATTAATTTAGGTATTTTATATTTTATTTTTGTGTCCTTTTACATGCTTTTATTTTATCAGATTGAAGCTTAAAAATTACTTGTTTATCAAAAACTCAATAGAAATACAGTAATAAGAAAAAAAAAGTTAATAATCTAAAAATTGCTTTTTCTTCCCAGGATATGAGGAAACCATGAGGAAACTTCAATGCCAATGTCCGATGTTTAATAAAACTGAATGAGATATCATGACTCAAAAGAATTGTTGAATAGTTATAAAGGATTTTCTTTCTTAAGTCACTTGAAAAAGATTGGAAGTGAAATAAGCCTAAGTATCTAATACTTTCGATAACTCTTTCGATCAATACGAAGTGGATTTACGAATGTGTTATTTCATCACATTCATAAAGTTTTAAACTGATCACGTGACTGCATACAAAATAACAACTTCCTTTCGTGTTTGTGAAGGTTAATCGTGACCATAAAAAAACACCATTTTCAAACAATCAAATTAAAAAAAAAAAAAGATTAAAAATCGATTATTTTTTTTTAAATAAATTAATAATCAAACAGAAATTACAAATTGCAAGGATGTACAACTATCCCAAAAATGCATCAATAAAAACGACATATTTCGTAAAAGGTAGAAAACATTATTCAAATTTGCGGAACTGTTCCATTGAAAAGAGACAACAGTTTATTTACTGGCTTTGGTCTTTGTGACATTTTGTATTCAGTTCCCCTTCTTTCACATCCAGTGCGTTTATCCTTCCCATAGTGCACCTGAACTATGTTATAGTCTAATGAACTTGACATCGGAGGTAAAGTACTTCCAAAGGCGGAAATACTCATTTTGATCGATCCGGGGTTGCTCCTGGGATGAGTCAGGGGACGCCATCATTACCACCGTCCTTTTCAAAGGGATAATGACAGCGAAGCAATCATGGACTACAAAAAATAACAACTAATTTCTGTAGACACGTATCAATTAAACATTTCCGGCAAATGATGGTTTCCTTGTTTAGCAAAGAAAACATTCATTATATTTAATGTTGTTTAAATTATTCAATATACAGAAATGTGTAAAACATTTTTTTTTTTCTTTTTTCACGTATTTGGAAAAGAATACTTCCTTGTTTCTGTTAATTGTTTATAATTATATCAATGATGATCTTGAATTTTTTCTCGTAAGATCTGGTAACGAGGTAAGTGAGAAAAAATTCAAGAGAAGTCTAAAAATCTCTATAGAATAATGGTCTCACACTCGTTGACTACATGTAGTTTGTGAAAAACGATTTGTGCAATTCGCCACTCAATTTTATAATCAATATGTTTTACTGGTCATCATTTAATTCTAATTTCAAAGTTGTGTTCTGTGATTTAATGTGAAATAAATCGAAATATTCTGACGAAAAAAAAAAATTCTACAGTAAATTTAATAATATTTTCAGAAAAGTGATCTGGGGAATTATAATGTTTTACTGAATTAGTTATTATTAAAAAAAAAAAAAATAATTCTATTACTTCTGTTATGGATTAAAATATCGCTTTACAGAAGCTGCGGCCCGCGATAAAACAGGATATCTCATTACAGCCCTTGAAGTGAAAGGAGTTGAGACCATTCCTCTAAAATTAGTAAAGAAATGATACTCGAACTCAACCGACCTCTATCATGTCGGTTAATTCTCAAAAGATTGTTCATTTTCAGCAACTGCGTTCACATTAATATCAAGTATTCAACTTATATTAAGTTATATTACATTATATTATATTGTATTAACTTTAAAATGTATAGGTTTTCTTTATTTGAAAATCAACAATTGAGATATCTGTCAGCTTCAAAGTTTGTCATACAACTTACTTAATTTGAGACTAAAAATAATTTCTTTAAACCTGGTTGAATGTTATTTTATTTATATAATTCTATCGTTTTTTAAAATTTCCGGTCAATCCCAGTTCTGCCATGTTTAGTCATTCAAATTTTAATAAGAGACATCTTCTTTAGGCCAAACTCGTTCAACGAAAGCAAAAACATACCACCGCTCCCCCCTCCCCCCAACTCTCTCTTGTAAAAAAAGAAAGACAAGACAGGTAAGAAGCTACTACCGAATAAGAATACATCTAAACGAACATAAGGAAAACATGTCACGTAAAATTTAACTGCTCCGGATTATTTGGAATTCTAAGAGATGAATAAAACGCTCCTCCCAGCATTCCCTCGACTATTTTTACATTAGCTGACTCCATTAATAAGCCGACAAACCTCAGTAGCTATTTAAAGGTACATTAAAAAATAAATCACCGTTAATACCACTCTTTTTAAGCCCTAAAATACATCAGGTGGGCTGAAGGATTTTCAGTGCCAATGACAATAACTGTATACATAATGGAAACCTAAAATATAGAATAATGCGACAAATACTACACATGAGAGTAAGTTCGTGACTGACAGCAGTGCACTGTTCCATTTCGTTTGTTATGACTAAGTTCCACATTTTCCCTCATCCGTACGGTTTTCATGAAGTGATATGAAGCTATTCAGCACGAAATATGCCAGTAAAACTAGTCAAATACTGGAAAGTGTTCAACAAAAAAAAAAAAAACCTCACAAAGAAACGTAATCTCAATGAAAATATAATCGCAACTAAATATTTCATCATGGTTTTCATTCAGTGGTTTTCGGAAATTTAATCCGGTAGTAAAAAATGTCTACACTGACATATTAGGTTAAGTTCAACAAGAGAATAAATATTTATGAATTTTAAGTTTAACGGTTCAAAAAAATGGTGTTACTATTCTACCAACTACAATAACATGCTCATGTAACAACAGGAACAATTTTAAGTTTATTAAATACTTATAAAATATTAAAATGTAATGAAAATTTAATATTACAAAATAAAAAATCCATCAATTTCAAATTAAAATTATGTAGATATAATTTCGATGTTTCTAATATTGTCTAATTATTTTAATATCATGAAGAAAAGCAATTTGGTCTATTTTTAGCGCTTATTTTAATTTAATTTTATTTTATATTTGCAAATTGTCATCTGCAAATAATTACGTTTACTTAGAAAAATTAAATCTAGTTTTTTCAGCAATTTCACTAAAATAAAATTATTAAATTTTCAAATTGCTTTTAACTTTTAATTCTTTTATTGGTCAGGAATATAATACGTTTTATTTTGCGTTTCAACAGATAGTAACAACTATTTTAACTTATCACGAACTACATAAAAAAAAAAAAAAGCAATCAACAAGGTTTGATTATCTTGAAATGCGTCAAACAAATGTGTTATTCAATTTTTGTTCGGTTTTTATCGTAATAATGTTACTCACCAACACAATAGAACAAAACTGCAACAAAACAATGAAATGCAAAAAATTATTTCTTTGCTTAATTCCACAGTATTTTCCAGACTTATTTGAGAAATGTATATAGTTGTAATTCAACATCACATAAATGAATAAAAAAATTCAACTGTTATTTTTACTTGAATCCCAGTCCACAACTTCATTTCCTTCCCAAATTTTATTACCTATGTACGTAATTCTGTATGTACTGAATTAAATTAAAAACCAATGTCCTTTTTTTTCTTGTTAATATATATTATATTAACAAAAAATAATATATAGTGTTTAACTGAATATTTAAGTAGTTATATATAGATTAAATTTAAAAAACGAGCTCCGTTTAAGTAAAATCAGCATTTTTTTTTAATTAAACGTAATTACGAATAGAAGGCCGATATTTTCAAAATTCTTCTTCCTTTTCTTTTTTTTTTAAATTATATCTCGTTAAAATTTAGAACGTGAAATTTGTTTTATTTCAGTTTTACGCTATTAGTGATTGGCTAAATTTTAACTAAACATTATATTTTATGCTATTTTATTAACTTGTCAGCAACTTATAGATAGATCTGTAAATTTCTCCTTAATATTAACAATGTTTTAAGTAGGTTTTCTGCGCAGTTGTTAGTCTTATATTTTGTATTTTAATGTATTTATTTTAAGCATAAGAAATAAATTAATGTAACATAACTATTGCGAACATCCACTACTTAATATATTAGCCAAAACAATTAAGGAATTTTCGCTGTAAATAATAATAATAATGGTTATTAAAATTTAATTACAACCTCAACAGACGAATGCTAGGCAATCAACTCTTCCTGCTGCCACCAGAGCAGATCTCGCGAAGCAAAGGTCAAAGGTCTGGTGGTCGTGTCGGCTGGCGTTAGTTTTCCGGTTGACGAAAGCAAACCAGTCGAATTTAAAATCACTAGCATACGAAAAACAAACGATTTATTAAGACCGATTCCGTTGGAAACACAAATATTTTCATTTTGATCACAAAGCCTAAAATAAATCTGTGTAATTATATTCGAGAATTGTGTTTTTTACTTATCCATTTCTTTTTTTCCCTTTAAATACGGTATTAGAAGTAACGTTTATCGACAAGAAACAAATATCTAATATTGTAAATAGTTTAGGAATAATAACTTCGTAAAATAATAAATGTTACAAATATTCTTTATTTTGTTTTATTAAAATTCTTTGTAAAATGTAAGTAAATGTTATAAATAAATAAATAAATAAATAAATAAATAAATAAATAAATAAATAAATAAATTTTGTAAACTTATTTTGCATTGGATCTTTTGTAAATAAAAAAAAAAAACCGATATTCTTTTTTTTTTTTTTATAAATAAAAATCTAATTAAATTAAGTTTCGTGATTTTGTGTTTGGAAATTTTACTTGTATAGATTGAAAGTTCATGGAGGAAATAGGGTATACACTTGAATTTAAATTGATAAAAGTATACTGAGAGACGCAGAATATTTCGAAAATTGAAAATCCATAACTCATCAGTATATTAAAAAAAAAAAAAAAGAAAATAGGGAAACGTCCTCTTTTTCATTTTCTTTAGTCTGTATATATAATCGATAATGAATTTCAAATCATAAAATTTCGAAATATTTTGTATCTCTGTATGTATATTTTTATTTATATTCAATCTCCGTGTGTTTCTCATATTTCCCATACTTCATATTTTTTTTATTATTCTGTAGTTTTGATTTTTTTTTCGTGTAAAATATAGCCTATTAGTCTATTGAAAAAAAAATTCACACAAACAAATTTCATACATTTATCTAATGCACTACATTCTTACAAAATGTATATTTCTTATCATTACAAAAGTGCAAAACTTATTACTTCTCCATTCACCTATATAAACAATGAATTACTTTATTTAAATCTGATTACTTTTTCCTTAAATAACATTATATTTAAGGAAGTGCGGAAGATGGGTCCTTATTTACGATATTTCAATTCTAAATTCTTATCTAAACAATAAACAGTTATTATTTGCAAAAAAAAGTTATCTTACTCTTTTTTTTTTTATCTCTTTGATATAAAATCTTTAAAATCTCAGACAAGCATTATTGGACAGACACAGAATGACTACATTAGCATATTATAACAAAATCCATGTAGGAGTTTAAGGCAAGTTCAGATGGCGTCCAGTTTCCCGGAACTGCAATCTATCTCCATTAATCAGGAAACATTATGGATAACAAATCAGAAACTAAAGTTCATTTGACGAAACGATTGATTCTGGCGCAAGCCTTCGACACCAACACAGAACATATGGTTTACTTATCAGTGGAGTCAATGGTACTGATTGACAGGAATGATTGTCCAAATGCCAAAATTAAACTCAAGGCACACACACACATATGCAAAAAAAATAAAGAAAGAACTTACGTTATACCGCTGTAATTTATTTGTCTTTAAATTTGAAATAATTCTACATTATCTGCAAATTTTCAAAAATAGTTTAGTTAGTATATATTTGGAAATCAGAAACTACGATATTTTCTGAAATAACACGAATCTCATTATTCAATTTTCAGGGTTTTTTTTTTGTCTGTTAGTCTGCTAAAATCATACTTCCTAAAATTTAATACGACTCCTGTTTTCGAACACGGACTTTAATGACTCTCGCATTCGGTCACTGGTTTTAAAATTAAATCTAGTTTAATTTTGTCTTTTTTTTTAAAAAATTTTATTATATAAAAGTTTTGGCGCAGCTTAGCCACTGCTGCTTTTGCGCCATTAAAACACCAACAAACAACAACATATAAAAGTAAATCTAGTTGTAAAACTAACGGACAACTATATGTATTTATGGTTTAGGTCAATAAAGAAAGAGGAGGCTTTGTTGATTCCATTACTAAAATTATAGTCCGTTTCAGATTTAGTTTTTATCACTATAACAATGAGTTTTAATAAGCACAGTTCATTGTTGCCGTAATGGAAATTAAGCATTCAAAAATGTCATTAATAACCATCTAATAATGGTCCGCAAAAATCTAAGACGCAAAATACCTCCTTAAATATTAGTGAAAAACTGAAAAAGCCATTAATTACACTGGTCAAATTTGTTAAAGGGATTGTTTGCATGAAAGCCAAGCGAAAAACCATGTTCTTTAAGAGATCTCTACCAAATTTCATTGATTTTAACAAAAATAAATATTAGAGTGAGACAGAGAAATAAATTTTAAACAAATATCATCCAATCTGAACAAATGATCGTTCCACAAAACCGAGATGGTTGGAGGTTCAATGGTTTACCATTTAAATCTCGAAATGATTCGAACATCAACAGATAACAATTTATCAGTCAGTCAATGAAGACGAGTCATCTCAGGACATCGACTACAGATAAACAACGGAACAGTTTTTCGGGAAAGCTGCAAAGGATTATATGTCCAAAGAGAAGACACTTTCCTCATTTTTAGCTATTTTAATCTTGTATTGAAAGAAAAAAAATGTTTTTTTTTTTTTTTTTTTTCAAATTCTGTTTTATTTAATAGAACGTGTCGTTTGAGAAATGAACCAACAAACTGTGTCAAAATATAATATTTTTTTTTAAACTCACCTACACGTGTGCAACATTTCAGTTTCATGGATTAGAGCTGTTAACTTTTTTTTTCGTGAGAGGAACGTTATGTACACTAAATTCTTGGAAATTCTAAGATATACATTAAGGGGTATACATAAAAAGCATTATATATGTGTTATATAAAATTAGGAAAAAAAATATGATTAACATTATAAAAGAAATGACATACATTAAACAAACTATTTTCTTTCTCTTTTTTTGTTAATAAGTGTTTTTCAGGTTTTTTTTTTTTTGTTTTTTATTTAAAGGCTTATTAAAAAAATGAAAAGTTATATGCTTAACAGAAATTGATTTTATTATTTTTATTAAACATTGTTTAACTTCATTTACATAAATATCCAATACTTTTGAATTATCTTCTTTAATACCAACGATGTGATATTTCGTTTTCTTAAACACAAAACTTCATAAGATTACAAATTTTTTTAGGACAATAAATAGAATTCTAAAAAACTGTAGAGGAAGAAAAACCTATTTCTCGTCCTCAAATTTTTAACCTGAAGAAGTTTTCTGTTTAAGAAAACGAAATAACATATCGTTGGTAACTAAAAGATAGTTCAAAAGTATTGGATATTTATTTATTTACAAATGATTGGATGATACGGACTTTAGGAATTATTTAACTTCCGGAAATCTACCGACTTTTACCTCCAATTTCAATGCACCTAGGATTTGCCACACAATCTCATTTATATACTGTTACATGAATAGATTTTATGAAATTGGGCCCCAGTCAAGATATAAATTAATGAAGAGAAATACTGTATTAGTTAATATGGCTATTCGATACTGACCTTAACCTAACGAAAAATTCCGATAAGAGGTTGGGTGGACTCTTGGGTCGCCTCGAAAGAGAAATAACCTTAAAAGAATCCCAATTTTAGCCCAGTTAGCAAATTTAAACAGAAGATTTTCTAGGATACGTTCCCATATTCCTCAAGTTGTTTTAAGTCTTGATAATCATTAGATGGATAAATAAACTCGAAAATGGGAAACCATTTTTTTTCCTTCAAAATTTTATTAAATAAAAAAAGAAAAAACAAAAACAAAACGAAGAAATCCTATTAAAAAAGAAGAAAGTAACCCTGTTAATTACGCTTATTAACTAAGCGGAGGGACAGTTTATTTGCCATGTAGCAAAGGGAGGGTCTGCAAAGGTTGCTATGTTGATGAGAAAACAGGTCAATACTTTTAATTAAATGCATTCAAATGGAAGCTATAATTGGACGCCAACGCCTTGGTTAATGATGCTCTTTTGCGTTAGCCTTAAGCATTAGGTGAAAATAACCTCAGCCTTTCTTCCCAACGACGCAAGATTAAACTGCGGATGTTAATAATCCACCTGCGTTGTCAAGGTTTTACTCGAATTTCATTAACACTCTTTCCACCATTATTCTCTCCCTCAGACCAAATGACACCAAACAACGCTTTAACCGCCATTACGCACTGAAATTCCATCAAAAATCAACATCCATGGATGCGATTAATTATAGGCTCAAGCTTCCGAAATTTAATAATGGATTTCTCAAAGATATCTTAATTTATTCACTGACTTTAACTTAATCTAAGAAACAAATTACTTGCTTAATTTAACACTTCAGGACATTATTTATTGGCCAGAATTTCAAAACAGAATTAGAATTACGATCACAAAAGACAGCAGGGAAAAAAAAAAAAACCCCAAAAACGTAATTAAATGGATCGTTAAAAAGACGCTAAAATTAAGAGAATGAGAGAATTTTTAAAAAGTTTGTTACCCTCTATCGATCCCCCTACTTTCGCAATCACATTTAAATCCAAAACTGTTTGTGGCACAAAAAAATATTTTAGAATTAATTTAGTACAAGTTTCCGCTAAGAAAAACAAAACAAAACAAACACACACAACTAAAAAAAATAACAAACAAACACATACAGTCCGTTTTCGTTTTCGACAGCCTTCAGCACTTTTGCGCATGCGTCAGGTCTCCTGCGATTTCTTCCAAATAGGGGCGAGGAAGATGGGATGTTTACTTTTTATAGTGTTAGTTTACTAGTAGCTGGGTTCTATTTGCGCTTTTTGGGAAAGAATTATGGAAAGAATAAATACTATTGCAAAAATGCTCCTCCGTTATTTTTTACTTAAAAGCGAAAATGTCCAAAAGAATTTCTTAGGAAAGTGCCCATCTTAGCGTATCACCCTTTGAGGAGTAGAATCGTCCCGGATTGGTAGCTCTGCCATTCAGAAACGGACTGTACAATTCAATTTTAAATAAAATTATAATAATAAATTGCAATCAACTCATATTCTTTAATAACACGTATTCGTTATTTACTCATTTATTTTGATAAGGAATATAATCATTAACAACCAAACAAATAAATAAATAAATTCAGAATATAATATTAATATATTGGACGAAAAGCATTATTTATATCATCGATACTAAAATGTGTTGATCAAAAACTCTTGTCTCAGTAAAAATAAAGAATGACATTTTTTTAGTTGTTGTAGCATCATTTGTGAATTTTTTATTTCTCTTTCGATATTTAACTATTTGTAGGGGTAAGGGATAGTACATGTCAGGTCAAGGAAACCCCCTAATAAAACTGTTCCATTTGCTACATGTTTTCAACAAAAAATAAAAAATAAAATAAAATAAAATAAAACCACGTTCTTAGTGAAACTGGGTTTACATGTGACGTGAATAAATTAAATAAGGGAAATCTCTACAGAAATAAATATCAAATCCTCCATAAACATCCTCAAATTATGACACAAATCTAATTCCGTTAAAATTATTTTTTTAATTACAGAAATTATTAATTAAGAGCAATATTTTTATGAAAAAAGGCGGTAATTTTTTTTCGTCATCTACATGGAACATGCTCAGTCCATTTTGAAGAACTACTTATTTTATAAGATTATAGTATTAACAGGTGTTTAAAAATATATCATACGATGGGTTTAATGAAAATAATACATAGTCAAATATTAATGCAACGAACGTAATATGATGTGTCTAATATTCTTAAAAATCTAGTCAAGCCCTGAAATTTACAAGCTCTGTTCAATTACAATTTTGCTGTTCTTTATTTTATCCACCTTTCTCTATTACTATTAAAAGAGGTTTTTATTTCTTTTTCTTTTTTTTTATTGCAGAACAACAATAATAATCCCATAAATCTTTAGTTAAATAAATAAAGGAGAATTTTCATATTAATGCACTTCGATAGACCAGAGACCCGTTAATATTACATTTTTTTTAATAAGAATTGTTCCTAACAAGAATTAACAATAAATATCTCTAAATAATAATACAGATTTTACATCAAAATCAAAATCACCTTTGTTTTTATTCATAGCTTTAAAAAGTAAATTAGGATTAAGATTAAAATCTTTTGTGTGATTGTTTATATTTTTTCTATTAATTTTGTTAATTCAACAACAGTCTAGTTAGCTTAATCCTGAATTACAATCCCAATTTTGATGAATTGCCTTCTTATTAATCCTTAGCAACTGCCTAATCCCGAACTAAAGCTCGAATCAGATTCACTGAAAGAAAATCTAAATCGCCTTAATTCTTCCTACATGACAATTTCATACATAAAATACTTTAGTTTTTTTTAATCCGTAATTTATTTCATTCATAACTTTCAAAACACAGTAGATTCCCATTACTGTATCATTGCTTTCATTTAGTTAGAGGTCATCCTTTCTTTAATTTTTTTTTTGAAAACCAGTTCTTTAGAACCTCACGATTTTATTTCGCAGTCCATTTATTGAAAATAGAGATACTCTTCTGTACGTCAAGGTATCAGATTAAGTTCACTGGCTGAAAAGTTATTCGCAGGTAGCCAGACACAAATGCCCACGTATTACTTCGACAAGTACGTGGTGATCTGAATGATTTCGTTTCTTTGGAAAATTTGCCAACAACTTCAAAATTCATTAAAATATTCTTATTCAACTTCAAAACTATTATTCGAAATGGGACTTTCTTTTTCATTTCATTTTGAAACCAGTAATTCAAGAGAAATTCAAAATAAAATTGTAATTGTCGAGGAAAAGAATGAATTATCACTGATTTTTTTCGAAGTTTTTAAGATTTCCCCCCCCCCCCCCCCATTTCAAGTGACGATACCCCGACGTCCCAAACTTAATGTCCTTAACCTTATCGTGAATTCCAACATAATCCAACTCACTCGAGTTGAGTTCCTTCCTTATCCCATAATGAGAAAAGCAAGAGTATTTTGCTCAACACCATTTCGTGTTGTAAACAATAACAACTAGACGTAAATAGTGTTTTTATTAGATCTCATCTCCCCTCATAACAAATCTTAAGCTCAGGTGAGCTATTCTATCCGTTTGTCTACAATTTATTCTGAGATTAAAGATGGTAAAAGTTTACTGATTCAAGGTCTTTCATTGTTAAACTCTGTATTTGTACTTATTTTGTTTTGTTTTTTAGAGGTATAGACAAGCAATAATTGTCTTATTAGTTTTAATAGCGAATTCGTTTATCCCAGAACGAATATCACAATGAAACATTTTGATATAAATAATTTAAAAAGAAACTGCAATCTTTAAGAGAAAAAAAAAAAAAAAACTTATTATTTTTGGGGTTTTGTTTTCTTTGTACTACAGTTCTATTCATCTTGCTCGTAAGAAAACCAGGAATATTCTAGCGATATTAACTAGATACATCACTAATGTTGTTATATAAGAAAATGAAAGTATTTGAGGAAGTCAAGAATGGTTTCCTTTTCAGAAATAACCAAATGTTCCTGGAAGAATCCAAGACTACTTTTCCTAAACTGAGTTCTCTATTTCTTACCATTTTGAAAACAATTCAAATGACAAGACTCAGAAGGTTAAATTGTAATAACTGCACCCCCCCCCTTAATAAAAAATAAATAATGCAAAATACCTTAAAGAGACCAACGCGGATTTCTTGGGTTGTGTTTTTTTTTTTTTTTTTCCCAAACACAAAACTTAGGCTAAATCGTCTCTTTTCCGCACTCGACATTCAAATTTCAAGACGATTCTTTCATTGATTCAAAAGCTATTGAGGTAGGGGGAACACTTGTACAGATAAACTGGTTATATGAGCCTCGTTTATCTTAAAGCAGGTTAACAAATCAGAAAAAAAAACAACAAACAAATAAAGGCATATATTTGAAGGTCACTTCAAACTGTAGAATGCCCGGAAATACCAAGAAAAAGAACTGGATTCGTAGTTCTTATTTCCTGAATGCAAAGACATTATTTTCTTTCAAAGTATAAATATCAAAATAATGTAATTCTCTTTCTCGGGGACTGCATGAAAAATTATGCTAAATTTATTAATTTTTACTGGCAATGAAAATTTTGTTTTTACGTTTAGCAACAAAAATCGATTATGGGGACATCAATTCTTTACATTGTTTGTTTGTTTTTTTTTTAACACCATACAATAGATGTATAAGTTAAATTCAGTAAGTCAATCTTCAGTTTACAATACCATCTACAAAAATCTCCGTAGCCTATATTTTATTTACTGAAATGTATGTTTAAAATCCCTAAAGAAACTCCATACAAAAGTTTCACATTATTATTTTTAGAAACTCTCCTATTTTTTTTTTCCTTAAAAAAACAGCTTTTTTTATGGATTCCGTGTATGTCTTGATCCACGATTTTCAAATTAAAAGAAATGCAATTTTAAACCGGCGTCCACAATAGAATGACCGATCCGAGAAACAAAAGACAATTAATTATGTCATTTGCAATTCTCGTGTAATTTTCTTCTGCTGTCAATTCAGAATTTTCTAAATTAAACAGGGAACAGCGGTGTTTGTTTGGTTTCATTAACAAGAGGAACTGAGCAATTGTTGTGTCAGGAGTCGAACAATTAAGTTGTCCACTTTTCAAGATGGCGGCCTGCCTCAAAGAAAGGCTTTTATTTCCGTATTGGTATCTTAGCGGGTGCAGATCTTCCTCATTCCAGCAGCGTTGGCGGATGCGGGTCAGCACGAGTGGAGAAACTGGAAGAAGCAACGTCCCACACCACAAGAGGAGCCATTCCACCAAATTATAGTGAAAAAAAGAACAACAATCTAACAACTTTACCGTGGCAAATGGAAACAACTTCAACACTGCAGCCTTTTGTGTTTCCTCGATACAAAGAATAGCTACAAAACACGAGGAGGACTTAACAGATAAAAACCATTCTAACCATATCAAACCAAACCAAATCATTTGATACAGTTTTAGATAAAGAGAAATGTCAAAACAAATATATATATATATATATATATATATATATATATATATATATATAACCAATAATACATTTCTTCCGGGGTTGACTGTAACTGCTTCTAAAGAGATCTTATTTTATTTTTAATAGCCTATAAAGCAGTTTTTTTTTTTTTTTTTTTTTAAAGAGGATCTACTAAAGGTCTCATCATAACATGAATTTCTTAGTAAGTTAAACTTCTTTTACTGCAATCAAAGCCACCCATAAATCCGAATTTCTTAAAACAACTTGAAGCCGACTTGTCTATTCTATTTTTTTTTCCCAAGCCTTCAATATAAACGACACCATGTTCTGTAAATTACTGTACAAACAGTATCTTCAAATTTTCCTTTTATGAAAACTTTAAAGCTGGAGATCCTTAGTTAAGTTGCCTAAATTCTATTGGATTAACATGGAATGTTCGAGATGGACAGAGATTCATTGTTTCTTTCTAATGATGTCCTATGGGAATTTTTTCAAGTACAAAAGTTAGATGGTCCCATGTCTGTAACTGAATGTGCAAATGGGAAGAAAAAGCCTTTAAACGTTACTACGGAAACACAGAAATATTCGGGTTTTTTTTTTTAAAGTATAAATATTGTTTTTAGCATATGAAGCTAAGTTAAAAACAATTAGTTCACATTTTAAAAATATGATATATCAAATTATTTTCAAAAATCTCTTTTAAATTCTTTAATTTTATAACTGTCTTTCAGCAACACATCAAATTATATCAAATAATGCAAATTATCTCGAGTTACATTAAATGTCCCTGAAGTTTACAACTTCAAAACTGTGTCACTGCTTTATTTCAAAAAAAAAAAAAAAGATTCCGAATGAATTTAGTCTTTCTGACTCGATTCAGACTCCTTTTGAATATTTTAAGAATCACTTAAACCAATTCTGCTTTTTCTTTGTGGCAAAAGAACATTCTTTCACTGTGAAATATTGCACCATTTCCCTTCTGCTTTTCCATTCCATTTCTTTTCATTGGTAAAAGTAAACTGAAAAGATAAACACGCCTAATTATTCCGATATCACCAACTATCCGTGACGAGTAATTTTTTAATTCCGTTTTAGGGACGTAAGTCTTTCGTTTAACGTGAGAATAGATAAATTCTCTTTATGTTCCTGTTTTTCTCTTAATTCCATTCTTGAAGTAGGTTAACAGTTGACTCCACACCAGTCGCGGAAGAAAGCAGAGGACTGTGTGAAATATGCTAAGGAAACACAGACGCTCGCAGTGACCCACAAAAAAAAATAAGAATTTAAATTCACTCAACCAAAGGATACTATGACGAGGCTGGCGTAGCTCCCTCTCGCGGAATAAAAAATTTAAAAAAATCAAGCTATTTCCTTTGTGGACAGAATGGCAACGAACTCGAACTGGTCATGGAAGAACAACCATCGCAATATCAGAGGACGCTTAATTCTCCCATATTGGATATCAAGAAGAGAATCAGAAAGAGAATACAGTAAAAAGAAGAAAAGTCGAATGAAGGAATATTTCATTTACTAATATGCTTACTTACACAATTAATCATGAAATAAATGTCAGTTTTCCTATGAAAAATTAAAAAGTAATTTTTTTTCGCGAAATTCATGAACAAAATGTAGTCAGAAGGAAACACATTAATTAAAGACTTTTTTTTTCTGCTAGGATTTTTTTTTTTAGAAACGGATTCAATTTCCAAATTATATCCACGTAAATATCATCATAAATGATTCAAATAAATCAAGTAAATTAAATAAACGAAACTATGAATTTTGTTACTAAAGATTTTAAATATACAATTTTTTAAACTGTATATTTGTAATATTTTTTAAACATTGCAGTATTTACTGAAGAAAGTTGTCTAAAAACATCGTCTTTTTGTTTTGGCTGCATATTGATTTTTTTACATTTAGAACTACACTGTCAAAATAGCTAAATATTTTTTAAAATACATTCAATAAGACTGAAAATTTGTAATTAGTTAGCGAAGGAGATTTAAATAAATCAAACTGCCAAAACGAAGTAAATCCTAATTTTAATATTCTTTTAAAAATTAACATTAGTCAAATAAAAATTCAGAATTCATTGAAGTGAAATTCAGGATCTATTCTAATCTAAATTTGTAATGTACCCTGAATTAGTTCAAGAATTCATGGCATTCATTTTAATTTCAAATGTTAACTTTACAGAACTCTTTATAGATAATTCTTCCGAGTTTTTATTTTATGGAAGATATCCCTAATCTAACAAACTATGTTATATTGTTTTCGGGCAACGAAACTGTTACTGTTTTAATAGTTTTCCCTTAAATGATAAAAGAAAGAAATAATTAAGTTTATTCATCACCAATAAACTCGAATCAAAATAAGTTTCAAAGAATACCCAAGATTCCATTAAAGTAATTCTAATTGCTTTTCTTTCTTTTTCTTTATATGGAACACCTTTCTAGCTCATCAGCTAAATATTTTTCTAAAATTTCAGGAAAACAAGATAAAATGATAAATTTAACTTAGAAGCTTCTTCGCCGAAGAAATATCTACAACAGATCTTTACCCAAAATAATAATAATAATAATGACTTATAACAAGTGAATATAATTTTGTGCTAAAGCATAAATTTAAGGATGACACATTACGTTAATGTACTTCTTTATTATTATTATTATTATTATTGATATAATGAAAAATAAAAGTTAGGAAAATATGAAAAAACAAAAACAAAAAAAAAGTTAGGAAAATATTAAAAAAAAAAACAAAACAAAAAAAAAACCCACGCGGACATTGAGAAAAAAAGATTAAGAGAAAAAAGAAAAACATATATATGGATTCAAATCGACAACCTCCAGAATATGAGTCCGAGACCTTACCCATCAAGCTATAGATGACAACTGAAATGAGATGATTGCATTTCCAACATTGAAGCTACCAACAGTGGAAATCCAATGAAAACAATGCCAAATGTCTCGAACTTTTTTTTTGGTGGGGGGGGGGGTGCTGAAAATGCCTTGTTCTAACGGTGTTTGGGTCTCTAAACACGATGGTGAAATCCGTTTGTCGATCCGACCTTCCGTTAGGGAGTTGTTAGGGATGGATGGACAGGACAAAAGCAATAGCTACCATTTTCATTTTAGTCGCTATCACAATAGCTCCCAATAGGTCGCTAAAAATCATCAAAGAAATTCTTAGAAGCGTTACTTATATGTCAACAGTTCAATGCGTCTTTGATACTCTCTTAACCCTTAACTGTAGTCGTGGGTCCAGTGGACCCACATTCAATTTTCAAACGCGTATAGGAGTCTATGCGGGCGCCGTAGCTCCTCCCGCTCCCAGGTACCTTTCGACAGTTGTCCTAAGCGCATGTAGCGGGGAGGACATGTTTCGTTCGCTATTCCAAAGGTTAATAACAGTATACGCGTGGGTCCCATGGACCCACAACTATAGATACGTAATTTTTTTTAAGAACCAGAAAATGAAAATAACCTAAAATTAGAAATAAATAAATGAAAGAGATGCTCATTCTGTCCACCCGGCAAAAGAGCAAAGACTGTACATTTGTGTGCTAAGTGTAAGCTACCCATAAGCTACCTATATTGTTCAAAACAAGTATGCAATTCTTATGTGTAATTTCGCTCGTTTGGACCAGTGTCAGTTTTTTTTATAAATAAATATATATTTTTTTATTTTATGCTGTTAAATAACGTACTTTTAAGTTGAAGAAGAAACAAAACTTTATTTTTTTTAGACTGATTTAATATTTTTTTCTTTTGTTTTTGTTCACATGTTTTCAGATTTATTGAATTACGACTGATATATATGTAAGAGCAAATTAAAGATGAAAATCTATTTTCCGTAGATGATTAAGTTAATTATTACGTTTTTTAATGTATACACAGTAATTTAAAAAAAAAAATAGTTTTAAAATATACCATACTTTCGATTTTATTACTAATTTAAAAATCTACGGGTCCAATGGACCCACGACTCAGAAGCGTTAGTAATTTTTACGACTACAGTTAAGGGTTAAACAAGTCATAATCTTAAATAAGCAATAACATAGTAAAAATCTATTTGTTCTTTGATAATTTTACTGAACACTCCAATTAATCTTCCAATATGTACAAAGAAACTGTTATTACGCCTCTAAGAGAACTGTACACAAATTCCATAAAAAGCACAGCAGAGGAAGGGCAAGTGAGTCTCTTAAAATATGAGTGTCAGAAGAAGACTATTTTGAACATAGCTTTGAAATTATGATTTTTTTTTCTTCATTTGATGGTTTGAGCCGTACAATCCCATTTGCTAAAAACCGGCTCTAGAAGAGGATATTTGCTACCAAAAAACAAACTATTGGAACTATTCATAACTGTCAATTAAGTCAGATGCTACTTTATTTTCATTTTTTGTTATTTAAATATTAACAGTATATTTTAAATAAGTAAATTCAAGTTTTAAAAGTTATAACTAACTTTCTTTATTTTATTAGTTCTTTTAATGTGAATGATCCACATTAGTAAATTCGTGTTAATTTTTTTCGAATATTACGTTTTTGTTAATCACTATTTAATAAATGGAATGTACAACGCTCGTATATAAGATCGTCAAAGAATGTAGAAAGCATTAATATAGCTCTGATAGTAACTCAAAGGCTTTGCTATCTGAAGGTTGAGGAACCGGATTCCCTTGTAATTTTTCTGAAATACATTAAAAATCTAATTAAATGTCTTTAAAAAGATTACGTTAAAATTTAAAAAAAATGTCATTTATAATTAACAAAAAAATCAAATCGGAAGTAGCTTAGCTAAGACGATAATTACAGGAAATGCGTTTTTTTTTTGTTTTTTTTTTTTAATTCGTAACTTTCGTTTCGTAAGGAACAAAATAACATTTTTTTTTTAATTTCAATGTTTAGAAAGTTATTTTTACAAGTCAATCCTTTTTAACTGTGACTTTTTTTTTTTATTTTTAGATTAGAAGTATTATACTATTAAAAGGCAAAAATTGTACGGATCTTTGTAAATTTGAAAGCAGAATCGGAGAAATAACCAATGACAGTGCAGCATTGGAACACGTCAGTCGTGACGTCACGCTCATTTGTAAACATGGCGCTCTACTATTTTCCCCATTTTAGCACGACGGACCGCGATTACACAATTATTATCAGCATATTGAAATTTCTTCCACATATAAATGAAGTTTTGAACTTCATGCGTCAAAATTTATCAGAGAGTTTGTAAAACCTCGGTTTTTACATAATTTCGGCTGTTATCCCATTGAACTCTGGGATAGCCACTTGCTCACTACTCAACAGTAGGGGAACACGTGCTGTCATTGTTGCCCAGGGAGGATTATTGGTATTGGCTGTTGGACATTCGTTATTGTTATTGTTGAAACTGGTAAATCAATTTTTTATTTTCTTTTATTTCTAAAATTTCACGGTATTTCAAAAATGTGGAATTTGTTTTACTTCCGTGAATATTTCACGGGTCTTCCTAGTTATATTTGATAGTAGAAAAAATAAACAAAAAGTTAAATCTTTTGATGAAGTAAAAATGGAGATTTGAATTTCTACTTCAGAAATTAATCAATACTGACTGACAATGAAACGAGGGAACATCTTCAATCTTCCAATCTGTAGGACTGGAATATTCCTTTTTGATCTTTCATGAGAAAAAAAGTTATATCATTCTACGTGTTAAAAGTTTATTCCCTTTATTTTTATAAAAAATAAATTTTTTAAATAAATTTTAAAAGGTGGTGGCCCTTTCTGTGCGGTAAAATGGAATACCTTGTTACTAGGCAACAAAAGATTGACAGGTCCTCTAAGATTGTGACTTTTCAGTATTCATCTTCAGTGATAAACAACACAAGGTTAGATAATTATCATATTAATTGTGAGCAAAGGATCTCTCGTTAGACAATAATAAATCAATCTACAAAGCAATGTCTTTGATTTGGATTTAATTTTTCAAAGGAGTAATTTATTGATTGCGTCTATCTTTAATTAAACCTTGTTCTGCTTTTAAATGTAATCACTCCACCGTAAATGCTGCCTTGGCATCCTCAATAAAAACGCTATTAATACCAAAGCAAAGCTCCACTCGATCAAAGTAAATAAGGCGATAACACCATTATTATCATCGTTATTAAGAGTGATAAAACACAAAGAGACCCTCTCTGCAAACACCGATATTGACTTTGCTTTTTATTTACTCGTATTACAATAAAACAGACCATCTATCAACATTGATCCTTGTTTATTTGTCGAGTTACATTAATAAGTCTTTTTAACTTAATGATTTCAATGATTCAGCCGAATTTGTTTTTTAGTAAGAGAAAAAGGCCAAATTTGATCCTGTTTTTGTTTGGTCCTTGAAAAACTTAACAGAACCTTAGGAAAAGGCGGTAAATGTATCAATAACTAATAACTTTAATGAAAAAAACAAGTGAAAATAGTGAGAGGGAAGGTCCCAACATTCGCCCATCCGTAATTTCTATAGAAAATTGAAGAGAAACTATAGGAATAATATTAATAAATGACTTTTATAAAAATTATTTTCACAAATAGAATGCAGAATTAAGATTATTAAATGAAGTTTGTGAAATTTCCAAGTAAGGAAATTCAATAACTTAAAGAGTTATGATTTCCACTGAAGATGCCTGGTCCTACTGAGGCGAAAGCTATAGACTTTTAATGTGTTTTTATCTTTATGCTAGTGTGCAGGCTGTGTTCTTCTCAGTTATGATTTTTTTTTTTTTAAATATTTCTGCCTCTAGTGCGTACGTCATAAATAACCGATATCTTTCGATATATCACTTTGCCAATTTACTTGGCTGTATTATATCACTCACACTCTAGCAGTAGTAAGTCTTCTTCATGATCAGATGGAACTAATTTATGTGATTGCTCGTTCAGCAATAAAGGTTTCTACCAAAAGGGGAGTTCGTTGTGACACTGTAATGTCTCTCCAACACAACGTCATGGATCCCTTCTCGGCAACATGTCCAATGAAACAAATCAATAAGTACAAAATTTCTCGAAAGTGCTTCGAAAGTTCCGAATCATAGATCACGAACCACCAACTGAGCGAAATTAAGAAGCACATCACTTTTAAACAGGGAAAATACAATTTCACGCGTTTCAATCTGATCACATATATATTAAACTTAATATATTATCACCACGCTACATTACAGCAACAAATGTTTCAAATTCTTTTTCAACTAATTTCTAAAAAAACTTCATAAAAACTACGCAAAGCAAAATAAAAACTGATTTTAAATAATCAGAACATTTTTCGTTCCTTTTGTGACATGTACCTATTCAGACGCAGTTCTTGCTCCAATATATCTATGTGCGTAATTAGGAACCAGAAGGAATCCCATAACTTTCCCTGGAATTCAATCACTACAGATTACCAAATGAAAATAATTACAAAACCCACAACGATATATAAATGTATTACAGGCTGTTTATTACTCGATTAGGGAGATTACAAAACAATGAATTGACATTACTCTATTTTTCGATACCTTAAAATATTTTAAATTACCCTCAACTATCTTAGAAGGGTCTCTCTAATAAAAGTAAACTACTTTACTTCTTTTCAAAATAGGATTTTGCTTGAGGATTTCCAAAAATATTATTTGTACTAGAAGACGTCTTAGTAATTATGGAGTAGCATAATTACGTTTGGATCCCACTGTCATTTCTACAATCGATATCTACTGCTTCTGTACAGCAGTCCTGAATATTCACTGGCTGTTGAAGCTCAGTAAATGCGAAATAGTTGTATCATTAGATCTGCATTGATTACTTATACGTATCTGGTCACAGGTGATTGGAAACTAAGTAATTCATTTAAGCTTCATTAGTCCATTTCTTTAGCACTAATGACATCAGACTACTGTACAACCGACATGGAATTAATAAAGGAAACATTAATGAAACAACAACAAAAATTTCAAAAACAAAAAATAAAGAATTTAATATGATACTACCATCCTAAGCCATTACACCAGACGAATTCTTAATATTTACATTTCTAGAACAGAAAAAATAAATAAACTTTTAAGTTACTATTTATCAAAAATTATTTTTCTTATTTACGATGCACGATATAAACGATTCATTTCAGTAGAGTAACCAATTAACTTTTCGGAAAGAATGCAGACGTACACAGAGCAACGCTCAATTGAAATGTTGGATCATAATTGAAGGGTTATTAATTAACAGTTTTTACATATTTTCACTATTTTTGATTTTATTATCTTGACAATTTTTAAGCCGGTATGAAAATGCACGGACAGATGTCTGTGAAAATTAACTGTTTCCCCATTTAAAATCGTTGCAGGCTGGATAAAGTCGTAGATCCAAAACATAAATGATTTGGCAGTGCAACTGAATTAATAACTTACCAGCCAGGCCATTATTTGACAAGCAATTCTGAAATGGAGGATGGGAGCTACGAATTCTGACTGAAGAGAGATCGGAGATCAAATCAAAATAAGACATTTCTTTCGTTGTAATAGGGATGAGATTAAACCTGGCCCCCCCCCCCGACAGCCTGAACCATTTAGTAATTCATATTTGAAAAGATATTTTAAAATCCAATTATCAAATAAAAGCTATCTCGGCAAATTTGAAGAAGTTAAAAAAAAAAAAAAAAAAGATTTTATTTTATCAAGCTATAAAATAATAGTAATAATAATAAAAAGCAAAACTTAAGAAAAACAGAAACGTCGTTTTCAAGAAAGTTGAGCTATTAGAAAGGAGAACCAAGGAAGCTGCTTTCTTCTTGTTAACAGTCAACATTTTGGCTTGTGCAATATTCAATTGCTCAAGAAGGTTTTACGAGGAGAAAATTGAAGATGGTTAAAACAAAGACTTCCGTAAAACAAAACAGATGGCTTACGCAGGCTTTTTTATGATTCTCCTGCTTATTTGTTTGTGTTTTTTTTTTTTTTTTTCATTATTTTCTATTTACATTTAATTTTTGCAAAGCAGAAGATTTAAAATTGTAGTAAATTACTTTATTTTATTTTTAAGGATATTAAATCTTTTTTTTTTTTCAAACTATTTTTACTTAACTCTTTACTAGATTTTCTAAAATATTAGGCATGTGATAACTGCAGCCAGTGTAAGCTAACCAACACGAAACAGCTGACCTGACGTTTAACTATTAAGGCCTCAAGGTTAACATAAACACATTAATGTCGGTTTCACCTAAAAGAAAAACGAGTAAACAAACAAGATTCATTACGTCTGATAATTACTCAGCTTCTAATAAGCACGAAACAAACAAACTGAAACTGTGAATTAATTAATTTCAAGAAAAATAATGGAATATTTTGTGATACTAAAACATAATTATCAGATTAGATTATAGAAAATTATCTATTTAAAAAATAATGTAAACAAATCTAGGATAGCTTTTTTTTATACATTTGTTTTTATTGGATTTACGTGTTTCGACATCATTTGAGCTCCGATTTACGAGGAAGATAACAGGAAACCGAACAACATTTCCAAAAGCGTCATAAATCAAAATCGCCAAAGGAACTAATTATTTGCTGACAACTGAACTGCACTACATTTACTTATTAAGTGAGTTGTCAGTTTATTTATTACACCACCCTCTTCACGTAAGTGATAGGTGTACCTATTAAACTGGCACCTTTTTGTTTATTTATTAAGTTTGGTTTCACTGAAAGATCAGAGGTTTCATTGTAGAGAGCTTCCTGCATTTTCTCATAAAGTATCAAAACTTATTGGAGACTGATTATTATCCATAATGGTTGTGTTATATTAAAGGACAAGAGATCATAGATGAGTCGAATGAGTTAACATGAATCTGAAAAAACATACTAAATGTGAACAAAAATATTATTATTATATAAAAAAAAAAAATATGTTTATCTTCTTCCTGGAATATGGTGCTGTTTGTAAATAAAATCATACGTTATTGTTAGGTACTTAATTTATATTATAGCTTCAGGGTTTTAGATATTCTTTTAGAAGAAAAGAATATCAAAAACCAAGCGAAAAAACATTTAAGGAAAAGAAGAAAATCAAATATAAAAACTACACGGAATATGGAGATCACTGGGTAAGCTGCATTGTCTTTGAAACCGGGTCAGTATCATTCAAAACAAAAGGTGGTGATATATGATTTCAAAAAAAAAAAAAAAAAAGAGTTACTTGGTTTAATGGAATACATTTTTTTTTTCCATAACAATAATTATTTTTTAATCCACTATTTGAGCTTATTTCAAAAGAGATCGAAAAGCTTATCAAAAAATAAATAAATAAATAAATAAAATTCTCTCCATAACGTTGCGCTATTTTATAATCTTTTTATCATATTTATAATCTTTTATCACGAATTTGTTCAGGAACTTATAAGTAACCGATCAAAACTAAAATTATGATTCAAAATGTTATGATATTTTGAGTAACTAAAGATAACTAATGGTTTTGGAAAAAAAAAAAAAGGAAAAAAATTGAAACGATAACTTGTGAATAAAATATTAAACTTTAACTACGTAGCTAACTATTTCAAAACAGAAAAATATGAACAATAAATAACGTATTCGCTAACTTGCTCAAGCTACTAATAAACTATTACAATAAAAACAAATGGCAAATTTAAATTGAAATGAACGTTAATGTATGCTCAATTAATTAAACAAAATTTTATATAAATTAGAAGCAAGCAGCTTTTTCACAATGTTTGAAATAACGGGTAAAAAAATCCGAGTTTATTTCAAAAGGAAATTTATATGTTAAAAAAGAACAGAACCACAATTTCTATACGTCTGAACTGCCACGGTGCTATAATTGTGAAATAATGTAGTATTTCTCCTTCGTATTGCTTAAGTTCTTTGAAATTATGTCTTCCTGTGTTTCTATGGTTGAGTTTTATTCGGTAGTTACGTATGATTTGAAATGGGTTTCCGAAAAGCGAAAGGGAACACAGGTAAACAAAAACACAGTAGGGGGAGTTGCCACGGGAGACCGCCTCCTCATCTTCGCAGCCATTAAAGGATTAGCTGAGCACCGCCGTCAGGGATGTAACATTCTGTTTTACTTGTTGACCTGAAGGAAGACACTTCATGGTCAAACCACCGTTATGCCACGACTGATTCGATGACCATGTCCGAAGCGAATGACGTATTGGCAGCTTCACCTTCTTCCTGAAAACCGTTTATTACATCACCACATTTGCACAACAAACACCAATGAATCATCCAAGAATCGATACAAAAAAATACCCAACAGCTTCAAAATTAGAGTTTGCTTTCAACCACTAATTTTGTCTCTTTTCCAGTATTTTGTCCAACGGTTTCCCCGAACAGATCTTTATCAATAACATTCATATCCTCTGAGCCGTGATGAGTAAGTCTAGGGTGAGGTCGATTTATATCCTGAAATTATAATTCGCTGAAGCTCAAACTGAACACATTTGGCAGATGCGAAAAATTCACATTCATTTGGCAAATTAAATGAATGTGAATAAACCAACTGTAAAGTAGATATGACTATTGGTCTTCATGATATCAAAATTATTGACTGAGATTTACTTGAAGAACCAGAAATGTAGCTTCACACAGGAAAAAGAATAATGATATCAAAAGAAAAGAGAAACGATAATTCTGGATCCACCATGTCGATCAATCAGATGAATCCACATGAAAACGTCAAAGATGAAACCTCATGAGTTAATTATTGGAATTATGAACGAAGTCATCGTTATTTATAATTATTTCATTAACTTACTTAGAAATTATTCAAATATAATTTTAAATTTTAAATTCTTCGTTATTGCAATTTCGACATTTATTCTAACTGTCAAATAATCGATCTAAAATTAAATCAGAATACATTATTCTCGCTGCCCAAAACCTTTTAATGAAAACGTTCAAAGATTTTCCCTTGATAATCCATCAGGCAACTGCCTGGCGATTTGACTTGTTGAGCCTCCCTGGGGGTCTAGGGTTTAAAACAATACGGCGGGAACTTTTTATAAAGTATTACGGAAAGAACGACAAAAAGACAAATATATCAATAGACATCGATGTTTAAAGGTCAGCCATCTGCAAAGTAGACGGTGGTGCCCTTTAAAAAAAAAAAAAAAATGCCCGAAGGGAAATTTGTAAAAGAACACCCATGCAGTCCAACTTGTCTTTCCTGTCTTGAGTTTTCTTTCACTCGGATATCCTTTCTTTCGCATTTTCCTGCCTTCGCTTGCGACGTCAAACAACACCCGTTCCTTCTCATGTGCTGAAAACCTATATTAGTGAAAACGATTCAGAAATGATTCGAAATATCGAGTCGCCTATTCTTGTCGAGTCCTGATCACGTTTTAGTTTAGAAGCGAGTGTGGCTTACAGGATCATAAGAAATCACAAGAATAACATTCACAAAATAAGGTTCATAATATGTCAAAAGCTATCAATGAAAATTAGACAAAAACCGAAGAAATCTAATAAAATATGAAACTAAATCGACACTACGAGTTTCCAATAACTAAAGTAATTAGAAATCATATTGAGTTCCCATAATATGAGCTGGAAATTAAGAATAAAACCTGAGTGTTGATTAAGCATTTAAGTTGTGACAAAAGCAAGGGAGAATAAATCTAAAGATATTTTCACAAATATCGCGTTAATTTCCAATAAAAAGTCATATTTACTTACTTTTTTTTTCTTTTTAATTGTTATGGATTTTAAAATCAGCAATTAAAGGTTTGTTTTATGCAGTATTTTAAAAATGATCCATTTAAGTATTGAATTTTCATATTTTGCGTCCGCTTGAAAAATTTCTGGGCACGCCACTTCAATTATATTATTTCATACTTAGATCAAGACCAACTACAACAATTCTGTTCGCTAGGTAATTTTATTTGATATTTTTTTTAGTTCCGCGAGAACTAGCTGATCCGATGAAAACAACCGGTTGCTCCAGTGTCTGTGGTACGGACGACGGGCACAACCGCCACCCGATCTAAGTTTCGCAATCCCGTCCGGGTACGTTATTCCCGCAGGAACGCTGGATCCCTGAACTGTGACAGCCGACCGCGCTTGTTCCCAAGAAATAAACAAAAAAACCAAATGTATTTACCTGAGAATCGCAACGGCATCTCCGATCTCATGTTGTGTTCTCGTGGTATCCATCGCGTAGATCCATTTTTGTTTCGGCGACTTTGGGGAATTTAGTGTTTTATGGCAATTCCGTCACTGCGACTGAACTGAGCCGCCCGTCGGAGCCGCCCGCATCTCTCTCTTTCATACAACTGGAACAGACATGGGAAAGCTCAGTGCGCCTGCGCATTCCCACCCATTTCCGGCTCCAGATAAAGAACTACTGCTGCACTCGATAAGCACAGATGCGTTGATGGCTCTTCTCGAAATTATACACTTTACATTGGTAATTCTCATTAATTTAATTCTTTAATTTTTATCACCATACTTTTATCTCTATCGTGTTTCTTTCTTGACCTAAAATAGTCCTTAATATAGATCCTGAATTGGAGAATTACTAAAGAATGGAGCAAATTAATCAAAAAATCACAATCTTTGATGAACATCAATTATCAGGATCATTTTTATTTTAATTAAAAATTTTTGTTGACTTCAAAAATACTTGTATTTTAATTAAAAAGTGAAGTGTTACTTATTAAATCAAATAACTATCATTCTACTCTTGTGTCAAATATCACATATATTTATAAAAAAGTGATAATAATAATAGTTGTGATAATTGTAATACAATCTTATGATATTGAAGCATAAGATTTTTAAGAATAGACAATTAGCAGCAATTTTCCTTTATGTGGACCATGTTTGATGCCACATAGCCGAAATCATCGCGGTTAATTGTATGAAAGAGATCTGAAGAATTACTGAGTTAAATGCAGTCAATATTTATTACAAACTCCCTTTCTGTTTTTAGGCTAGGTTTCTCCTAGGCTTACTTCAATCCTAATTCATATCTTTTCCCCACTTAAAGTAAACAAATGCAGCATTCCTACTTATGAATAGTTTGTCAGAAGAAATTGACTATTATTGAGATAAAGCATTGCAGTAAAGAAATGGAAGTATTTTGGAGGTTTCTGCATATGATGTTAGTGGCAAAGAAAATCAAGGGTTCCTCTGCAGTAGCAAAAAAAGATGGGGATTTTTCTGTGAATATCTTGGATATTTTCCAAGTGAACTTCCGTAGACAGCATCAAGGAATTCTCTCACATTGTCAATATGGAAAAAGTACAAAAACGAGGAACTTAACATTGCATTAAGTTCATTTTCTTATCAATTTTTTTTATCTACAATTTTAAATTTTGAAAATTTTAAATTTCTGATTTTTTTAAAATAATTTTATTACCAGAAACAAACCTATGCTCTTAAAAAAAAAAATAATTTATTCTTAATTTATTTTATTATTTTTTTTTTTACTTCATTCAATTTTGATAAGAATATTAATAAAAAAAAAACCAAAACAAAACAAACTTTTATTACAGTAATTTTAAACAAATAGATTTATTTATTTATTTATTTATTTATTTATTTATTTATTTATTTAGTTATTTATTTATTTATTTATTTAGTTATTTATTTATTTATTTATTTATTTATTTTAATGAAAGAAAAAAGATGGAAAATATGATGGGATGTCAGAGGACCTTCACATGAAACCTCATTTTGGACGGACTAGAACAGGTAAAAGAATATTCATTTCTAAATTGCGTTCATCCTGGTAAAATTATAAGGAAAGTTGTTTTTCCCATTTACAGTAACAGGCAATTTGTATAAAAATTAAATTCCTAAATAGTTATTTAAGGAGCAAAAACAATATCAAAGGTTAATGTCACAAGCGCTTTCATTATCAAAACTGATTTTATCAATTTGTCACTAGGTGGTGCTGTCTGTGCTAAACTTAGCCAATCAGATGATTTAATCAGAAGGCGTTTTCACATTGACCGCTAGTTCGGCGATTTGCTGCTTTTTTTATTAGTATTTAATTTGAAAAATACGACTTTGTTTTAATTTTTTTTAATTTTCCATTTAAAAGTACTGTATATGCATCTTACTTTATTTTTTTAAAAATGCACTCTTCAGGTGAGTACAGAAAAGAAAGCGAATGTTACATTAAAAGAAAAGAAAGATGAAATCTCGAGATCGATAATTTGTTTTGATAACCTGAATCAAAAAGCGATGCAGAAATTTCTTTTAAATACTGGTTTACTGATGAATTTTTGTGTAATAAAGCAATTAGCATTGAGGAAATCAGTAAGGAAAGACGATGTATATAAATTCGTATTGTAACCTGTTGACTTTTTGCAAAAGAGAACAATTGCTAGTCAAACTTTTTATCTGTATGTACTCTCTTGTTGAGTAAGACAAGTATAAAGTATAACAAATTAAATACTGCAAACTTGCACGTTATTTTTCCAAGATCCTCTAAAATTGAATGGGGTCAATTGTTTCTCCTGGTTAATCAAAACTATATCTATATTATAGTCTAAACATTTATATCATTTTTTTTTATTTTTTTTTTAAGTGATTACTATTTATTATGCTTAACATCATATTTCCACGATGAAATGACTCCAATATATTTTTTTTTTTTAGGTAACGACCAGCATCTAAAAGATGTCTGTGTTGGTGAAAAATATTACAAAATAAGTTCGAGAAAACTGTCGTCAGTTAAACTTGTAGTAGATCATGTTATCATTGTAATGCTTAATTTTGTAAAATTTGGAATAATTTTTGAATCACTGCCGTATCATTTCATCGACAAACTTAAGAATTACTGTCATTCTTGGTATTTCTTGGATTGAAATATGAAAATTTCTAAACTTTTAACCTTTTTTGGACAGATGGTTAATGAAACACAGTAATTCAGAAATATTTAGATGCAAAAAAAAAAAAAATATTTCAGAGATGCAAAATTCTAATGGACAAAGTATTTTGTTTTTGACAATCTAATGACCGAGTGCACCAAGCTTCAATTAACTTTGATGGCTGCATTGTGGATGTAGCTAAAATTAGTGGGGGGTGATGCCCAAGAAAAAGTTTAGCCTTTGTTTTAAAATTGTGTGAAAGGAAACAAACATGTATAAAAAGAAAATTTATTCAGAAACTTGATAAATTTCTTTTTATATAAGTTTGTTTCCTTTCACACAATTTTAAAACAAAGGCTAAAATTTTTCTGGAGCACCCCCCCCCCCCCCACTAATTTTAGCTAGGTCCACAATGCAGCCATCAAAGTTTGGTTAAATCGGCTGTAATTCTTTTATTTATATAAATGACACAAAAAACGCAGAGCAGATTTTGTCATTCAAAACCATTTGTAATACCATACATATTCTTTTATTTTCAACAACAGAACTAAATAAATGTGAAATTATCTAGTGAAATTTATAATAAATATATCTTACAATAATACACTGAAATCAGATGTAAATAGTATGAACCGTGTACAATTTTTTCTTTGTTTTTATTCCCCTAAAAACATTGAAAAATTACACTGATTAAATACTAATCCTAAATATACAAGTGCTCACCACCCCTGACAATTAAGTATCACTTACAGAATTTGTAAAGATTTTTTTTCCTCCATAATAACTATGAAAGGATTTATTTTTCCCTTAAAATTTAAATAATAGTATAATCCAAATTTACATAACTATGCCATCATTGGCAAACTGATTCGTTTCTGAATAAAGTGTGTTTGTGACTAAACAATAAGCAATATTTCATAATAAGAGCCAATTTGAAAATACTTCTGAATCTAGAACTGAGGCTTGGGAGAAAAAACAATATTTTGTAAATTCTTATGAATACAATAACGAATACTAAATTTCATTAAAATCTGTAATGGTGAGGTTTGTTTTGATTTGATATGTTTTTTTATTCAGGAATTTCAAATACATTAATAAACTTTTTTTGACTCTGTTTGAAAATAGAGCAATACTTTCAGTTAAAGTACTTTTCTTTCAGTTTCCTTAATAGTATTTTATTTAAGCAAGTTAGGAGATATTAAAAAAAAGTTTTATGTCTGTGTCAAGATTTTTGCAAGAGCCCAATTTTTTTTCTTATGCAATCAGTGCGTTTGAATATTTTAAAGTTTTGCAATATTACATTGCTCTATCTAAAAATCCAAAACAGTGTAGTTTTCTTCATGGCTTGTTCCAAAAATAACCCAGTTCCCTGAAAAGCTGGTTTGTAAAAACAAATTTTTTATGATGTTGGGTAATTTTAAGGACTACACATGAATAGGGTACAAAGCAGCAAAAATTTGGGGGAATTACACAAGTTTCCATGTATTGATCAGATTCTTTTTCTTTGTCAGTTACAGTCTGGTCATCTAATTAGTAGAATTATTTAAAGGAAAGTTTTTTTTAATTTGTTTGTTTTTTTATTTGTAATTTAAAATTAATTGATGAAGCTATGATTAGACATTTTTTAATTTCATTATCGCCTTTCATACAAATAAAATTTAGAATATTATAAAGTACTTATATCAGAACATTTTGTAGTAAATTATATTAAGCTTTCTAGTTTTCGGATGTAAAATGATAAATATTAAATTATTTTATATAAGTTTGAATGTAATATGTTTAGATAGCAAACTATTATAACGCAGTTATTGAACATTTTCTGTTGTTTTTGCCCACTACTGCAAGATTTTGGTGTTAGTGTAATCTCACTTTTTGTTTCAATCAGTTTCTGAAACTGTGTTTCAGAAATGTTTAAATAATTTATTATATCATGGGTGTATATGCTGCTTAACCTAACCTACTTTATAAGAACTTACTAAATATAGGGTATCAAGAAAAGATAAAGAAAATGTAAGTCTCATTCATTTCATAATGTTTGTGATAGTATTGACATAATTTCACTAGTTACTAAGGCAGATTTACAAAGGTCCTTTAAGGGTCAATTTCATGAAGCATCACAAGTTTTTACCAGTAGAAGGGGGAAATCCTCAACTTCACATAAACGATGGGAAAATTGCACATCACATCTGTCAATCTTAGGCTCATAGAAGATGGCACATATTGATGTTTGTCTATAACCGCCATCATTTTTTGTTCAAACTATAACTTATATCAAAAAAAGTCATAGATACAAGCAAAATAAATAAGAATTTTCATTCTAATTTGTCTGTGAACCAAGCAAACTTGTTGAGCAAAATCAAAGACCACATTCTGGTTGGTAACAGTTTATCCTTTTACTCCAATAAGTAAATAACAATGGGAGAGGTGAAATACACTACAAATACCAGGAATTTATTTTGCATTGTCAAAACTACTTCTAAAATAGACGCAGGCATATCTCATTTCATTTTTTTTTTTTTTTTTTTGTATTTTTAGTCAGCATGGCATTTTAGTCTTAGGGGGCCGTTCGAGTAATACGAAAGCACATTTTTAGTCATCTTAGACCTCCCCCCTTGTGCTTACATGAGATTAGCCAAATCATCACCAGTAAAAACCCCTGAAATACCCATGAAATACTGAGGGGGGAAATGTTTGTCTTACGTAACCATTGCTCTGATTCCCCCTCCTCCTCCTTGAATGCTTGTGTAATACTTGAACAGCTCCTTAATTGTGATATTATATTTCAGATTATTAGAATAAATTAATTCAAAACA
>JAFIDM010012231.1:127322965-127344745 GCA_023159025.1 Thereuonema tuberculata | reverse complement strand
TTTTTTGTTTTAAAGTTTAAAAGTTTGCTTTAATAATTTATTTTAATTAAATCGCAAATATTATTTACTTTTCATTTATTTTGTAATTCTGATTTTAATTTCATATATGTTTTTTATTTTTATTTGTAAAAATCCCAGGGAATAACATCTAAATAAAACATTAAAAAAAAAATGAATAACAGGAAAAAGCTGGTAAAATTTTAGGTAAAATCTTATTTATATATGATTTTAAGTTATTTTATCTTTAACCTGTTGTTTTAGCATATTCAAATGTTTTTACCTTGATTTTTGACTCCAGGAGATTGCACATGTAGTCTGTTTTAGTGAATCTACACTAATGTACCAGAAAACTGAGACATGTCTAGTAATACATACATTCTCCTTTCAATCGAATTATCTCAGCAACTCAGATGGGGCATGGGCTTCACAAGCTCTGTGAAGTACTGTTTGAAATAGTATATGCCATGCCTCAATTAAGTACACAATGTTTACTTAAATACACATATTTAAGTACAATGCATACTTAAATAGATGTCCACAATTCCCTAATGTTTGCCAGTGACGAAATCTTGGCACTGATGGCATATTGAACTACATTCCACACGTATTCTGTTGGGTTCAAATCCAGCCAACTCATGATGCCAGACTCAGAAAATTGTCCTGCGGAAAAAGCCCGCTCTTGTCTGAATGTATGCATGGCGTAAGCGGTTGCAAATGATCTGCAAGGATGATTACATAATATCCACCAGTCAATGATTTTTTGCAGATTAGAGGTTCTAATGCTGGTCAAATGAAAGCACCTCACATCATAACAGAGCCACTGCAAACCTGGACTATCCCTTGTTGAATGTGGGATTTTCTCCACACACACACACACCACACACACACACAATCCTCCATCTGTCCAAAAGAGTTAGAACTTTTGAGTCATTAGACCAGACTACACATTTTGAGTCATCTTGTGTCCAGTGATGGGTTCATGAGCCAAAGCAAGGCACAGAGCCCTGTTTTGTTGGGTCAGCATTGGGACTGATTGACTTTGTATCTCATAGAAGAAAGAGAATATTGTATAGTTCAAATGCTGATGTTACGTAAGGTCCCCAACATTGAATCGTTCTGTTATCTGCTACAATGTCACATACCAGCCAGATATTACAGTGCATGCCAGACTATACTGTCCAGACCACACAATCGTCCAGAGTTTTTTGTATGCCACAGTGGTGTCGCATGCTAGATGTCTTCTCTCATGTAGTCATGGTACACCTTGAAATTGTTGCACATATTGATTTTGGAAAAGGAGTGATACATCTCTCCAGCACCTCGTTCAAAGTCACTTAAATCATGATATCCTGCCATCATCACTGTGAATTATACAACAATAGATTGCAGAGATATCCGCTTTGTATGTACTTCAGTTGTGGAAAATACCATTTATTGTGGTGGTATGTACTGCAATTGGATGCGACTGTCTCAGTTTTTCTGGTACAGCAGTGTATGGTACTCTATCTTTGAGAAGATAATACTTGCTTTTAATTTCACTACGCAATATCATTTATACAATTCAAGGAAATAAATTATTACGATCTCTCTCTCTTTTTTTGACTGAAAATTTTTAAGAATAAAGTTAGAATTGACTCAAATTTCTACTGTTAATAAAATGCTTGAGGAATTCTGTTTTTTTTAAGCAGTTGCTTGAAAAAAAATTATTCTTATCCATTTTTCAGCAAACCAGAATAATGTGTATAGAAAACTTATCACTTTTAGGGAATAAATTTTTATCCTTAAAAACTTAACATTAAAGGGTTCCACCATGTGTTGTTCTGGTGCTAGTTTAGTTATGTTCAAAAAAAGAGAATGAACCATAAATAAAACCGAAATCTAGGAATTATGAATAATTTGTAATTGATAATAGACATACATTACAGAATTTTTACCTTCTTGAGCCACCCAGATAGAAAATGATGAATAACTTTCTACTGATTGGTGTATATGTAAACTTAGGGGATCTATTTCAATTTCAATGAAGCTTTTTTGATATGACTCAAGATTCACTAAAGCAGATTTAAACAGTGTTGAATTATTTGGTAAAGAAAAGTTTGAATATGTAGAACTTCTGTTTTTGTCTTTTACCTATCTTATTAACATTTTTTTCTTTTTAGATTTTTATTTGCTTTTAATTCACTTTAATTTTTATTTTAATTTCAAAAACATTTCATTTTGATATTTATCTGAGAAACTTGGAATAACTGTATTCTGTCTGTACTACATAAATAATACATTGATGACATTTACTTTTTTACTGTTATTGAATTACAAGGCATTTTAAAGGTTTAGCTCTGAAAGCTTAGGTCCATCCATAAGACACGTATTGTGATGTGATGTAAGAAATATGATATACATGCACAGTGCACATAATTGCTGCTAAGCTGCCTAATAAATGATCAAGCCTCTACTAGGGCTCAGAGTCAGTTGTTAAAGAGTCAAAATTTCAAATTGAATTATTCAGTAATCTTGCACATTTCGTTAAGAACCTGATTGTATGAATTTACTTTAAAATTTAGAATTGTTATTATTGTATTCTGATATGACAGTAGTTGATTCAGTGTTCCAAGAAGTTGAAAGATTAATATTAAACAACATATATCTTGTTGAATGAGAGATAATTTCCTAGATTCTAGATTGTATATAGTTTACGATGACGAATCTTTAAAATTGAATTGAATGTTAAGAAATTAGTGATTCCATAGAATTAAAATGCTTAAATATATTATTAAAATATCTGGATTCTTGCGATGGTGTATTCAGATATTTCTCAAGACTGTTAAACAGACCTGTGACTGCTTGGTATAAAGCTGCTAATGACTTGATGTGCAAAGGAAAGTTGCATAGCAAATCAAATTTTGAAGTTATTAAGTTTGGATGAAAATGAACCAGTGGATAGCTAGCTATAATAAACTTTATATCCATCCATCCATAGTATTCTGTCCGAAGACAGGTCCAATTCTATGGAATTCACGTGGAACTCCCAGAAATACCTGGGGAAAGATACTTGGGTGGTTTCCCGTTGCCTGTCCCAGGACATCATTAAGGAATGATGTCAGACCGAAGAGAAAGTGAAGAAGAGGCTGACAACACAGGAAAGGAAATTGAAACAGCCAAGCCACGGCCGGGAATCGAACCCGGGTGCCAACACAATGCCTGCAGAGCAGACCGCCGTCAAGACCGCTCGGCCACGCCAGCACTGCAAAACTTTAAATATTGTCTTATAATTCTACATGAATTCTACAAGATACTACATGAATTAGATGATTGAAACACTGGAAGTTAATAAAAAAAAAAAATATAATGCAGTTTAGACAAAACACGTTTTCTTAAGATTTGTTAGAAAAGTCTTACCTAAAAATAATATGGAAACATAAAGTTAGAGTAGCCAATTTTTTGTTGTACGTGTAAAAGAGTGCAAAGGCCTCTTGGAAAGAAGGATCTGAGTCAAAGGAGATTAAATTGTCTGGCCTTTATACATAACCCAATAATCACTTGCCAAAGTATAACAATTGTGAATTTTGCAAGAACAAAAGATATGTAGAAAGGAAGCTTTGGGTTATAGAAGTATACAACTTCTAGAATTGTCAGGAGATAAGTTTGTTTATATACATGTCACATTAATTCTTCAGTAAAGATAATATTACTTTGTATGTTTTTTAGTATTTATCAATTTTAAAACTTTGCACAAACACTCAGTTAGTTGCTTATTTTTTTATACCAGCAACTATTTAAAAAAATATCTTAAGTTCGGTTGAATTTATACATTGGTTTAATTGACATCATGAAAGTTTCAAATTATAAAATAAACAAGTTAGATTTTAAAGCTGAGAATTTTACAATATATATAAAGATCTATTTTCAAAACTTTTAATTTAAACATTGATTTAAAAACTTTTTTTTTTTTTGAAGAAACTTTTGGTTCTTAAGTTAGCAGTAAATATTATTGCTTAAAGATCATCTTAATTTTTACTTTTACACTCTTTCTACAGTTAATTTGAAATCCATACTCTAAACTTTTTTTCATGGTGTAATATATTGAAGGGAAGATAGCTCATTGAACGTTATCCACATAGCATTCAGTCTGTGCCCTTGAACTTAAAGTTTCTTTGTATGAGGTTAATGAAATTATTTTGCAAATATTGTGTTTAGGTTAATGTTTGTCTTAATAGAGAAGCCCTTAGGAAATTATTAAGACTTTCTCTGTGGATACCATTAATTGTTGATATAGTTTTGGCTTTCTGTTGGTTGGTTTACAGAAATGAGCATAAATCCCAACCAAGTATGTATCAACGTCTCTCCTCACTTTCCCTCGATCTTCCAGAGCTCCCAGATGCATTGCGGCCAGTAGCGTCGGTTCTGTCTGCCTCAGGCTCTGAATTTCGGGCATCACAGTCGTCGCAGGTAATTATAGAATTTGGTTTCATTACAAATTTATTTGTTTAAAGTAAATGTTAGGAAAGTTTATAAGGAATTCTAATTTTAAATCTTTCAAAATTAATCTATTTTTGGCTTTTTAGAATTGCTTATTCTTATTTCTTTCTTTTTTAATGTATTACTGTAAAGCAAGACATTGAAATTATATAAAACAATAAAGCAATAAAATAAATTATAAAAAGAGTTTAGTCCCAATTCTCTGGAAAATATAGTGGCATAAAGTTAAGGATTTTTGATTTCTCACATTTTTTAATGAAAAAAAAGTACAAGTGACTCAAAGGCAGGTTCAAACCAGCTTTACCATATTGTTATTTAAGCCAGCCAAATATTATAAACCATTTCTGTTATTTCACAGTTCTTACTCCATCCTTTTAAAAGATTCTAGTATTGAGGTGGAAAACAGTCGATGTGATACTGAAAATATACATTCTTTGCTGATTGAGATGAGAAGGAATACGATCTAATAGGCAACGAAGAAAACCAACACTTGTAGTGTTCAACTTGTTTGAAGGGTGTCAATATCCAGGAAACCGCCAATGTTGAGGAGGTTTTGGTTAAGATATTCCAAGAGTGAAACAGAATAGCAGGTTTTAGCCAATAGTGGATACTATTGCTTCAGTGATGCTGTTGTAAATGTAAGTCATTCTGTAGTGGAAGGGATACATGGATAAAGGCAGAATGTCTGATCAATAGAATTTAATCAGATTGCATTTATGTTGGCTTTTTCAATTCAAAGAAAACTCTCCTTTTGGACCTCAGAAGTAGGCGTCCAGTCAGAGTGCTCAAGTTTAGACCTCCATCAACCACATTTGAGATATAACTTTGGGCCACTGAAGATCAGGGGAAAAAAAGAAAAACATTTGTCTTTTCAGTTGAATTCTTTTATTAGCTTTTTCCCCATTTGAAAAGTAGGTTAGGTGAAAAGCTAGGAGGGAAATCACTGATAGCACAGTCCAGCAGAACAGTTGGGAGACACAGTATTTTAACATAAAGGATACTTGCTTTACATTGCAATTGTAGAGAGTATTCTAAAGGCAGCAGTATGTATTATTTGTTGCTGATCTGATACATCCATTCTTATATACGAAAGATTTCCCAGCATAATAATGTACCATGCCAAATTGCTATGCCAAATTGTTTGAGAGTGATTTGCAAAATACAAATTTGACTTCCAGATCTTAAAATAAATATTTTCTAATAATACACAACATCTCAGCATCATATTAAATTATATTTACTACCCATAATTCTTTTAAAGGCAAATTTTCAAAGTAATATATTACCTCTTTCTCAAGCCATTCAAATAACATATAACATTAAAAGAAAGAATAAATTACAACAAAATAAACAATTAGTTAAAAAAGATTACACCATATCTTACAAACATTATCAAAAATGTGGTACATATCATTGTTGAATCTGACATTATTAAATTCTTATAATATATATTTTAAATACAAATGTTTTCGTATATCGACTATTGTAAAAATAAGTTTTAAATTTTGTGTTGTGATGCACAAATCATTATCCAATATAATTCTATCTTGTTATTTTTTAAACGATCATCTTTTTGTTGTCCAAACATATCTTGCTGTTTAGATTTAATTTTGTTTTTTGCTAGGTAAATGAATATTTTATCTATTTTAGTCCTTTAGATCAATGGTGTGCCGTGAGCCAATACAGGTGTGACGCGGTCAAATAAGACAATATTATAACTAAATAATTTTTCTACAATAATACTATAAATAAATAATATAAATAAATGAAATAAATAAATAAATAAAACAATACTACAAAGCGAAGTATGCTTTGTATATATATATCTATATATTATATATCTATATATTTTAGTTTTTGATGTGCCGCGGAATTCTAGGAAACCTTTGGTGTGCCGTAGGTCAGAAAAGGTTGCGGAGCACTGCTTTAGATCTATTAAAATATATATGAAAATATTTGTTTTTTTAAAAAAAATGATATCAAATCTGTTACAAATATGTATCGGATTTGAAAATCTTTGTATGACATATGATGATTTATCTTTATTAACTAATTGTTTATTTTGTTGTAATTTATTCTTTATTTCAAAGTTAATAGTATTTTATTTTAAGGAGAGACTTGAAAAAGAAATAACATTGTTTCAAAAATTTACCTTTCAAAGAATTGTGTGTACTAAAGGTGAATTTCTAGGTGTTAATATAACTACTGAATGTCATACATTTGAATCACATCAAATATATTTGGGATTTGTGTTCATTGAAGGATATCATTCAACCTCCCCCCATATAATTGAAGATCCATAGAAAGTAGTCGATTCATTTCTTCAACAGTTTTCAGGTGTCTTAGAGTCCACTCTGCACATTGGCAATTCCAGTTGCAAGATTGAGGCCTACAATCTGTTCGCAATATGGCTGTAATATTTTGGCTGGATAGTGTATCTTCGTCTGCACTTCTATAGTTTATTAGTTAGTATGGATTTGACTGTTGGAAAAGAAATTATATGAAAAGATGAGGAATTTAAAAAGCTGATTTGAGCAATTTCAAGACGGAACTGCTTTATTTGAAAATGTTTTGATGTTTTCTTAAATGTGAATAAGTTAATTAGCTATATTTTACAATGAAAAGCTCCTCAGGTTACTTCAGATATGTATTAAAATGGATTAATTTAGTTGAAATTCATTTATATATTTCTCTTTTGTTCATGTTTAATGTTTTCCCAGTAATATTTTTTAGATACTTAGGTTCCTAAGAAAACATACAGCACAAACTAACTGACATATTATTCTCATTGATACATTATCTTTCTTGTTACCATTGAATTGCATGCAAATGAGTGTTTTTGAATGGAATCGAGTTTAAAAGTATTCCAAATGATGACACAAAAGAATATCATTATTTTTTTAAGCATTTCTTGTTAAAAAAAAAAAGAAAAAAAAGAAAATAAACTATTTGTTAGCAAATTACTCAAGTTCCGATATGGAATGTCCACTTACATATCTGAAATAGTTGAAAAATAAGATCAATAGAAATTTTGTAACTGTGTAAACTTTGTATTATCCTTACTCTGCTGATGCAGGATTATTCTAAGTATTCAAGTGTTGCTTACAGACAACACGCAGAGATTGTTCAAGAGAAAGAAATTCGAAATAAGTAAATAAAATATACTAAAGAAACTTTAAAAATGTCTATTTGCAATTACAGAAATTATGGAAAGCAGATATAATAAATATAAGCCTAAACTGATGACTTTCAGATTGAATTGATAGCATTGTAGTTAAATTTTGTGTTGAAATGAATTACGTGGACCATTGCTACCATATTAATAGATGTTTTATTAATCATTCATTGGATAGCAAATTTAATTGCTTTTCAATCTGTTAGGCTGTATCATACTGCACTTTAATGAAGCACTCATGGCTATGCAAGGATGCTGAGTACAGCAATCATAGGTGCTTGTACAACTCTACCACAGTGACTGGAATGGAAAATAAAAGAAATTCACTAAATCTGCTACATAAAATTTTGAAGCAGAAGTATAGGTATTTGTAAAAATCAAAAATGATTCTCTTTTCTTTGACTTTATTGTAAAATAGTCAAAATTAACTTCTAATGTTTCATAAAATGCATATATGCTTATTTAATATTTGTTTTGAAGATTGATATTTTTTATACTTACATAAGTTCTACTTTTTATTTAAATGAAAGACCTGATTTAAGTATGATAAAGTCAAATTACTCTTCAACCTCTTCCTCTGAATTATGGATCAAACATTAAGTATATTCTAAAATGTATTTAAAACTTATTCAAAATAATATGAGAAAGTCTGACAACCAAATTTTGTGAAAATGATTGAGAAAAAGATAAATCCGCCCATTATACAAAATTTAAGCAATATTTTCTTTTTTTTTTTTATTTTCCCCCAAAAAATACTTAAAAGAATTCACAATATTTAACAATAATTGGTAAGAACATGGTAACAAAACAAAACATCATTCAAAGGTCATTTTTCTTACAATAAATTTATTAATAAAATTTAAAAAATATATATTTTTTTTTTCAATTTTTTATAAATTAATTTTTTTAATTTTATTTTGTTGCAGGTTCTCAAAAAAATACACAGAGAGCCATCGCTTCATGGAGGAAGATAGGAATCCCTGAGACATTCCTCACATTCACCTAGCTATTTTAGATATTTTATGTAGATATTTTATAATTGGGAACTTTTAATTTTTAAAATTAATAAATGTTTTTGTTCATTGGAAAGTAAAATATTTGACTTTGATTTTGCTAAATTCATTTACATTTTATATTTCACTTGGCATAAAAAGAACTTTATTTTTGTCAGTACATCCAAGAAAGTCATCACTACAGCAATTTTTGTAAAAGTGTTCTATAACAACTTTCAGTGCATCCTTTATTTTATCATAATGACTATCAAGACCAATAATTCAATATAGCTAATTAATTTGACATCACAAGGCAAATGTAATACATTAGATAACTCCAGAATAGAAGACTCGTTGTCTGGTATATCAAACTAGTTGTGGTTTTCATATTTGAATATCTTGACCATTAGATGTTTATCTCTAAACATTCCTAATTTTTATGAAGCAAACTGATGTCAGGATATCAATAGCCCACAATTTTGTTATTAATAAATTGCATGGGACAAAAAAAGTCACTCTTGTCGTTATATCATCTGCTTTTAGCATCATTTAGAAAGGATCTATCATTTTAGATAAATCAAGTAAATTGTCGATATACTCTAATAATTTCATGTTAGCTACACTTGCACTTATGACTCATTAATCAATGTAAATTCTCTCTCTCCTGAGCAGTAAAATTAATACAATTCCCCCCTCCCTTTCCGCTATCATTTTGACAGATTTCACAGCCTCACCTTTTCTTTTTGCTGTTATTAAATCTTTTGTACTTTCATTTTATATGATGCATTTATAAGTTTAACAAAATTATTTTAAAATTTTCTTATTTATTGGTATGATTAATAAGGCACAGACAAAGCAAATCACTGTTGCAATTCATTGCATAACTTATTTTTAGATGGTAGAAAAAGTGGTTAGTAATATATTATTATAAAAATAAAATGCTCTTCCTTGGTAAATTGAGAATCTGCTTCATTTTGATACAAAGAGAGCTATGCAGTTTCATCCATGCTGAACAATGTTTATTTCATAAAATTACATGTTTTGGTTGATGGAAATAGAGAAACTTGAGGTGAATTTTGGTAAAAAATGGTTTTATAATTATTAAAATGTAGCAACTATGAACTGCACTAACAGTTTAAAATGAATTATTAGCATATACAGTGAGTTAGCTTTGCATTAAAAATACACTCCTAATAACGTATTGGTCCACCTTTCTGTGCAAAAACACAGTTTGCAGATGCTTAAGAACAGATTCCGCAAGGTGTCACACATCCTCCAAACACATGTTCGCTTCAACCACTCCATCAGTTCACGCTCATTCATGGGAGAGGATCAACAGTTCTCACGCCCCATTCTAGCATATCTCGCACATTCAATTGGTTTACAGTCAAGGGAATTTGGGTTTTGTATAACTACAGAGTGGTTGGAAGAACACAACACAATGCCAAGGTTCGTTGATACTGTGGTCAAGGAAAACCACCTTAAGTATGGATGGAGATGGGTGACTGACAAATCCCAGTACTATAATAAATTTACCTTGTGAGAGGTAAAATGCTTTCAGATAATATAAATATCACATAAACTTGATAAAATAGAATTTTAGTAAGAATTATATTTACAATTGCCATTTTCAAGTGATGTAATAGCAGACAGAGCAGAAAGATTTAATCTCTTTTAATCTCAGATTGCTCAAGTATTTCTGCTCTGTCTTATTATATCACTTGAAAATGGCAATTGTCATTATAATTGCTTAAATGCCGTGTGTAATTTTTCAACTATAATTCTTACTAAAATTCTGTTTTATCAAGGTCCCTGTAGCTCTCATCATTCAGTGTTTGTGGGATGATAAACAAGGTACCTAGGATATGCCAGGAAAAAACTTCTCAGACCAGAACACCATCTCCACTAGCCTGTTGAATCCCAGCTGTGGGACCAGGGAATAGAGCTTCATGCTGTTTACTCCAAATGCAAACCCAGCTATCAGCATGATGCAGCAGGAAATGTAACTCATCATTCCAGTTTACCTTCTTCCATTTGTTGAGAATTCAGTATCAATGTTCCTTGACCCATGTGAGGCTTTGTTTCCAATGCCTGCACATCATCATGGATTCCCCTCTTTGGTCTCCAGCAATGAACTCCAGGCGAGGCAAAGTACATCTCATGATGCATGTAGAAATGGGTCGAACTGCACTGTTTTTGTACTGGTGGGTGAGATGTGAGACTGCTGTACGTCATTGCTGAGCTACTAGTTATGATAGCCCACAATAGCTTCAAAGACTCATAGTATAGCATATGACCACAAACGCCATCCGAATGTGCTAGAGGTTGCTGTTTGGCAGCACATTAGTTGAGCAGCGTGAGCCATCGTCATTTGAGATGTTGACTCGCAGATTTAAACCTAGCCTACAGGGCAGCAAATGGAAATTGAAGAGCCGCTGTACAATTGTATCTTTAACTGTTCCCCAATGTATGTGTGCCCAATCATCAAATGTTTGAACCAAAGATTGTGTGAAGGAACTTTGAGTTTCTTTAAGTTTCACAGTATTAGTCATATTGTAAACATAGGGCTAATATGTTGTCTATCTTACTTGTCTTTTATTTCTGAACTTTCGTGTACCTTCTAGCACATCAGGTGGCTTTTGGAACATACATTTCACTATGAATACGGTTTGTTTTTGTATTCCTGATCTGCCTTTAAAGTTTGTGTAGAGAATTTTGAATCATCCTGATTAGTGGAATTGAACTACAACTTTGAAGAAGATCCTGCATTGGCATTTATGTTGTAATGCTACTGAGGGCTTTTATTATTATAACCATATAGTTGTAATAATAGGTACTTAAAACTGTTTGTTTTGTTTAATATGAGAAGGGATAAGTTAATTTTTAAATTCAATTCATTTCAAGAGCCACATAATTGTTTCATTGTGTTGCAATAAAACTTACCACATGAGACATTTATCCCAAGTCACAAATAGATAAAGTGAACGTAATAGCTACAAAATAGTGCTTTTTTTTTTTTTTTTTCTCTCTCATTAATGCATTTTTCCTTTCTATAAATTACAATATTTTCTGTTTGAATAATAAACAGAAATCAACTTTTAAAAATAAACTGAACGATGGGCTGCAAAAGCTATTAATTACAAAGTATTGATGGACTGCAAAAAAGCTCTTAGGCTATGAGTTTTGAGACGATAACTTTAGGGGAATGGAGGAATGAGAGAGATAACAAAATTAAAAAAATCAAAAATTGTTTGACTGCTTGCAACTGAGAACGTCTAGTACTACAAGTAAGCTGACAGTTTAACTCTTTGCATTAGCTTCATTGCAATAATGCTGGACATTCACGTTTGTTACTTAAAATCATCTTCATTCTTGTAAATACGTTAGATTATGTCCATTTTTTTTTTTTATCTATTTTTGAAAGATGAAACTCGGTCTCTTCACAGACATCTGGAAAAAATTAAATGGAACAGAAATCAAATGCTGAAGCTCATATTGAAATAAATAATAAATAATTGAAAAAACAAAAAAACGCACTTTCCCCTATCATAATTTTTTCTTTTATTGAAGGCAATTATTTAAATATGAGCTCCCAGTTTACCGAAAAGGTCTGTCTTCTGTGAAATTGTTTCAAGTTCATTAAAATTTTTCATCCTCTTCGTATCTGCTGTAATAAGATTCCTTAATTGTTTACGTCTTTGACTTACTTTTGGTGATAAAACTGGAGGATATCACACTGGCAAATAGTTCTTGGATGTTTCATTGGACAAAGCACTGATCAGTCTTGTTAGGCATATTATTTTTAAATGCCACAAAATCAAATGCATACTGGAATTATTTTTTAAAATGTTGTATTGTTTGAGTGAAGCTGGACCTTTCCATATTGAATTTTGGCACTTAGTTAATATTAAAAAACCCGTGCTTTAGTATTTATCATTAAAGTTATATTTCTCGAATGTTCCATTCTATCTGTTATATTTTTTGGACCAGACTGACAAAAGAAAAATTTGAAAGACAAATATGATGGTTTATAATGGATGGAAAATAGGATATAATTTTAAAATATTTAAAGGAAGATCTGAAAGATAGGATGAAAAAAAATTAGATTTATTAAAAATAAAAAAATATGGAAACTTTGTAATTAAAAAATCCTACGGGGTTTCAGTTTACAACTAGGAATAAAAGTAGAATAGTGTGTGGGATTAGTTTGAATAACAGAAGAAATAATTTATTGAGAGAAAAACGCAAGATTTGGAAAAAACGTAAAATACATAATGAAAACAAGACATGAATACAGTCGGACCTCTATTGAACGAACCTCTATTTTGCGAACTTTTCTTTGGAACCAAGAACATTTTGCTAATTTCTTCGTAAAATAACCTTATTTAACGAACTTTTTCGAGGATACAGCTGAGAGAAAAAGAAGAAATTAACGATTAATGATTATCTTTCACTTGATTTTGAAGTTGAGACCTCGGAAACACTAACTGAATCGGATATTTTGGACAGTGTAAAAAATAAAAACAATACAGCAATGAATTGCGATGAAGACGAAAATGTTGAAAATGGAAATGAAGAAATCAAAAAACCTTCGTATGATGAAATGCTAAAATCATTTGAAACAATCCGATGCGGATTACAATTTGAAGAAAATACACCGGAAGGGGTTTTTGGTGCATTGCAAAGATGCGAGACTACTATGAGCAAAAACACTTTAAAAAAAAAAAAAAAAAGACAAAATTAACAGAATTTTTTAGTAAAATTTAAGTACGTATGTGGAAATGTATGCTTTATGTCATTAAAATTATTACTTTTTTAATAATATTTATTGTTTATGTATTTTAAATCTGTTTTATGTAGTTTAAAGTAACTTTAAAAGATGAATCTCTATTTAACGAATTTTACATATAACGAACTTTTTTCGGGATTTAGCGACTTCGTTAAATAGAGGTCCGACTGTACTTAGAAATGCTGTAAATAAAAGCATAAGTAATTTTAAGAAAAGAAGGGAAAAGGGAGATTATTACAAGCAGAAAAAAAAATTCAGAACTAAGTAAATTGGGACAAACGAAAAAATAAAATTAGGGGAATAGTTTTATTAATTTAAAGGTATATTAAATTCTAAAATATGAGGAAAAAGATAAAAGGAACGAGAATATTCCGAAAGAAAAGAAAATAGAAACAGAAAAAAATAGTTTAGAAGAGATAAAAGAAATTAAAGAATTTCTACCTCTTTAGAAGAGCTGTAGGATCTGATGGTATTTCATGGAAACATTAAAATATCAAGAGAAAGAATTTATTATTATTTTGGAAATTGTGAATAAGATTTGAAAATGATCTACGGTGTTCTTGAAGATTGTCGTAAATAAATTCAGTCTACTAAAAAGGAAGATAGAATAATCGTAAAACGTGCGAAAATGAAACTTGTAAGCAAATGTTGTATGATTGTATACACATGCAGTTCTTGAAAGATCTTAAAGCCTACTTTCCTTAAAATGTCCTTCTTTCTTTCTTTCTTTCTTTCTTTGTTGTCAGCCTATTTTCCTAGGAAGTTGAGGCTCATTAAATTGATCAGTCTGTGAACGTGTATCTCCTCTTTTGAACCTCTACATGAATCTTCTTGATACTTGACATGAATATTTAAGGACAAGTGACCTTTTATATCTGAAATGCTTTCAGTGCGAGTCTTTGTCGAGAAATCAACGCTTGAAAGGGACAGAAATTTACACAGATAAGCATTGGTCAAAACACAATCAACAGTAGATTTTAATTCTTTAATCCAGTAGATTCGCACTTACGAGATTAAAATTATTCAGATTTAAGCAAATTAAGTAATAGAGATTTAAATAATTGTTTTTTTTTTTTAAGAAAAGAAAATTTCTACGTTTTTATTCAGAAAATATAACATTTAAAATATAACCGAATTTTTTTTTTTTTTTTTTTTTTTTTTTTTTTTTTTAGCTGAAAAAATGTAAAGCACATTCAAGGAAAGCAGACTTTGAGATCGTTCAAAACTTCTTGTCAGTTATTATATGTAAATAACTGGTTATAAGAAAGATAAAATTCAGGCTATTGAATTTGAAACATTAATTATTCTTGCTTTATATGAAGCTTGATCTAATTTTTAGTTCTCATATATTGTGACACATTAACGACATTTTATCTTAACTGAAAGATTAATAGAAGATTCTAAATATAACATTGAAAACTCACAAATTCTATTTTATTTGCATTCATTGGTAGTGAAATTCAAATCTTATTTTCATTTTCGATTTTACATTGGTTTCTGAGTATTTACCGTCGTGAACAGCATTTTTAGAAAATTGTTCATTGAAAACAATCGTGTTTTGTTAAATTTGGAATCTTTCAGGCAAATCCTGAGACATCTCATCTTTTCCACAAGGTCTGTGAAACATCTGGGATTTTTCCAACATCCACTTAGTAGCCACTGGAAAGAAAAGAATTAAGAAGTTAAATACTAATTTCAAAAACTGTTAAATCTATATTCTTGAATATTACATAATAAATTCATTAAATAAATAAATAAATAATTACTTATGTTAATTTTAATTATTTAATTATTATTATTATTGAAGTAATGAATTTAATAAAATTAGTACAGTCGATTCAGGAATTTTCAGAACAAAAATAGTCTACTAAAGTTAGTTTCATTAAGGAAATAATATCACGTTTACTTGAAAATATGTAATATATATGTGTATATATATATATATTATACATCATATAAATATTATAAAATTTGGATTACCATCCACTTATTATTGCGTGTTAAAAAAAATGCTATTAAAAATTTGTAATGTATTTTTTTCACTCTATGTTGTTTATATTCAGGTAAAATTGAAAATCTAATGCAGACACAGTCAGAGATGATAAAAACTACTTTTTAACTTAAAATAAATAATTTCCCTCTTAGCATATGGTGCTACGACAATTTCCTACAATAGAATTTATCTGAAAAGGTAGCCTTAAGGATTCTTAAAGATGTCGACAAAAACAAAGGAATCAGTTTTATTTATTTACTATTTATTTATTGTTTTCGTTTTGGCAAATTCCGACTTCCAAACCTTGTCAGTTGTGAACTTAATGCAATTCACATTGTGAAGACGTCTCTGGGGTTGTTAGCAATTTGTTAGAAGGTCTCGAATTCTTAAATTTGCAGGAAAGCGAAAACCACAGAATATCGTTTGAGGTTGAATCATATTATCCATAAGTAGTAAAGGTGCGAAACATACCTTCTGAGTACTTCATGCAAATTAATATACAGGCCACTTGCCCTCCTTGGCTGTTCTGACGTCCCTCACTCTATTTAGGAGTTTCTGTTAGATCATGTTTTTAGTAAAAAAATGGTTTACAAGTATTCAATAGAATCTTGATAAAACTGATAGTACAGAATAAAGTAAATGCGGACTGTTGTCAAATATTTTCTACAACCTTTATTGTATTAAACATTATTGAACTTGATATCTGTGAAAAGTAAGGATCAAGATCTTTCTAGATTCATGCTAAAGTTAGACTTTAAAAAAAGATTGAAGCTCAAAATTAATGCTAAATTTGACAAATAACCAATTCCTTGAATAAGGAGGCAAAAAAAATTAAGGATTTACGTGTTCCGAGTAGGGTGGGTAGGCCTATAGAGTTCTGAGAAGAGGTAAAAACATAAAAACAATGTTTAAGCATTGGGATGGCAGGGGTCAAGTTTTCTAAAGAAGGCGACAAAAGAAAATATTTTTCGAAAGAAAAACTACCGATGATGAAAATTTACAATTGGAAAACGAAATAAAATGGAAGGCAATGAGGAGATCTCAAAACAAGGATCCTTTTAGGAGAGAAATCTAAGTAGAAAACTAAGCTGAAAATAAAAACAGCAGATTACTCAAAAGAAAAAAATACATTGATGTTGTGGTGATGATAAACAAGGAGACTGACATTGGTTGACATAAACTTGCAGGTTTTCAGATAGTCTGATAAACCTAGCTACGAATTGCCTATTTTGGTTCAGGGCACAAATGTCTTAGGCCTACTAGAAGCTCTAAGTTATTTTGACGATTTTTTTGGTTTTGCTAATGCCTCTCAAACAAACATTATCTAATATGTAATATTTTTAAGAATTAATTTGTTATGTTTTTGATTTGAGGAATATTTAAAAAAAAAAAATCAACATTCAAGTTCATAGTTTAAAACTAATGACTTAAGTATTATTAATTTTTGTTTTAAATTTTATAAAAGCGATATGTATATGTACGTAATTTCTTAACCACAAAGTATACTTCCCAAGTTAATTTATTATCAACAAATATACCCAAATATATTAAAAAATAAATCCTTTTTTTTTACCCCATTTGCTGCCATACAAAACAGGACAGTCCCCATGTAATGTTCTTCTATCTCGAGTCCCATTGGGAAACATATTGTACCAAAATAAACCAGAGCCCTGAAGATACGAAAAAAAGAGAAATAAAAGTTCAGGGTATAATAATGATTAATATTTCGTCTAAAGTAAAATACAAAACATATAATAAGTATTAAAAATAAAATAAAGTTAAATAAATAAAACCCAGGAGGGACTTGTCTTTTGATTGTCAGTGAATAATATTGTAAACAAATTGGAGCCTTCTTTCCTTTGTTTCTTTGATTAGAACACTGAGAAATTACTTCCAAATCCAAGTCTGCACCCTCCTGAAGCCAAAGAATAATATTTAAAAGAAAATATTTAATTGCTTCTGAATTACTTTGGTTGGTTTCACTGAGACTCCAGCTCTGGGGAAAACAACGCTGCCTCCTTCTTCCACGTCAGACATCTACAAATAAATTACAATGAAAACGATTACGAAAGACTTGGAATATATTTGTAAGAATGAAATAACTAATACTAAATAAGTATTGAACAACTACTCACTGAAAGTCTAAATACTTTATTGAGCTATTGTTTTTTTTTAAATAGAAATGACAAAGTACAAAGATAAATAGACAGTTATTCTTTTAAAAAAAGAGATATTCTATATTTTTTTTTCACATTCTACAAGTTAAATAGAACAAAATAAAAATGAATTATTAAAAATTCACCATACAACGTTTCGTATACCTATAGATCAGATGTCTTTCTCAAGACATCCTTGAAAACACTTGAGAAAGACACTTGATCTGTAGGTGTATGAAACCTTTTGTAGTGAATTTTTAATAATTCATTTTTATTTTATTGTGTGTAACTTGTAGAATGTGAAAACTGTATACTAAACACACATTAAATGTTTTTAAGAGAAATTAAGTAAATTTTTTCCCCACATATGATAATTTAAATATTTTCAGTGGGTAAAAAAAAACTTAAAATAAAATTTATTCTTTATCAATTACTGTTATTCTTGATTAACCAGGAAATTAATATTTTTTTTTATATTAAGATGTTTACTCTTTTGCAATTCCCTGCGTTTTCGAGTAGATGATTTGATTATGTTAAATATTTCCGATAAGATAAATGGAGACCAAAACAAAAAAAAGGCTTAAAGATTACGTTTTGAAAAATCAAAAATTGAGGAGAAGTTACAGATGAAAGCTAGAAAAATCAGGAAAAGATGTTAGTTTGAATTATTAATATGATTTTTGAGAAGTGGGAAACTTCCTGAAGAACTTTATGACAAAAATCATAGATTGCAGACATCTTCAAATTCATGTTCTGATTTACTTATAGATAGATGCAACAAAATCTGAACCTTTATGTTCAGATTAATTATTTTCATTGTCCCTAAAAATCATTAGAAAGAATCCCTTTCCTCCCTCGTGATTTTTTTCAATTTATCATCAATTTTCAGAGCTCTATTATAAAGCAGAAGAGGAATGTTTCAATTAAAACTAGAATAGTAGTAAGAACAAAGTGAACAAATCAATTTGTAATAAGGACTTGCATTTCTGTTTTATTGGAAGAACTGTGGGCTTATTTACATCTATAACACATGTAAATTGTACATAATGGTAACTTAGTTTAAAAACTAATGTCTTCGGCAACTTTTTCTTTTTTAATCCATCTGATATTCCACGAACAATCTTAGATATAATGTGAAACATCAACCTTACTAAAAATTCTAAAGATTGCTGAAACAGTTTATACTAACCACGTTACTAAAAACAATTATTATCATTTTGAAGTTTCAAATGAAAATTAATGAAAGCATCCTTTCCCTGATAAAAGATTTAATGTTATATATGAGTAAGTATAAATTATATATGTAATTAAGTTTTTTAACTAAAAATCTGATTAGAAATGGAATAATAAATAATTTCAATTGCAAAAAAATGCATTTTCAACTTTCACCAATTTTATTTTAGCAGTCCAAATGCTCGGTCACTCAAAAAAGTTGTTATTCTAAGATTCTATTGTTATTCTATTCTCTAATAAGATAAGAAAAGAAAAATAAGAGAAAGTGCATTAATTTGCAATAATAATTCCTAACCAAATCCCAAATTATATTCCAGAGCAAGAAATATTAGATGTTGTGATCAATCGGTATTCTTTAAAATTTGAAGTTCCGCGAACTGTTATTAATCCAAAGCAGAACCCCCACAAAGGGGGTGTCAGTGTAGAGGCCCGGCAGTTAAAGGGGCCGGGCTGAGGCTTTCACAAAAAAAAAAAAAAAAAATAAATTATCCTATAACTTTTAAGCTTTTTTTTTTTTTTTTTTTTTTTTTAAAAAATTCTACATTTTATATAAACTTTAGTACTTTTCTACTTTAACCATCTATATAGAGCTATTCTGCATTACAATATTTGATCATCAATCGATCTATTACACGTGTTAAACAACGGTTATCATATTCACGGTTATGTACAACAGCAGCTTATTCTCGACTTCCTTAAGGGTCACACGATACTTGAGCTTCCATTATGACTGAACATTGGAAGGGAAAACTGGATAAAAAAATATTTTCCAAAAATCAAATTTCCACAGAAATAGATGAACATTACCACTGGCAAATTCGATGAACCACCAAGATATAATATCGTTCGAAGAAAGCTAGTGAGATACCGTTGTGTGAAAAAATGAGGTGCTTGAGACTGCAGAGAAAAAGCAGTCAGAACCTTCAGTACCCTAACTCGATACATTGGCTACAACATTCTTATGAGAGCTCTTATCAGCAATTATTCCTTATTTGAAAAGGGTTGCTTAAGTTTCATTGTAGCCTTAAAAAAATTCGGTATTTTTTAAAATTTATAATCAAGCAGAAAAATACATTAAAACCTCTTTGGAATAGTAAGTCCTAAGATAAAAATATTGCATATAAAAATACTACAAGAAATCTTACGAAAAACATGAAGGTTGCCAATCGATCCCCTTGAAATCTTGGACCTAACTGAAATAAAATCAGAAAAAAAATATACCTGAGACATTAGAGAAATTAGAACAAACACGAAGTAGGCTACAAACATGAATTTTTAAATACATAGGTTTAATAATTGAATATACAATTTCGAAAAGGGCACAAATCTAAAAATTAAAATTTTACATGAAGAAAAGGGGTCTTCTTTTCTAATAATATATTAATGCTTTTACAAACATTCTTACAACTTTATCAAAGAAAAAAAAAAATAGAGATTTACAGTTTATATTACTTTCGAAATCACCACCACTTTTTATCATATAGATCAAAACAGTATCTTAGAAATAGAACTTATTTTTGTTTTTTATATTACCAACTTGTGTTCTCTGGTTTTATCTCCTGTTACATCCCAATGAGGATAATATTCTCCTGCAAAACCAAAATTGGAAACCTGAAAAATGAAAATACAAATCTTTCAAAGAAAACATTAATTTTTACCTCAACTTAAAAAAAAAAAAAAAAAAAAAAAAAAACTCAATGAATCTTTGAGATTAAATTTTGCTTTCTCTGATAAAATTTCTTACTGTTATGGTATAATAGCGTATCAGAGCCGTTTCTAGGTGTTCTGCCATCCTAGGCGAGAACTGAAAAATGCCGCCCCCACCAAAAAAAACAAAACAAAAACGACAATTCTATTTTAACACCAAAAAAAAAAAAAAACGGAATCCGTCACTACGGCCGCCCTAAAATCTTGCCGCCCTAGGCGGCCGCTTAGTCTTGTCTAACAATGGTAGAAACGGCCCTATAGCGTATGTTATTTTCTGAATATCAGAAATTCGAAATTGAAGCAAAAAAAATTAGAAATGTATAAAAAAGTTTCAAAGAATATCAGATTACAATATCAATGAAATAAACCAAATTCCATTGATTTTTTTTCCTTTCAAAGAAAACAAATTACTATAAGGAATTTTATGACTACATTTTCTTGTCATAGAACAAAGCTGTATTCTAATTTAAAAAGCAATTTAAATAAAAAAAATAAAAAAAAAATAAAATGTAATTTTAAGTTTATTACAAATTTTGCTACATTCATTTAAAAAAAAAATACTTACCGAGATCAAATTGATTTCTGCTAATTCTGTTTATCTTCATATAATATTTAAGTACATAAATATATTGTAATAAATTACCTATGTCCCTACAAACAAATATCTTAACTAGAAATAAGAGTTATGAAATACCTTTTCTTGAAATACAACATTCATATAATAACTTTACAAAAGGCTACTAAAGTACTGCTTACTTTAATAGTTTATTTCATCAACTTTTATTGTGTGATGCACTTTTCTATCTGAAGGAATTTTCATTTTCGTTTGTATAATTAGAAAATCTATGATTTGTATGAATTATCAATACAGTCTTGAAGTGAATATAAAAATATTTTCATTTGTTGATATGAATATAAACTCACCTCAAAAGCATCACAGTCTTTGAGTGCTTGAGAACACTTAAGTCCCACCAGATTTCCTATTCGTGTTGATAATTTCGAAATGAATTCCTTTTCATCTTTAATCAGAGCATGTTTGGATAATCTAACACTGTCGTCTATTATCAGAGGACCCTTTGTAAGTGGACATTTTACTTTGCTTCGTTTCATCTTTATTAAAATAAGATTACAGATATTAGTAATTCAATATATGAAGTATTATATAAATATGATTGAATTTCGATATGTAATTGAAAAGATTAATTTCTTTAAGGCTTACAGTCACTTTAGCCATAGTTTGTAGAACGTGAATATCATGG
>JAFIDM010012231.1:127286745-127298656 GCA_023159025.1 Thereuonema tuberculata | reverse complement strand
TTTATGACAACCCTATAACAGCCTATTGAATAAAATAACGACATTAAAGGAATATTGTAGTTTTAAACCATTTTCGTTTCATCTCAGCTGTAGCCAGGACCGGCTCTAGGCTTAGGCACAAGAGGCACCGGCCTAGGGACGCAATGGCTTTGGGACGCCTGCCTAATAAAAAAAAAGTAATAACATGCTAAATATGGTCTATTACGACATACCCTTTTGTAAAATTTATATAGCTTAACAATTTAAAATAAAAAAAAAATGATTACGCGCTGAAAAACCAAACTGACCTAAGGGGCGGCACAGTATACCCTCGAGCCGGCACTGGCTGTAGCCATAGTCAGATCGAGAAAAATATCCATTTAAATTAAATGATCCTTTTAATAATGAACTGTTTTCATTCCGGGCAAGTTCGAATACTCACTATTAAAAGAAACACATCCATCATTTCTAGAGAAAGAAAAACGTTCGGAATCATAATTAGCATCTAATAACTGTTGAATTGGCAACGATTTCAAAAGTACAGAATTAAAAAACAAATTCCAAACATTAAATTAAAAATAATTTAATAAGTTTCGATTTGGAAGTTTTTTTCCGACAAGAAGAGATTTGTTAGAATAATCAGAATAAAACAAAATTACAATAATCAAATTATAATCTCAAATATCTATACAATTGTGCATGTTATTTTTTCTCTTTTCAAAATACTGACATATTCTTTCTTATTTTTGCATGTTAAAAAAAAAAAGGTATGGAACAGACGCTTTATTTATAGCGTGTGTAATAGCGCGTACTGTGGTCTTTTGTCCTAAGCACAGCATCCACATATCCTGGCATACTCTCCACAAGTTTCTGATAGCAAGCAAGTGAAAATATTTTCTTTTGTTGATATGAATATAAACTCACCTCAAAAGCATCACAGTCTTTGAGTGCTTGAGAACATGAAGTATTATATAAATATGATTGAATTTTGATATGTAATTGAAAAGATTAATTTCTTTAAGGCTTACAGTCACTTTACCCATAGTTTCTAGAACGTGAATATCATAGTGATTAATGACGTCATAGAAACCCCATATTGGTGGTCTTAAAGAATACTGCTCTACTTTGATTGGCTTCAGAATATAACATGCATGGCCAAGAGTTAATAATCTACATTTCAAACGTCTTTCGTGTATAGGTCGCTGAGGAAAATAAAATAAAAAGAGATTAAATTAGTGCTATTATTAGCTAATTCTACATTCTCTAATAATGATTATAATACGAGGGTTGATCAGAAAAAAAAAAGTTTAGACCTGCTAAAAATTAAATTTATCAGTGTGCCATAATGCTGAAGGTTTCTGAAATATCCGTAAGAGAAATGTATTGCTGAACGCCACCTGGTCTTTCCCTTTGTGTCTTTGAAGGTACGGACTGTCATTTAAAAATGGCGATCCGCTTGGGTATTTGGTCTCCTATTGAAATTCTTGCAGTTTAATGCTTCTTTGGGTACAAAGAGAATCAACAGCTGAGATCCATTGAAAGCTTATCGAGGTGTATGGAGACTGTGTGACGTCAAGACAAGTTGCGAAATGGTGTTTCTAAGGACGATAGGAAAACTATCACTATTTCCACCCGGAAATGGAAGCATATTAATTCACCTGTGTTCTGCTAGAAAAGTGCTGGTTACCGTCTTCTGGGACGCAGCGGGGTTATTATTGGTTGATATTCTGAAATACACAGTGAGAACGTTGTCATGGAGGAGGATCTTTCAGAAGACCAGGACGTTTCTTCCTAATGTTTAGCGGGAATATATGTAACCTGACAAGCATTTTTAAAGAAGGGTACAGATGAAAATCACTAGGAGTCAAATCCGGACTGCATGTCGGATGTTCCAAAATTTCCTTGCATTGTTTCCACAAGGAAATTTTGGATATCCGACCTGCAGTCCAGATTTGACTCCTAGTGATTTTCATCTGAACCCTTCCTTAAAAATGCTTGTCAGGTTACATAGTCTATATGATGCAAAAAAGTGACAACTTTTGAACGGATCTTCTTGAAACATAGCAAGAATATTTACAGCAAGAAATGATTTAATTTTTTGAAAATGTTTTAGAGCTGGTTCCTGTTGATAAATTAGCACATGAAGGTGACAGAACTTACCAAAGTAAAACCTTAGAATTGAAACAATGGATTCTTTTAATTAATGCACTAATTTAGGGAGGCTTTGATTTTTTTTTTATAATTTTTAACAACTTAAGTAAATGATGATTTGACTGATTTTTTTGAAAAATAAAAATTGTGTACTTTTCATGTTACGATTTGAAAATAAATAATATTGTAATGTTATTTTCGCGCTTTTAAAAATGAAAGGAAAAAAATAGAAAGGTTTTAAAAAAGGTAGGCTTCAAGTTCTTTTAAGAACTCGAAACTTCAAAAATTCAAAAAAAAAAAAATGATATTTTTTATTTTTTCCTAAAACAAAACATCTAAAAGAAATATTTTTTTGAATACTTACAGCTGATATTTTGAAGAATGAAATTGGTGCTGTTTTTCCTTCTCGGATGTTTCCCATGTCTTCTGATTTCTAGTAAACCTAAACCTCATCTTTATGCTGCCGTTGATCATCTTCGAGTACTGTTTATGTTTGAACGAGATCTCATTCGTTCCATGACTCGATTGAAAAGGGAATTAGGAAAACCAAACATCTACATTGAACAGTAAGGCTTATTTTATTTATTTACGTAATTTTTTTTTCAATGATTAATGTGCGGTGGAATTATACAGAGAAGAACTTAAAAATTCACCCACCACATAATTACAGTAGATAAATCAACAACACATTTAATAATCACGATTCGTTTCAGGAAGAATTACATCAAATAGAAATTTTAATTGAAAAATACTTTATTGCATTTGTAAATGTATTTTAAATTAAAACTTCCACCATAAAAAAAATAACAACAAAATATAAATAAATAAATAAAATAAAACAATGTATATTATTGCAGTTGCTCGAGAAAATTCATTGTTTTGTTTGTTAGTTTTTTTTGTTTTCTTTTTTCCACTCTTCCAACATCTACTCGAGCTTTCGAGAAAAATATTTGTACTTCGAATAACGATTCAACAATGCAAAATTAAAAAAAAAATTCTTGAGAGAAAAAAACATAACATTTCTCAGCCTCTATCCGCTATACTCTGGTGTTGCATCGGCATGAGAAGTTTTAAAACTCTCAAAAATTTTACACCCGTTTTGTAAAGTGTAGGTGAGGTCCTTCTGCCATTCCTGCTCAATGCACGAACCTGTCTCGACCTTCCGCTGGACATTTCAGCTTATAATAATTTTTCATGTTCTTTTGAAATTCCCCATATATTTAACTTAAATAACGCTTAACTGAAAATATTCTGGGATCGAAATAATCCTCGAAAATTACCAAAAGTTTAATTTGGGCGAAACCGAATGATTCATTTTGCAACGTTTAAAAGCGCGTAAGAGTTACTATCTGATGGCGATTGTGTTCTAATGAATAAAACATTGCCTTGACATGGATCGAAAGACAGAAATAAAGTCAGAAATAATAGCATTAGAAGACATAACATAAACAGGAACATAGAAATGAATGTCGCTAAATTTATACTTTTTAAGGCACAATTAAATTTTGTGCCTTAAACACAATGATATGATGCGGCTTACCATTGTATGCCTGGACTGCAACATCACATTTAAACAGAACTTGACAGTTGATAATCACAGGTGTCTATCTGCAATTCAGTAAATGACTTGAAACCTTTAAATAGGTAAAATAATTACGTATTATGGAAATGATGATAAATAAAACATACAATAGATGGTGCTCACAGGAACAATCGATTATTGTTGTTCTTTGCCAATGATAATCAACATCAAATGAGAACCTGATAGATCAGTGGGGAAAAATTTTAACAAAAAAGAATAATTTGCAGAAATGAAATAAGAGTTGTAGGAGTCTGGATGACGATATATCAAATGCAGTGTTTTATAACATGCCACAGGAGATATTTTAATAATTTTTTTATGTTTTCGAGAAATGACATTGCAAAGTTATGGTATTTACGGCTTCACTAAATAAAATTTGAAAGAAATTTGAAATACGAAAGCGATGTATGGGAAAGGAGAATGGGCAAACTCTATGGGAATTTGCCCCACCCTGTATAGGGATAAGATATACCTATAGAAAGATCTCCTTACATAGAACATATATTATTATTACGACTCGTCGCAATTATTAGTCCGTTAGGAGTTATCTACGTCTAGATATGACGTTTAAGTCATTGATTTTGATGAGTGTGGGTGACAGGGAAGCCAATCAACCACAGCCAAGCACCCCCCGCCTGTACGTGGTTGGTTTCTCTGCCACCCATGCTCATTACAATCAATGACTTAAACGTCATATCTAGACGTAGGCTATATAACTCCGAACGGACTAATAATTGAGACAAGTCGTAATGATAAAAAATGTTCTATTGATGTAGCTCTTTCCTTACGTATATATCTTATCACTATACAGGGGTGGGGCAGATCTGCCTATTCTCCTTTGTAAAAAAAAAAATTATTAAAGCATAATTCTATGAAACTTGAGAATGTGTAAAATCGTATTGATACAAATTAAGTTAGTAAATTGATGAGAGAGAATATCTCAAAACTCTACTCTATTATTTCACAATATTCACAGAAATAATTTAAAAGTATCAAAGAATACTTCGGGACGATTTCTCATTCTTTGCTTTTCTTTTCATAGATATTTCAAGGAATTCGAGGCTCTACAAAAACAGGATCCCGATGAACTTCTTAAAGACCCTCTTCTTGGGTTCCAGTTGCTTCGACGTCTGACTCTGACTCTTCCAAGAATCTCTAAACTAAAACCAGAGATTCCATTAATACCAGGTACATTTATGCGTAACAGCCACTCAGCAATCAAAGGGGTTAAGTTCAAATTTAAAAGAATTTTTAGTAATGGGGCATAATAAACAATGATAGTAAAATCCTTAGTGATTTCCACAGATTTTAAAACATAAGTAATTTTTAATAGCGTCCTCCAGAATATAAAATGTGATAACAAGTTATTTAGTACTTCTTGCCACTAAAGAGACTGTTGCAATGCAAAATTACTGTAATGTAAAAGTACTATTAAAAACCCAACAGAATCTAACAATCGTAAATCTCTCAGACCATATCAACTTACAATTTCGTTGCCTTTCGTGATTGGTCATTTGAATGCAAGCGCTGGCATTTGTTATTTCAGTGCCTACTTTGACCTTTATTATTTACTACAGTAAAACCTCGTTAAGTCGTGACTCAAGGGAACAAACATTTTTGACGACTTAGGCGGAGTGGGAATTTTTTTTAAAAAAAAACAACAGAAAAACACTGAAATACAGTATTTTATGAATTGCTGCAGGATTCAGTGAGAAAAACAAGATTTACAGAAATCAATTCATGTAAATGAATGAGTGGAAAATAGAAAAAAACCAAAACACTTTTTATAGTTACCATATTTTAATCGTTTCAAAAGAAAGGTAATGTCTGTCTTTGAAACGTTCCAGCCAACCATTGCTGCTGCCGAAATCTTCAATATTCAACTCCTTAGGAATTTCCATGGCTTTTTCTTTGAGAATCATGGTAGAAATCGGCACATTTTGCGATTTGGCATGTTTTAGCCATCGAACTAAAACCTCCTCGATCTCGTCAAACTTCGATTTCCTCATTCTCTTTCTTTTGTCTTTGCAGTCAGCTTCTTCAATTACTTGTTTCGATGAAAGAATATCGTTTAATGTAGTCCTGGGACTATGGTGTTCTTTGGCAAAAGCTGTTTTCGAAAAGTGCAATTAAGTCTGTTTTTTTCTTTAAAAGATAACGAGGTAAGTTTTCGTTTTCCTGCCATGTTAAAAACGTAATCGAACCACGAAATTGCAAGAGAAAAAATAGCTCTTATAGCGGGGCTTACTCGCTATGAAATGAAGTTACACTCAGGAGCGGTCAAGAAAAATGTCTACACTCGATAGAGTCGCAGCGAGAAGTGTGTTTTGAATGATTAGCAGCGAGATTCCAAGAACCCAAATCCTCCGAAGGTACAGGAAAGGAATAAAGTGACAGGCGTGGTCGAAAATTCCCCGTAAAGGCTTGGTTTTCTTAAAGTGAAGGGGCGTGGCTGAAAAGACAACATGATGGCATACAAAATGAAGAAGAAAGATGCTTTTGACCATTTTTGAGGGTGTCGAGTTATCCGGAGTAGAATTAAATTTGGTGACGGTAAAGGAGGGTTATTTTACGTTAGTGTGTACGAGACCTTGTCGGGACCAAAGGAAAACGTAGACTTAAATGGAGTGACGACTTAACGAGGTTTTACTGTATTTAGTTCATTATAATTTCACTATCTCTTTCATTTTTTTTCCTTTCTTTATTTTTCTTCATTGTATAATATTTATCAGATATTTATAATATAATTAGTTAGAAATATTTATTGAAAGAATTTTAACAAGCCATTAATTTTCTGAAGAATCTCCAATTAGAAACATTTAAGTCCTGTGTTGCCGCATTACAGATGATCAATCTGAAATTGTAAGATTTACAAAAGTTGTTATATTTAATGCTATTACAAAAGTTTTATTGCTATTGCAAAAGTTTTATTTGAATTGATAAATAAATTAAATTACTATTACCTTAGAAATGTAATAAATCAAAAAGAATAAGAAATCATGGTGTTGTGTATTTACATATTTTTTTCGTTATTTTTTTTTTTCTTTTTTTGATATTTCGCTATTTTTCTCCAAACAATAACGTAAAAAAATTACTCATATTATCATTTACCGTAAGATTTAAAATATTATGATTGCAAATAAATGTTCATATTTTATTATTTTTCAGCTCCTTATGATCTGTCAAACAAAAAAGACATCATTGGAGCCGCCAAAGGTTTAGCTATGTTACAAACATTCTATAAATTGAATGTAGAAAAATTCGCCAAAGGAAAAATAAGAAACATTCAATCCAAAGCATCTCTTACAGGTAAAACATTAATCATTAGTAATTAATTGGGTAGCGCTGCCTGTAATCAATGTTGTCAAGATTACCAACATGGATTTGACAAGAGAAGGATTTGCTATTCAAGTTCAATGTATTCCTTCGTTTTGAAAAACGTTATTATTATTATTATTATTATTATTATTATTTAATCACAAAATAGATTTCAGTAATCTGGGACCTCTAATTATAATCTTTAGAGAGAAAATAAAAGAAAGCTAATATGTTGAATTGTATTCTTCTAAGTTCTTATTAACAATCAAATTTACAATCAAAATATTTTGATTTCATTTAAGAATTATAAAAAATAGAAACCATGTTATTTTTCAGCGGAAGATTGTTATATCATCAGTGAAGCCTTGAATATTTCCACTTATGAAAGTGAAGGCAGTCGAAATGAATGGAAAGCAGCAGCCAAACGACGCTTTAAGAAAGAATCACCACAAGATATAGAAGCAGATATGATTTTCTTGAGATCCATCATTCAACGGGTGATGTAATCTTAATTCATTAAGTGTAGCTGAATTTTAATTAATAATTAAAATCTGATTCTAATGTTTTCTGGCTGGGTGTAATACGATAAATGTAGTAAATACTTGTGTGGCAAAATGATCCTTGATGGTATTTTTACCCGGGTTTTTGTATCCTAGAGAGGTACTGCAGTTGTCTTAATCCTCCTGTGGAATAGAAATATACTTTATTTCCTGGAGATTAAATCCGGCAGTGTGTGAGATTGTCTCTGATCTAACAACGAATGACTATGGGGTCAGAAATAATAATGGTGTAACCAGAGCCGTTTCTAGGTGTTCTGCCACCCTAGGTGAGAACTGAAAAATGCCGCCCCCTTCCTTTCAAATACCGCCCCACCAAAAAAAAAAAAAAACGACAATCGAAAAAAAACAAAAAAAAAAAAAACAATCTGTCCCTGGTAGATTGGTAGAAACGGCCCTGGGTGTAATGTGTGCGGCTGGACCAGAAGTCGAGAAAACTTTTTACTCCAAGTAGATCCTTAACTACACAAAAGTTAAGTTGAAGAATCCCATTACAGGCCAAAATGGTTCTTGGGATCTGGGAAATAAGGTTCCAGGCTAAGGAAGAACTGGACTAAGTTAAGGTCGGATTGCTAAACGTATAACTTAGACTCGGAAAATATATTTGCACAAATATATTTTTTACCAACACCAAAAAAATTTATGTATTTTCTTATTTTTCCTTTATCTTTCTTTTGTATCTACGAAATATAATTATCAAAGAATGTTACAATGTTACAATCTTATAACAAGAGCAAAAAAGTTAAAAAAAAAAATATGTCCGTCCATTCGCTATTCTTAGATAACAGGCGAACGTCACTTCACTACTAAGGAATTTAGTGAGAGAAAAAAATCAACCCATTCATTAGAGCTTTTTATGTAAATATTTACGTCAACTTCGTGTAATATTATTCGTGACATTTTTGGAATTAAGAATTAATACTCTAATTCACAGAATCCTGAATTTTTTAATTCATTAACGATGACACAATTCATGTTGTTGATATTTTTGACTTGACTTACAAGTGATTTTTATTTTCGTCATTCTCAAAAAAAAAAAAAAACAATTATAAATAATTCCAATGTCCGATTAAGCATCTTACAAGAGAATGGTTGACAGGTCGAAACCTTGGCGCAGCTTAGCCGCAGCTGCTTTTGCGCCATTAAACACCAACCAACCAAACCAAGGTCGAAACCTCCCTTGAAATTTTTATCATTTATTCACGACCTCAAGTACTCATTGTATAGCAAATTTTAGCTGCTCTTAAGCACTAGAAGGGGGTTAAAAAAAATGCTAAAGTTACAAGAAAATGATGTGACATCATCACTCTTAGCGAGCCGCGCATTAAGTCATTCTCTCTCATGCTGCCCGCAACCACTCAAGGTCATCGCGGCGGAACAAAATACTTACTTGTTAATTTATAATACAATAATATAATAATAATAATTTATTATACTTGATATGGGTTTTATCCCTTTACAAGTGTGATTCGATTGGTGTTACAGTTTCAATACTATTGTTTTTTTTTTAATAATTATATAAACGAAAAAATACTAATACTAATATTAATAATGACAACAACAATAATAATAATAATAATAATAATAATAATAATAATAATAATAATAATAATAATAATAATAATAACAGTAATAATAGTAATAACATTAATACTAAAAATTATCTTACAAATCTTTTTTTTTTATTATTATTATTATTCTGCCTTTTCTATTTTCTTAAGAAACATCTTAATTTATAAAATAATACTAATATAATTATCGTTTGTAAAATAAAAGCAATAAACTGAAAAGTGTCGCCACATTTGTATTTTTAAAAGAAAAAAATTTTATATAAAAAAAATAAAGTAAAAATTAAACAATTAAAAAATTGAACAAAAATTTATGTAATGCTAACATTATACTTATAGTATCCCAATAGCTTAATATAAATATAATTACAAATAAAAATAATGACAATAATTCGAATAATAACTTAAAGAAATTAGCAAAACATAAAGGAAATAGAAAATGCTTTAAATAAAAATGGAAAATAATTTCGTAAATTTAGAAAACATTACAAAATCGTAAGACTGTGGAACTAACATTTTTGTAAACATTGAAGTCACAGCAAATGTCTAACTTACTACTAATTACACAATTATTAGAAAATAAAAGCAACCAATTAAAAAGGGTGGCATCATTTGTATTTTAAAAGAAATTAATTTCTTTAAATGCGCTTTCAACGAAATTAAGTTTAAATTTGAACAAAAAAAACAAGTTTAAGTAAAATACGTTTTTGAAAACTTATGTCTAATTGTTACTCTATGTCCCATTAACAGTTAATCGTGGACAGAATATGAAAAGTTAAAAGAAGAATAAAACACACTGTAACTGTCTCGTTGCATAGTTTACTAATCTTTCTTGTAAACACTACACAAATTCAATTTTCCTTCTAATCTCCCAGGGTTATTCCTTCCCAGATGTTCACCAAATTTTATGCCACCATATACCACGCCAGAAAAGTAAATGTAAAAAGACAAATTCTTAAAACGATCGTACAAATAAAAAAAAAAATAATTTAGAAGGAAGTAAATTCAAGAATAAACATATTTAAGATTGTGCAAAGTAATTATTGGATATTTTTGTATATGTTGTTGATAAAAATTCTTTGGGTGTAGATAATGTATTTCTACTAATTTTGATCATTAGTAGAAAAAAACAATATAGTTTGGGTTATAAAATCATCGAGTTATACTTGTTCATAAGACTAATATGCAAAACATTCTTATTGCAATTACATGTAGTAATGTTTCCTAAATTTTACGGAAGTATTGTCCATTTTTATTTAAAGCATTTTCTATTCTATTTTCTAAACAAATGTCGCCACACTTCTGCGTTGTTGCTTTTTATTTTTTCAAATAATAATTATATTAGTAGTAGAAAGTTAGACATGTGCTGTTATTTCAATGTTTAGAAAAATGTTAGTTCCATAGTCTTACGATTTTGTAATGTTTTCTAAATTTACGAAATTATTTTCCATTTTTATTTAAAACATTTTCTATTCCTTTAAGATTTGCTAATTTCTTTAGGTTATTATTCGATTTATTGTCATTTTTTTTATTTGTAATTATATTTATAATATGCCAATAGCTTAAAGTTAGCATTACATAAAGTTTTTTTTCAATTTTTTAATTGTAATATTTTTTCTTTATTTTTTTATATAAAATTACTGTATTATTAAAATACAAATGTGGCCATACTTTTCAGGAATTGTTTGTATTTTATAAACAGTAATTATATTAGTATCTTGTATTATTTTATAAATGAAGTATTTTGCTCCGCCGCGCCATCCGTTTTGGCTGACCTTGAGTGATCGGGGGCAATAGGAGATAGAATGACGTCTTGCGAGGCTCGCAAAGAGTGATGACCTCACATCACTATTTCCTGTAACTTTAGCATTTTATTAACCCCCTTCCAGTGCGTAAGAGCAGCTAAAATTTGGTACACAATAACTATTTGAGGTCCTGAATAAATAATAAATCCGTCAAACCTAACCATTCTCTTGTGAGAGTTTCTCGATATACTTTATTAAGAATGAAATAAGTATTCATTTTAAGAAAAACGATGACAAAGTTGCATTAAAGACAAAGTTGCATTTGTTTCCAAAGCAGACTCAACCAAAGAAGTTCTATTCTTTTAAATTAAGTGGAATGCTTTTATGTAAGAACTACCTAAGGTGCCACTTAAATGTTAATGGTTTTTCTTATGAATTATCTTTAACTAAAGCTAATGTAGAGTACACTGTTTAGGCTTATCCTTGAATGGCAACAATGATTTTGATTACCCATGGTTTAAAGATTATAAGAAACAGGAATTGTTTACATAGCTTTTGTTTATATGTAAACATTGTTTATAATTTTATTTTATTAATATTTATAAAATCGAAGTATTATTTTTCAATATAGAACGTATAAATAATATTGAAAATTTAAGTACAATATCAATCTACATTAATATAACATTTCTTGGTAATTGAATGACTATGAAATTTAACTCCTTGTGTTCAGATAAAAGTAAACTGAAAATAATATAAATAAAATTGAGTAAATAAATATTTTTAAAATTTGATTTTAATTTCATTCTACATATCAAAAACGAAATTTATATAACTGAGAAATGGCAGAATTCAGAAGTACATTATATTTTTTTTTATTTTCTAAAAATTGGAAAATAAATGTAATCAATTAATTATTTTGGGTTAAGCTCTTTAAAGCAATCATTTTTCTTTTTGTTTGTTGTTTGATTTTTTATTCCATTAGACAGAGACGAAAATGTCCCTTTTGGA
>JAFIDM010012231.1:127245853-127256550 GCA_023159025.1 Thereuonema tuberculata | reverse complement strand
TTTTTTTTTTTATTATTTTCCACTCATTCATTTGCATGTATTGATTTCTGAAAATCTTGTTTTTCTCACCGAATCCTACAGCAATTCATGAAAATAATGTATGTCATTGTTTTTTTTTTAAAAAAAAAAATTCCCACTCCGCCTAAGTCGTCACTCCGCTTAAGTCGTCAAAAATGTTTGGTCCCTTGAGTGACGACTTAACGAGGTTTTACTGTATTATTTTTGTTTTTTAGCTTGCAGATACAAAATTAGAGGATAAAAGAAATTCGTAATATCACGAAATTATTGATATTTGTGAAACTCCAGGTCTAATTTATATCTACTGTATTGGAGCCAAAACAACATTGACTGGATCTACTCATCTAAAATGCACGCTTCGTAATCTGTTTTGAATAAAGACATAAGTACATGCATGCATATCATATTAACAATATTGATAATTTTCCTTTGGTTGCAGGAACCAGGTCTTCCTAATATCCTTCATTGTTCTTTTGTTTGATATATAGGATTGTAGAATCCTAAATCTCCTTTATGGGATACAATTTATTAATAAGCTTTCTAAATAATTTAAAATGTATAATCATGAATAGACAGATAAATGATCGTTTTAGAATATTTATTTTATTTAATCGAAATAAAAACAATATTGAATGATTTTTGTTTAACTACTTCACAATCTTTACATATATAAAGTCGAAGTTTGTTTAAATGTTTTCTATCCAATTTTACATCTTTTGACTCATCTGAACCAAAATTTTGCATAGTTACATTATTACCCTGTGGAAAATATTTAGGCTCCCTTGGAACCTCGGCTCACCACCCCCTCACTCTAAAAAGGTGTGAAATGCTTGAAATAGCGCCCCATATGCACCTGGTGGCGACAATGCAAACTATTGTCAAATATTGTGCAATAATTGAATTGCTGTGCATAATAGTGCCACATAGCAACCTGGTGGCGACAATTGGAACTAGCACCACATAGTAATCTGGAGAACTAAAACTAGAACTAAAATATTTTTATGCATAAATCTCTTCCGCATTCTCTCCTTAGTGAACAAGAAATTTGACATGCGTGTTCTCTGTCAAAATCGAAACGATCTGTATTAGACGAATTTTCGATATTCGGATCCTAATAGGTGTAGACGGGAGGAGGCAATCGCTTTTGAAGGGTTTGTGTATCTCCAAAACCGCAGGAGGTGGAAACAACAAAGTTGTCATAAGTGTTTTTGTCAAATTTGAAAAGAGGCTTTTTCAGTATCGAGCCCAAAGGGAGTGTAAACGGAGAAGGAGAGGACGAAATGTTGTTGAACGATACTTCTACGGGATTTTCGGATTGCACAATAAGAACATAACATTAATTTTTACTGATCAGAAGGTTTACTGTGAATAGGGTTGGGAAGAAAGGGGTGGAATTCTCCTATCTCGTTATTAATGTAACATTACTTTTTACCTATCAGGGTTTTTTGTAGGAACTGGGAAAGTTTCGACGTGATCTGACAATTTCTTTTTCTCTCTCATCCATATCAGGATATCTGGATTTTTTTTTTGCAAAGTATACGGGTCATTAGGCTAGTATTCAATAAATATAGTTTTCTAGAGATTAGAAGGTAAACATAAAATGGTAAAAAAAAATAACAACAACAAAAAAAAAATCTTTAATTACAAATAGTTGTCGTATATGCAAAAAAGTACAATTGTTAATCATTAAGGTCTTAAATTTATTAATGAATTAAAGGAACTAAGGCGAATAGAACTTCAGGGAAAATTCTACAATTTCAATAATATAAACCTAGCAATTATATTTTATCCAAAATACTTTTAGTGGAAATAACAAACTAATTAGCAATTTGAAACTGAATGACGAAGCAAAAATGAATTCTAATGGGATTTTTTTAAGCAAGTTCTGTCATTAATTTTTTGTTTCCTCCTACAAATTCCATTTGTAATTTTATACAGGTCAAAAAACTCCAGGAAGTAAATGCTCGAATTAAAAAGTTGAAGGTCATCTGAAATGTAATTAAACTAAGCAGCACCTTTGTTCGATAGATAAAGACAAGATATGTGAAGAATTCTGTTAACTCGAGATAAGTTTTCGTAGAACGTAAATAATGAAAAAGAAATATCAAAAAATAAAATGTTATCAGGAAGTTACTTTAGCTCGCATTAAATATCAATTTAGATACAAATTAACATTTTGAATACATTTTTGTTTTCAACAATAATACCTCGCTTAGCTTGGGGATGCGCGCCTATTTAACGCTAAACGAAATAGCGCTATACAGGGTTGACTACAGCATTCAATTTAGGAAGATATGTTCAGATTTGATCGGTTTTAGCCTTATAAAGAAAGGTATAGCTAATTAAAAACATAGGCTAACACCAAATGTATATAGTTAATCATCATTTTCAACCATTTTCAATCCACTGCAGGGTGAACGTCTCCCCAAATTTTTTCCAGTTCTTTTAGTGGAAAACTTAATTTCATCCATCCATTTACGTTATGGACGCTTTCTCGGCCTCCTTTCATTCCTCGGACTCCAGTTTAGAATTTTTGTTGACCATCTAGTATTATGCCTTGCATGGTCAGCTTAATTCCATTTGAACTTCTTTATAGTAATATAAATACATACATCATGAATAATAGCTTACTCCTGGCATCAGGTGTTAGGCTGTGGTCTTCCTCCTGTCTCGCCTTCTTCTGATAGAAAGGATTATTGTTTCATAGCCTTCTTTAAGCTCTCTATCACACCGCAATTCTCAATAAGAGAAAACTATATAAAATCATTTTTTTCTTTGCCTGCCTGCAGGACCATTTGTAAAATAATTTTGTCTTCGAAAAAATATTGCATCTGCAATAAAAATTTGCATTATAACAGACGCGTTTACACAGCGTCTCAGATTAACTCAGTTTGAATTGGCAAAATTACTTTACAATGATTGACGTAGGAAATCCGGTGTCAAATCTTTTTATAGTTTGAGGAATTTTGGATAAAAGCAAGAGAAACTGTTACTTATTCGATAAAAGAGACAAACCGAGGCGTACAGATTACCGAACACTGAGGTAGTCAGTCTTAAAGAACGCTATAACGAATCAGTGCTATATGGGTGCAAGTTGACAGGGGGTCTTACTGCATTGCTACTTAAAGATTTAAGCTTTACATTTTTTATCCTATTTTAAAATTAGAATTATGAATAAAAATTTTAAAATAAATTATTAATTGACAGAATTAAAAATTTTCTTCATTTGCTATTAAAATGCATAAAAGGAATAAACAACCAAAATCTCAAACATAAAATACATCATCCCAAGAGGATCACAGGAGGAGGATCTGGTGTCAAAATTCCCCTTCCAATCTGAAATTATTGATTTTTTTTTAAAATTATTATTTCATTAAGTAATTATTTTCTTCAATTTTCAGATTTCTCATTAACGTGGAATTTCCGTATTCCATAACATTATGTACAATACACTCTGTAATTATTTTCCTTCAATCTTTTCATTTTTTATTTCAGGACTGAGATATACCAACGATAATAAAGTGCTCATTTTATCTTAGCTTTTATGTTTATTGGAAAAAAATAATACCAACGGATATATTACTTTTTACTGAAACCTGATTACCATACTTTTAATTAGATTTTCAGGTTATTTCGTGCCACTGCCCCAAGAAAAGAAGTGATATATATTTCTCCATGTGATTTAAGTACTTCTGTGAAGTCATTTTATTCAGATTTCATTGAAAATATTAAAGGAAATGATCGGTATGTTGAAAAAATAATAATTCCTCAGAATATAGAAGAAATTCGGGTAAGTTGTCTTTCTGTAATCAATTTAAATTTTCTATATTTTATATCAAATCTTAAGAAAGATTGTCACAGTCTATTATATAAAATACTCTATAAAGGATCTTGATTTTTTTAAGAAATTCCAATTTCTGTATTAAATATCTAAATATTATTTTTTTAAGTAACGTATGTAAGATTTGCCGTGCTGGCGTGGCCGTGCGGTCTCGGCGGCGGTCTGCCGTGGCGGCCAGTGCGCCAGTACCTGGGTTCGAATCCCGGCAGTGGCATGGCTGTTTCAATTTCCTTTCCTGTGTTGTCCAGCCTCTTCTTCACTTTCTCTTCGGTCTGACGTCATTCCTTAATGGCGTCCTGGGGAAGGCCACGGGAAACCACCCCAGTATCTTTCCCTTGAAATTCTAGGGAGTCTGCTAGGGGTTCGTCATCTTGGGAACACTAGCGCTCCCTGGAACACGGACGCTTCGGTTACGAAGCTCGCACTTCGGTGCGAACCGGCTCAACAACAACAACATGTAAGATTTGAAAACTACATAGGTTTGAAATGATATATTACAATTGAAAACTGAAAATTACTCCTGTTTAATTTTCAAGATTAAACATATTAGTTTCAGTTCAAATTTCTTTTACAAACATGTGTGTAAATGTTCATATGTCTATTCAAACGTTGTCGTTTCTAGTCCTAAGTGTCTTTATTATTTATATTTATAAATGTCCCTCAAAAAACAAAAACAAAAAAAAGAATGGCTGATTCTCTCTATAACTGGTGGCAGTTTCATGCATCATCATCATCATCATCATTTAAGTATTCATAAGGTATATGCGCCAAATCAGACCCATTCTTCATTTTATTAATATGAGTTGACAATTTCACAAGATTAATTATGTTTCTGACAGCTCCTGACCTACAGCGGCTGTACTAGAAACTACGTCAGTTGAATTGAAAGATTCCTCCATGTTTGTTACAGTTGAATATTCTGTTGTCATTACAATTCCAACGTAATTTGATATATCTTCTGCATTTTTTGGCAACTTAGCGTACATAAACAAGTTGTATGTCATTTTGAAGCATATGATGTATAGAATAAGATAGGATATTCGTATTTTCCAGTTAACATACAGTTATTTACCTTTTAGTAAAACAATGAATAAAAGCGTGGATTAACAGGGACTCCAAACAAGGCCCTCCACTTATGAACCAAACAAGACAATGGACATTATTTTCTTACATCAATTTTCTTACATGTTTTTCTAATTATGAGCCTCATATGCACCGGAATGCTATCTATGAGCGTCCCTTTGCTCCTTCCGAACTCACCGGAAGAGAAAGGCTGTCTGCATCCCCGTTGCTCCGACAGCAGCCAATTCTAGTTAAGGCATTAACTCGGAAACGAGTTTCAAAACAAAGGGATTCAGGTGACTCAAGCTCCACAATAAGTGATAACTTCTCTCTTCATGTCGAATAGTGACTTTTCTCTTGAATCTAGTGATGATGGAAAGATTCGAAACTTCATTTACATACCCTTCAACACCCTTGAAGTACAAAACAAAATACAAACAAGCGACTAAAAGCTCTTAATTGCCAAGCAGTTGAGGTAACTAATATATTTTTTTCAAGACAACTAGAAGACTAAATCACTTAAAAGTTGCAAACGCGCATACAATGCAGAACGAAAACAACAAGAATAGTGACACTACTCGTGAAGGTTTGGGCTTAAAGAAAGTTCCAAACACACCAAAAATTGTTAAAAAGTCTTTATAATATTTTTTTTTTAAATACATAACGGAAACCAAAAGGAGAGCTTTCGGAATCTTATGCGATTTCCTTGCCAATCCTAACACGTTAAGTTTTTATTTAATTAAAGAAAGCTAAGAAGAAAAAAAAACGCCGCCCTCGTTCCGTGAAAGTTTATGTTGAAGCTCGATCGAATGCCACACAAACAGTGAGAAAAGAAAGCTGGTTCTGTTATGCAAAGAAGATCGAATCGCTGACATGAGACTGTGTAAAATGTTTCAATTATATTCATGAAGAGTGGGTTGGAGTTACGGATAGGTTAAAATATCCATTTTTTTTAAATCCAGAATGTGATTTTTAGGCTACTTAGCTTAAAATATAATTATGTAGGGTGTTTCGAAATTTCTATTACAAACTCCCAAGGCTTGTAGAGGGAACCGAACGAGAGAGGACAGACATGTTGTGCGCAGGCTTTTATGGATGGTACAGTCACATCACAAACTCAAATTGCACAGCAGCCAGACTCCGCACGTACAGTTCGACGTCGTCTGCAGCCTCAGGGAATTTTTGCAAGGTGCCAATTGCTTCGGCTACCTTTGACTGTTAACCATACGTGTCTGCAGCTGCAAGGGTTACTAGTACATCGCGCATGGAGGAACGAACAGCATGATATCGTTTTTTTCCAACGAATCCCGCTTCTGTCTACAGCACCATGATGGTCGCATCCGTGGCTGGCGGCACCACTGCAAAAGATTGAGTGTGCCCTGGATCATGCATCGCCATAACTGTCCGGCACCTGGCGTTGTGGAATGGGATGCCATTGGATTCCAGTCCCGCTCGCGCCTAGTACACATTCCCCGTACATTGAATTGCCACCATTATATCTCTGAGGTGTTGGAGTCTGTTCTTGTCCCTTATCTTCAGGACTTGCCTGTGCCTCTTTCCAACAGACCAATGCACGACCGCACATGGCACACAACGTCCAACAATTCCTGGATGGCCACTATGTTCAATTTCTTCCGTGACTCGCGCGTTCACCGGATCTGTCGCCTATTGAACACGTCTGGTTCCTGATCGCACAACGACTGGCACATCTAGACCATCCGCAACTACAGCAGATGAACTTTCGCTCCATGTCGGAACCCAAGGACTGACCTACCCCAAACGCACGTCTCTTCCTCTCTATGCCGGGCCGTGTAGGAGACGTTATTGCCGTCCATGGAGGCTACACGATAGATACTGATTTCTTTATGTTCCGCAAGTCACACCAAGCTGAAATTGTAATCATTTCACCGTTGTACCATAAGTTGTCTGTGAAATAAATATGGATTTGATAGTTCGTGTCTTTCGTAGGGTTGCACTTTTAATGCCCAGTAGAGTAGGTAGGATAAGGATTGTGCAGTTTTATTCTCCCCTATCTATCACCCTTGATGATAGAATAATAAAACTATCAAATAAATTTAAGTTTTATTGTTTTTTATCATTTCTGCGCAATACTATGAAATCCTTTGATCATCTATTTGATTTCTTTTTGAATATTAAAAGCTTCATTTTGTTTTATTTTCCAGACAGAGCATGCTACCTTGTCATCATTAATTAATGAGGATATTTTAGAAAGGTTTGACTTAATGTATTTATTAGTATATTAATTTAATAAAACAACTTACAATTCACTTATTGTTAGTGAATCAATAAATTAAAATTAGTTGATTTCTGCAGCTCAAATCAGATATGAATTGATTGTTGAAAATAAATAAATACTTAAAAGTGATTCTATTTGTAGATGGAGATGCCAAATCAAATCACAGTAAAACATGAAATACTGTATATATGTTTTTCAATTTATGATAACTTTCAGAAACTTATGCACTTCATGTGAGGGAGGATTATCTGAGGATTATCTGAGTGAATTAAAGCACACTATGACGACAGCGGAATTTCAGCATTTGATTGGGGGGGGGGGGGCAAAAAGTGAAAAAACTTTTAGACCTTTATTTTGTTCCCCCCCCCCCCCTAAAAACATGGGGGGGGGGGGGGGGCAACTGCCCTCTTTCTCCTTGCCCCTCCAAAAATTCAGCTTTATGATTACAAGCTGGTGATAATGTCAACTGTTTGATATTCATTCTTTTAATAATATTTAATTACGAGTTTTTAATTACGAGTATTTAAAAATAAAAATGCTGAAAACTTCAATTTCAAAAAAATTGAAATTTTACAACAAACCATCTTTGAATTTAATTTTAAATATAACTCTGTATGTGCTTATTAAAATTATGTACTGTTCGGTTTTGTTTACGAGAGCCTTCAACGCTTTTGCGCATGCGTCAGGTCTCCTTCGATTTCTTCAAAATAGGGGTGAGGAGAAACAAAGATTGGATGTTTACTTTTTATAGTGTTAGTTTACTAGTAGCTGCGTTCTATTTGCGCTTTTCGGGAAAGAATAAATACTATTGCAAAAATGCTCCTCGTTATTTTTTTCTTAAAAGCGAAAATGTCCAAAAGAATTTCTTAGGAAAGTACCCATCTCAGCATACCACCCCTCTGCGGAGTAAAATCGTCCGGCAGTGGTAGCTCTGCCTTTCATAAACGCACAGTAACCAGGTTGCCTTGTTTGATTGCAAATAATTGTTTTTTGTTTATCTGATATAAAAACTAGTACAATTTGAATAAAGATTTGTGTATATAAACATTGGAATTATCATATCTTTTTGAACTGAAAACCTATTCGAATATTGTAAAGCTCTGCAAGTTATTTTTCAGTATTTGGAATACATAAGTAGATGGAAATTACTTTGATCTGATTGAAATGATTGAATTGAAAACGAAGGTTGTCATTAAGTCGACCGACTAGATATATATTAAACTAAAGATTAAAAATAGTTTGAATTTGAATTTGGAAATTTTGGGGATTTTATAACCCCAAGTGGTGACAAACAATTTAAATTTTCAAAATCTTAATTGAATATTACGAGAAGGCTTCAGTGTACTATTACAATTCAATAGGTACCATTCGGGGAGATTATTTTAATTTAAACAATTCGCTTACATGATATATATCAAATTAAAAAAAAATAAAAAGAGATTGAAATATCAAATTTAAAAATCCTCGATAGTATGGCGGCAAAAAAAAAAAAAAAAAAAAAGAATGTTCAAAAATCACGGTATTGGAAATAAAAACATTGAAATGACAGAAAATCAATTTAATGAAATTTTTAAAACGTATCTACTTTTATTTTGCAATCAATTTTTATTTATTCTATTAAACTTTTAAGAATTAACGTGATTTCTTTATTGTAAAATGTAAAAGTTTGTGTTGGATTAGAAGGAATACATCGGAAAGTATATTATAAATTCAATATGAAAATTCAGTGAAAGTGGGAGATAATGTAGTCGTTGAGAGAGAAATTGTTGCACTTTAGGCTTGGGATGTTTTATGGAACCAGTGACGTTAAACGATTGAGAACGTGTTATTTTAAGAGGAACTTGTATTAATTAAGAGGAAATCGGAAGACGGAAGATATTGAATACAAGGGATAGAAAAAAACATTAATAATAAACGTAAGGTATTTTATAAGATTGGAAAAAAAAAAAAAGGAAAAATCAAATTGAAATGAACTAATGAATGAATTGTAGGCCTACTAGGAATGAAATAATTAGAATTAATAGATAATGGGTACATGGGTAATTGTACACCTATGGAATATTGATTTTAAAATATGGGATGCAAAATAGTAAAGAAAGAAAGAAAAATAAATGAAGTTTTTGGGTTGAATATACCTACAAGTAAATGAAAAATTCTATTGGTCCTCCAAAGAATCTACGAATCACCGAATCTGTTTTTGTTATATGGAAGTTTTATAACCTTTCCATTCGAAAAAATGGATCTGCCAAATTTCAAGAAGACCCTCCACTGATTTATAAGTTATTAAGGAGGAACTATACACTAATTTGAATGATTCCTATTTTTAATGATTTTTCTGAAAAGTTATGTTATAGAAACCTCAAAATCCTATGATATATAATTCGAGTGTATTATTCATTTCGATTCCCAAAATGTTGTTTTCAAAGTATTGTTGAATTGATTATGAACTGATTTCGGAGCCAATACAATAATGGTAATAAGCGATAACTTTGGAAAAAAAGTCATTGCAGATTCGGAGGACGAATAGCAGCGAAAGGTACAGAAAGACATTGCCATTTATCTTTAACAGTCTTATGTGAAATTCAAATAAAGTAGCTATTTGTAATATTAGCCGGTATTTATGTGTAAAAATATTGATTTCTGAAGGTTTTTGTTAATAATGGCCGGCCTCTAATAGCAGCCGGTCTCTATTAAGAGCCGAGGCTAGTTTTGCAAATAAACGCCGGGGGCCTCTCTTGGAGCATGTACGGTATACAACCGTGAACTGTTGAAAATAGTTAATTAACAATGGATATTTGTGTGGTTAGTCAAGGTTGGTTTGGAGGACAGGGAGCATTTTTTTTTTTAATTGTTCAGTTTTCGAGACAAAAAAATTCATGTTATTGGTTTAAAAAAAAGCTGAAATCTGTGATGTCCAGAAGCACATACTACCACATAGTTTCAGAGATTTTTTTTTTTTATTAGTAAATCTTGAAGAGAAAATTTAAATTTATATACTCCCGAGATAAGATAATGAATAACTGAAAATATTGTATTTAAAAATATTATATTTAATTCATAAAAGCTCAATTCTTAATTGAGTGATTCTTGTACCGGTAATGCAATATGGATTTGTCTCGAGGTTTTATACTATTGTTGCCGAGTTAAAGAAACAATAGTGAAGAAGTACTATGGTGAAGTTAGAAAAATAAAACAGTGTAATTAATTATAATTAGTAATAAGAGTAAATTATTATTAAGAAAATAAAATGCTCATTAATTTGTTATAGATCTATATCATTTTAGTGAAATTTACTGCTATTAAGGTCATCCAAACTGCTAGCTTTACCAATGTCGCGATTCTAATATTGCAGTGAAGCTCAATATCTGTGCGGGAAAATTAAAAGGTTGACAATCCTTTAAACTAAGGTGACCAGACGTCCCGATTTTGGCGGGACAATCCCGATTTTTAACAATTTGTCCCGCGTCCCGCGGCGTTTTAAAAAAGTCCCGATTTTTTTTTTTGGTTGTTGAATTCCGT
>JAFIDM010012231.1:127189726-127234095 GCA_023159025.1 Thereuonema tuberculata | reverse complement strand
GCCTTCAGTTTCGCCCCTTTGCCGTTGTTCAGCTCCCGGAGCGCTTCCTGTACAAGGGGGTACATGTCATCTGCAACGGGTTGAGGTGCGCTGCTGTCCGACATTTTGCTAACACCAAAAATACCACTATCAACTATGGAGAAATGATTCAATGGAATTCCTAATGGAAGGAAAAACAATTAGAATATTTTAAAACAAAACACTTTCATTTTTAAAAGTAAATAAATAATAGTAATTGGCCTTCAAGTATATGCATGAAAGACTCATTTAATCAAAAGTGATTGCCATTTTCATTTCGAAACGATATCGAGCGACCACAAAAAGAAAAACAAAATTAGAAAATATCCCAAATATACCATTTGTAATTCTAACCATTAATATAAATTTTAAATAATACTAAAAAAAAATCGTTAACTTTAGTCTTATTCATTAGATCTTCTCCTGGAAATGTTCAGAAGTTTTTTTCTCCTGATATTTTTATTTAATTATTGAGATAAAATTCCGTAGAATTTTCTGAAAAGAAACATGAAATATGATCAGGACAATTCTTACCTCAAATTGTATCAATAAAGAAGTAAATTATTTTCAGTATGCCAGAAATTACTGCATATTTATAATTTCAATTGTATTTTAAACAAGTTGATCCATTAAGTTTTTAATGATATACTCTAATGATAATTTGATAAATCTTTACGTGATTCAGAAAGAATTGTAAGATGTACGATACTGTGTTAAAGACGAAAAGGCCTAGGAGAGTGGAAGGACATAAGCAGAATGGAATGTAGTCATAGAACCTACTATCTTTTGCTTTCATTCCCATAGGTAGAAGAGAAATATTAATCAAAGCGGCTAAAGTTTACAATACGATACCACCAATCAACGTCGTCCCAAGGATACATCACCGCGTGCCTTTTTACTACAGTAAAACCCCGATTATCCGTGCCCCGATTATCCGAGTTTCCGCTTTAACCGAGCTATCAAATTTTTCTAGGATTTTTTTTTTTCGCAAATTAATCTTCGTTCGTCTAGTCATAAGACCCCCTGCCTGGAATAGCGGAATGGTTTCGACACCAACAATCCTGGGTTATCCTTAAAAAAATGCCGAAACATTGCTGCAGAAAAACGCCAAAGTAAAGTAAAACAAAAAACAATTAAAGACTTTTAGAAGTAAAAGAACTCTTTCAATATGAATTGTATGTGGTGAATCTGTATAACTTTTGTATTTGTTAATATATACATTTAAACCAGGGCGATTTATTTTATTTACAATTTTCGGTTTAACCGAGTTTTTCGGTTATCCGACTTAGTCTTGGTCCACATTAACTCAGATAATCGGGACTCTACTGTACTTCTGCAAATTAAATTAACGTAAAAAAAAAAAAAAAAATTAACATCGTCTGAGCACAAGCTGTTGGCACGAAGCGCCGACAGGACCAGAGCGAATCGCCTCGAACGATTAGCTGTAGGTTAGGCGAGCTGAAGTTACACCCACACCAGGATGTTTATATTGAAAAAAAAAAATAGTATTCACAGGAAATTCAACGGCAACGACGGTTTTTTCGTACATTATCCGTCATTTTCTCACAACTATAAAATAGTCCCAACGTCGGTTGTACCATATTGTAAATTTTACCCATTTAACTTCCAAGTTTTTTTATGTAGTAAATGAAATTTTAGACTATATATACTAGTCTATTCCCATAGGTGATGATCTCCTGCATTTACTTACAATATAAAACTTAAAATATCTCAAATTCTATCAACGGATCTATCAATGAAAAAGCTACAGAAAATATCTTTTAAAAAATTCTTTACATGTTAAAATATTCTTTTAAAATCAAATAAAACTACATACAACAATTAGATATACAAATTCATATTTACAATTTAGAGACGACTTTCGAATCTACTTTTGAGATTCATCTTCATGCACCTTTTTTCTTTTTCTTTTTTTTTTTTATCTTATGTTTTTCAACTACTTTGTCATTACAATATGGAACCTTAATTCGTAAGGGTTTTGGAATTAAATCATTATAAATGCAACATCTGTTGAAATTAATGGCTAATTTGTTCGCCACTATTTTTTTGTGCAATTCATAAAACTTATTAACCAATTTTTTTACATTATTTAAGGAATTACTCATGTTTGCTTCCAAAATTTACCTACTATTCTTTTTTTATTTGAAATATACGTGCTAATAAATTAATGAGGAAATTTTTTAAGAAAGGGAAATTAATAAAAGAGAGACAGTTAAAAATGCTGGCCCCTTGGGTGAATCAAGGGAGGGTCTAGACAGAACCTAAAAAGAAAATAAAGGGTTTATCCCTAACACATTATAACATTTAAAAAGTTCTTTACGTGTTAAAATATTCTTTTAAAATCAAATAAAACTACACACAACAATTATATATACAAATTCATATTTACAATTTAGAGGAGACTTTCGAATCTACTTTTGAGATTCATATTCATGCACATTAGGTTCGAAAGTCTCCTCTAAACTGTAAATATGAATTTGTATATTAATTGTTGTGTGTAGTTTTATTTGATTTTAAAAAAATATCTTTTAATTTACAGTTCTGAAATTTATATCATTTATATCATTTAATATTCTGAAATTTATATCATATATATATATTTGTTGCTATATATTTACTTTTAAAAAATATATAAAATACTAAGATCGAAATTAAGTTCTCATACATCTTTTCCAGTATTTAAATTTTTGATTTTTAATGAAACTTTAAAACATGATTTTATCAGCCAAAATTTATCTAAATTCTAAAATTTTGTGATATATAATTCTTCAGAATAAAAATAAAACATTATTTTTTTCCTCTATCTGTTTTATTTTAAAATCGAATCATTTAAACTGTAACTTACTAAAATAAAACTCGCATTCTTTATCGAATTTAAAACATGACGACGAATACCATAACTTAATAAATTTTAAGTTTACGAGATTTGAAATATCGAAGGTAAAAAAAAAAAAAAAAAAAAAAAAAAAAAGAAAACCTCTTAAACATTAACAATTTCAAAATATATTACGAGCAAATCATTTGTAATTTACAATACAAAGTTTTAATATTTCAATATTTAAACTGTCTCGGTAATTTTTTTAATATTTTAGACTAATTTGGAATCTTCCATAAGCCTTCCTTCAGCAAACGAAAAGCAATTCTTACCTTACAATGGACTTTTGGAAAGTCGGAATCAATTTTGTACTTTTCGAACCATATTAGAAGCATTTTCGAAGCATATTTGTTCTTTACTAAATACACCTAAAATTTTGACTATTTAAATTTTTTTATGGTTATATTTTTCTGCTAACGACTACGACATGTTGCTTGGAACACGTCTAGATGCCAAGTGACGATAAACACTTCCTTGTGCTACTTCAATAATTAATCCTTTGTAAGCTAAACAGGGAATCATTCTGATATTGTTATCAGGTATGCCTTAGTATTGTTGAAGTGGCTCTACTACAATATGGGTTATTCAGTGCTACGCGATCAGACACCATTTTTACGAAATAAATGAAAAATTAACAATGAATGATCTGAATGAAATACTACGGTACTGTTACACATTTGGAAAGAATTCTATTTTTTTTTTATTTGATTTGATATCCATACAAATTCAATGTCGAAAGTGGTTAGGACAAAAAAAAATCTGGGAATCGCTGATCTATAGAAGTCTATCAAATATTTCAACCGTTAAAAATATTAACCATTCAGCCAACATAAATTTAATGGCAAACGTTAAATTATTAAATTATTATTATTTAATTAAATTATCATATTCGTTCGGCATAATTCCATGGACAAACACCGAATTCGAAGCACTACAACATACAATACGCACTACATTCACGAAACACAATATACACTCCCCCAAGTCCGCTACAGAAAGGATGACTCTTCCCCGCAAGGAGGAAGGCCGAGGACTCGTCAACATATAAAATAAGATTTCTAAACAAGGTAGGAGCAGCAATCCCAGTAGCGATCGCATAATGCCCCACGGCTTCTATGTAGAGCGAATGTATGGCTCACATAAAGGAAAGGTATCCTTTCAAAAGTAACCGCAATAAAGAACTCAATGGAATTTATAAATAAACAATAAGAGAATATTATAAAGAAGTTATCAACTCTCAATGATAATCAAAAATTAATAATAGAAAAACTAATCACCATGGTAAAAACCAATACTGCCAATTGAATTATTTTTTCATTGCCAAAAAATGAGAAAATAAATCAATTGGAGCAGAATGTGGAAATGTTAGAAATACAACAAAGGAAAATACTGCAGAAATTTCTGGAGTTGAAGAAATAAAGGGTGAGAATTTATTTGACACAATTGTTAAAATCTCAGAAACTTTACAACTTCAAAACTCCAATCAGGAATTTCTCGCGACATCGGACAGAGCGGAGCGGAGATATAAGGCTTCTCCTGCTGTTAATTACGCTCTCTATAGAAGTCTAAAAATGCATTCACTTTTAATGAAGATTAAAATTCATAAGATTGAACATTAATATATTAAAGCAATCATATAAACATAAATAAAAAGATTACTATGTCTTTTGAAAAAAATCAGGAGATAAACTGAAAAATGATTTAAATAATGAACATGGAAAATTTATGTCAAGCAATCTTAATAAAATCATCTCAGACATTGCTGGTTTCACGGCGCTTGTTCATACAGATCAGAAGATTGTCAAACAACTGTTCGAAGGGCATTAATGCAAAAGGGCAGTCTAAACTCATGAAAGCTTATGGGAGGATAATATGAACAGCAAATCTTCTTCGAAGAGCATCCCATGCAATCGGATTCAGTTCGGGAGAACTGGCTGGCCAATCCATTCGATCAATTCCCGGATATTGATTTAAAAAAATCTGCTTGTGTGGGTGGCATTTTCATTCATCAATATGAATCCCAAAAGACAGCCTCTCCAAATGGAAAAAGATGGAGCTTTGTTCAAGGATCTCATCTCTTTTAACGTTCTCCAAAGTACCTTTCTCATAAATGAAGACCTGTGTCGCCATTCGTAATGATTCCTGCCCACTCCAATATACATTTACCTTTAATGTTTGTTATTCTCTATTATTTGAAAGTTGATAATTTCGTTCTCTGCAATTAAAAGTCCTTCTGGAATCAGGCTGCAGATTGAATCTTATCTCTTCTATGAAATAGATTTGCCTCATATGTTAGCAGCCAAGTTGTAAGTTGGCGTTTCAAAGCGTTCTTTTCTGAATTGGGGTCAATTACACTTAATCTCCTGGTGTAAAGGCCTATTTCATGAAACATTCTCTTCACAGTTCGCCTTGAAATTCTCCTTCCAATATCTTCAAGTTGGGAAACATGCTGGAACAAGTCAAACCTATATGATGCTTATTTGCACGAACGAATATTTTATTGTTGTTGTTTTTTTTCTATCCAACAGCATACCAATGGAAAGAATCAGTTAAATGATGTACATTAGGCATCTCCTAAGAACTACCCAGTTCAGAATTGATGTTAAAAGTTCCAGAAATGAAAACAACGAGATCTGTGGCACCATGTTCACGCCAACTCGCAATTTACTTACTGCCGATATGATCTTGTTTGCACATTTAGCATGCTAAAAAGAAGGAAAAAAAAGGGTTTCGATTTTAAATATTTAGGAAAACCGATTTGTAACTTAATATTAATGGCAACTAAGAGCTATTGCGGGTTGAAGAGACAACTGAGTTCTCATCTCATTAGCATTTTATTAGATCAAACTATATAAAACCCTAATTCGATCAATTGTATTGCATGGAGCGGAAAGCTGGACTCTCACAAAATCTCTTGAGAATAAGTTGTATACCTTTGAAAGAAAGATTCTGTGGAAAATATTTGGGCCTATATGTGACTCAGGAGTATGGGGAATTAGATTTAATAAGGAGTTATATACCATTTATGTAGATCATGATATTATAAAAATAATAAAAGCTATTAGATTAAGATGGCTGGGCCGTCTATATCGAGTGAAGGATAACAGTTTAAGTAAGAAAGTAATATTCCACAAGATGATTGGTACTAGGAAAAGAGGACGACATCCTCTGAGATGGTTGGACTGTATGCAACAGGATCTGAAACAGATTGGAGTAGATTTTGGAGGACGGTTGGCTGCGGATAGGGAAGCATGGAAAGGAATAGTATTATTCAGTAGTAAGCATATACAGTAGTTAAGCATATCTTTTGCAACCCATAATTTCCAATTTATATTAAATTTAAAGTAATATATGAAAAAAGAATTTTTTTCAAATTCTGGAAGTAAGTTACATTAATCTAATTATTGAGTATTTATCAGAAACCTAATTATTCAGAAATGTTTTAATCACTATTTGAATAGTGAAACTGAATTTCACTATTTTAATTTATGTAACAGGCCTACTCGATGGTTAACAAAGATAGTCTAATTTAATGTTACAGGAACGTTGTAATTCTCTTAACACAGTCGAAAGAGCATTTGTTTTTATGCCTTTTAGTTTTGAACAGTTTGTAGGGTTTGGAGATCCATCGCTTTCTTTGTAACTCTACCCATTCAAAAAGAATTCAATTTTGTCTTTGGTTGAATGGATGATGAGAGGACCATCTAAACCTTTTCCCCAATTCCAAATTCCTGAACACGCTTATCAAACAGAAAAAAAAACAAAATCTCTTGGGGAAACTATCCATTACTTTCCAATTCGCTTTACAAAACGATTTCAAGCACATCAGCCTACCATGACCCTTCGTCATTTCAGATAAAAAAACGGAAAAAATGCACAAAACTCATTATAAAACTGAGGTAAAGATAACAAAAGTTAAAACCGAGTATATTATAATTTCATCACAATATATTTTTGCGAAAAAGTAAATTAAGACATTTAAATCGAAACTGAAATGGTTACGAGCCGAAAACTTATTAAAATATATTTAACTTATACAGTGGTGTTTCTACGGAGATGAGGGGGGAAAGGAGGCTAAGAGAGCTGAAGACCCCTCCCCCCAACCCAAAAATAAAGAAAGAAAGAGCGAGAGGAAAACCTTTGTTAAAGCAGACATGTCTGTATCATATTATTTGGAAAGTGGTCTTTGAAACAATTTATTTTAAAATAGGCCTACATCTTTACAATATCTTTAGCGTCCCCCCCCCCCCCAAACCTTAATCCTGGGCGCGCCATTGTGTGTATGTATATATATATCAAGGCTAGACAGGGATGTGGAATTTGAAAAAAGCAAATACAAAAACCATATCACTGTTTTTGATATGGTAAAATTATGTTAGCTTTTTTCAAATTCCACATCACTGTCCGGCTTTATATAGTTATGTAAGTACTATATTCTACACTATTCTAAGTTGAAAATGATTGTTTAAAATCGTTGCTTCGCGAAACTCAAAGACCAGCTTTTTACCAGTTCGATATATACGTACATAAGCGAGGTTCGGTTTCCTTTTCCTTATTAATTACTATGTATATTAATTTGTGGAGATTTACTTAAAACGACTTCAGAGGTTTTGTCATTTTCGGAATTCTGCAATTACTGACAATTTCAAAATATTGGGAACACATTACTTATAGTCCCTTATTTATTTATTAAAAGGTTAAAACAAGTAAAAAAAGGAAAGAAAAAAAAACAAAACAAAAACAAAAACAACACCCTACAATTTACAAATGTCTATGAACAGCACTGAAGGCCTGAATTTTGAAGAAAGTACGTATTATGCAAATTAATAAGCCTCTCGATAGACTTGTGATCTTTTCTTTTAAAGTGAAAAGTTTAAATTTGAAAAAGGTTTGGTGTAAACATAATTAGAATTCTCTATTGATAGAAAAGTTTCAGGAATAAAATAACTAAACATATTGTATTAATAAAAAATTTAAAAAAATCTAAATCCAATACCCAAACTTGTTTATAATGCAGTGATAAAAAAAAAAAAAAAAATCCTTATTGTTCCTTACTTTAAATGATTTTCTTACCGTGGCAATAACTTTGTTATGATTCTTCTTTATTGAAAGAAGAAATCCAAATGTCAGTGTCTATATTTAAAGAAAAATGTATATTATTAAAATATCTGGCCCTATCTCCTCCGAAACCATAAGACACAGAAATACAAATAAGATGGCAAATGTTAGATACAATATTGAGGATGCTCACATTTTCATTTTTATCTACGTGGGTCAACCGGATGTCACGTGACTTATATGTCCAAATGTAAATCAAATATGAGATCTCTGAGAAAGCGGTCACGGTCACCGGTGATGAGAAAATTATCTCCGAATTCAAGATCACGTGATCACAGGTTTGCTAGTTTCTCTCTAAATCAAATTGTTGTTAGAGCTTTCTATAAAGCTGGACTTGGAATAGTTAAAAGTAACCATACAAAAAAAAACCTAGAAATAATATTTTTATATATTTTTTTGTTTGTTTCTCCTATTAATAATGTAATGTAAAAATGGTTAAACCCATTTAATGTTCAGGTTGATAACATACATTGTAATTATTTAAATTTTAACGGAAATTTAAGTTAAGGAAAGTTACGAAAATTGGATCTCTACCATTCCATGCGGCACAACATATTGAAATGTTCGAAAAATAAATATATAAAGATCCAGTATTGTAAAATATTTTTTTAGATACTGGTCATAAATCTTTATCTTAAACATACTGTTAAAAAAAAATGCTGAACATTCTCTTAAAATATCGCCCTTTCATCTAATGTAGAAATGTCTAATCTAATGCTCTCCATTTATTAAAGATGACTAAATTGACCAAAATTTGACAAAAATAACTAAATCGACATTAAATATTTATTATTTAATGAGAAAATATTACTTTCTGATCGTCACTGCAGGTGATGTTTTTTATAATAATCTTTTATTTTTTGTAATTTATTATATATTTTTTTTAATTTCAATAAAATGAAATAATACCCTTTAGTTAAAAAGTCCTTAATAAAATGTGTTTTAACTAGTGTGTTTTAATAATGTAAATAATTACTGTATAAAAATATGGCTACTGAAAAATAAGTATTTCAAAAAGCAGAAAATAATTAATATATATCAATATAATAATATCAATACATTCAGAAGAAGAAAATAATATTTCCAGTAATGATAATATTAAACATAATTTGTGAAAAAAATATATATTTTTATTATATAACGGTATATCTAATATGATATTGATTTTTTTTTTTTTTTGAATGTTATTCCTTCACTAAACCAGTGTAAAAAAAATCACATGTTACGTATTTCCTGAATTACTTTTTTATGCAATCCGTGAAGCACATGTTGATAGAAAATCAGCTATTCCGTATTTTCTTGTCACTTTTAAAAATAAATAAGTAATATATATATATTAAATACATATTTAAAAAAAGAAAGTGGTTAAAACAATAAATGAAAAGTAATTAAAGAAATTTCAACATTTTTTTTTTAAATGATATACATATTAAAATTCAATTGGCTTATTGAAATCTTATTTGCTTTTCCCAATTTGAAGAGTTTCGTATTTTAGAACATTAAAGTTAATTTTAAGTAATTTTTTTCCATAACCAAAATTACAAAAGGACACAAAATATATTGAGATGACGACTTTAAACCTCTATGTTTCTACATAAGACAAAATTAGGTTTTGGGAGCAGTGAGTGCTCCACTGAATTTTGCGCCATCTGGCGTTCTCCCTATTGTCCTTGCCAAACTCTCACTACCTTAACTTCGTTATTTTAGCAATGGATCGTGAGATTCAATTTTAACAATTAATTTTAAATTTGCACTTGCTTTCATTTGTTTAAAATTTGTAATTACAATTAGACAACTTACAAATTTAATAAATTTTTCAGCAAACGGAAGATTTGAAGATAGAATGTTTGAATTTGGCAGATATGATAATCTATAGAAAACGGACACACTCTTTTTATCCTTGTAAAGTTTTCACAACTTTAAAAAATCAAGGAAAATAATAATAATAATAAAAAAAAACTGCAAAACTTGAAAGGTGATACACTTAAACAGGGTGCGTAGGGTATTTGAGGACATATCATTTCTAAGTGCTTCCTTCTAATTTATATGGATTTTTTTTTTTTTTTCAGATAACTATGGGAGATTACAATTTGACTCAAGAAATGAAAATGCATGCTGTTATTGTTGCTTTAAGCTCAAATCACATCGATTTAGAGATTGCAAAGTTTTTGAATGTTGCCAGATCATTTATTCATAAAGTTCGGAAGAAGTTGGAAGCCTCTGGTGGTAATGTTTCAACTGTAGCTAAGCAAAAAAGGCATTCTCAGTGTTCTGATACTATTAGGACATCTCAGATTATACAACAGGTTCAGAACATTATCGATGATAACCCCAGAATATCAATAAGAGCCATTGCTAAACATCTGCACGTGTCGGAGGGCACTATCAGAACTGTGATGCACGAGGACATCTGATACAAGTATGTGATAGGAGAGATTAGTTACGTCTGCAACGACACAGGAAAATCGGCTGATTCGCACAAAGCAGTTACTCAACAAGATTAAAAACCCAGAAGAGCAAGGCATGCTCTGGTTTTTTCTGAAAAGAAACCTCTGACTAGGACCAAAAGTTGAACAGGAGAAAAGACAGGTGGTTATGTTTAGATCCTTCTGATGTCCCAAGGGTTATGCACACCAAGTTTCCAGCAATTGTGATAGTTTTAGTAGTGATGAGTAACGAGGGACATATCATGCCACCTCACTTCTTTCTACTGGGTCATAGAGTTAACGCTGCTGGCTACATTGAAGTGCTTGAAACATTTGTTAAGCCCTGGATTGAAGGAATAAACAATGGAAGGCAGTATGTGTTTCAGCAGAACTCGACACCTTCTCACAAAGCTCAAATGGCCTAAGAATGGATGGCTGACAATCTTCACGATCATGTAAAGCTCAACATTTGGCCTCCAAACTTGCCAGATTTAAATCCACTGGATTACTACGTGTGGAGCATTGCTGAGGTGGAGACTAATCAATATCGCCACAATATCGAAGATTCATTGAAGGCTGCCATTATCAAGATAATGTCCGAAATGAATAGGGACCATTTGATTGGGCACATCAATGTTCAGGTCCCACATTGATGCAGTCATTGATGCTGAAGATGGTTATGTAGAATAAACCTGTAATAAAGCTATTTAAGAATATGTGCACAAATTTTCATGAAAATATATTTGTTTTTGGTCAGATATGTGTTTTTTTCCAAATAATCAAATTTGTCCTCAAATACCCTACACACCATGTAGTTCTTTTTTTTTGTATGTGTATTTAATATATTTAATAATTTTAATATATAATGAATCAGGAAATTATCCCACTTGTTTTTTTGTTTTTTTTTGAAACAAAGAAAACAAACCTAGAGGAAAGGAGTTGCATGTAATCCAATGCTATCCTGTCAATCATGTTTGTGATGTCCGTTTGTTTTTGCCTCTGCCTTTTACTTCTAAAGATAGGATTTGTTTAGAATCCAAAACTGTCAGGCTCTCACTGTATCGAGTAGATGCACCATTCACCTTCATTTTGTTTATGAGCCCCATTTGTATGCAATACATTTCAAAGCATATCAATATGTTACATCTTATTTTCATTTACAGAATGGAGGAACTGAACTTGAGGAACAATTAACCACTTAGAGCATCTCATAACAGATATTAGAGTTTTACAAGAAGTTAATATCAATAGCCCTACTTGATCTTGGTTTTATAGAAATTGTACTTTTTATGACTTACTTTTACTCCTTTGGTGCCAAGAAACAAGGAGAAAGTCATTACATTAATTACTAGCAAGGAGATTTCTTACACAACTTTACATTAGATTAGACACATTACATTATTATATCAGATGTCAATTAAGACCTATTTGTAGTTGACTGTATCAGAACATATTGGAAAGTTTCAACAGTGTGAGTTTTATAGTATATGTTTTCTCTCATAAAAATCCTTTGTTTAAATTATAATTTGTTGTACTTAATCGTGATTTTCCTTTTTTTTTTTTTAAATTGGTTAAGCATTTGTATTATTTGGTTTTATTAGGTGCATAGAGTTCCAAATAAGGCCCAATCATTATCTATTACAAAGTCTGTATTAAAATTCAGTTTTAAAACAGGAGAATCAGCGAATAATTAGAAAGAAACAGAAGTACTAGGAAATAAAGAATTTCTTGTCATTCTTTAAAAGAAATGGCAAAAGAAATATATATAAAAGGAAAGTGATTTCACTTCATGTGGGAACAGCCAGTATTGTAATACTAACTTAGAAGTCTCACAAATACTTTCTGTAATACAAATTATCAAAATTAAAAATATTATCTTTTTTTTTAAGTTCTACAAATTGGAGCATCTTGCAGAATAAGCAAGATTATATATCTGTTGTATTTGCTTCCATTATATTTAAGTTTTATAGATAAGAGAGAAAACATTTTGATTCAGAGCAGAATTCTTTAATATATATGAAAACTCAATATGCATTAAGTCACTTCAACATAATTCACAACATTATACTAAGAAGGGCAATTTCTTGAATTATTGCCTATCTCAAAAGATTTCTCAAAACTGTGAGCTGCACTTCAATAAACTAACTTGTTAGTTTAAAATGTGAATGTTTGTTTCAATAAACAATGGCATATCTTTTTAAAAATTATATATTTCTCCAACTATAACTTTCAGATTTCCTCACCAATTCCATTTATTTCTGTGATTATCTTTTTTTCTTATATATACATAATTTTTTCACATCAAGAATGAATTAATGATTTATTAATGAAACTATTCTTATACAGGAAGTTTTCTGAGATAAAGGGACATTTCCAATTGACTGCTTGATAGCTCCAATAGCTGGGTTATTCATTTTCCTGTTCACATTTTAATTTAGTTCTTACTGCATCAATATTTAATCCTGGAGCTAAAACTATTAATATCTTCTGTCTTGACTTTGAACCCTATAAAAAAAAAAAAAAAAAAAAAAAAAAAAGAGTTAATTTTAATTTTAACTAGTAGCATTAAAATGTTAAACTTTGCCCGATATAATTTATTATTTTTGTTTTGTACTGTAATTATATTCATATCTTTTTGAAATTTTGGCTTATTTCCAAATAACAGTCAATCCCATACCACTCACTGTCTTTAAATATATATGTATTCACTGTACACACTTTAAAGGTAGATTCTACCTAATAAGGCAAAGAAAAAGTTCAAATAAACATGGGACTAGAAATGAATAGTTTTAGCGAAAAACAAATTTTTTCATTATTCAATGTATGCTTGTTTGTTGGCACAGTATGATGCGATAAAATGTATTTTAAAATGTTCATAAATTAAAACACAGATATACAAAATAGGAGAAAGAATGATTTAATAAATGGTGTTGAAAAAAAAAACAAAACAATTAATTGGATTCAGAAATGAGCAACCATACATCGAATAATAAAAACTATGTTTTTCGTGAAAACTATTTGTTTCTGAGCCCATGATTTTTTTTTTTTTCTAACACCGTTTATTAAATCACACTTTCCTTATTTTATATACCTGTGAATAATTTATGAATATTTTAAGATGTGTTTTATTGCATCATACAGTACCAACAAATAATCATGCATTGAATAATAACAACTATTCATTTCCAGATCCCAGTTTATTTGAACTTTTTTATTTATCTTACTGAGTTGAACCTACCTTTAAAGTTTTCACAGAGAATTTTGAATCACTCTGTATATCATATCATATGGGGTTCAGCAATAGTGATGGGCATTTTCCTGCCAGCGATAGGATTGTAGGCCTTAAGCCAGATGATGTTGAAAGATAACCTCCATATTCCTTTATTTTCCCCATACTTTCACTATGTGTTCTCACCTGGTGTTGTCCTAAACGTTTGCATCATCCCTGAAGATGGAATACGCACAAAATTCCAAAACTGTTGGAATATTCCCATCCTTTTAATCCTGTATATTTAATTTACATTTTATTTTCTATTTCTCTCCTTAACTTCTAAGGAAGGTTATGCTAAAAAATATAAGATAGCTTTAAAAAAAAAAGAGGAAAATTTCTAACAATCAAATCTTCTACTTTTAAGATTAAAAAATCTTATGCATTTGGTGAACTGGATCATTGAGATAAGAAGATAAAAACTGTTGTAAACACATAAAAACTAAAGAGAAGGAAACAAAGAACTCAGTGATATCAGTCTCAAATCTCAAATTTAAATAGTTTAAAATGAACAATGATTGCAACTTTTGGTATAATATCAAAGAAGAATCTATACTAAGCTGGGGATCTTTTAAGTAGATTAAAAACGAGAAAAACTTCAGGTACAGTTTTAATTTCATTTATGACATTTCTTCAATGTAAAGAATGAAAAATAAGTCTGTGAAGATAAATAGATAAATAATTTGGAAGAAATCTAACTTCAAGCTTTCATTTTCCGTTATTTCTCAAGTTTCAAAATTTCTTTCAATAATTTTAGCAATAGTAAACTTTTTATGAAGATAATTTGATTTCTATAATTCATGTTTTTGATTAACAATACTTTTGAGTTTAATAACTTTTTATTAATTTTAAAGCTTTAAACTTATTATAAATTAAATACATTTAAAAAAAAATATAAAAGAAAGTAAGTTCTTCCACTACATCTTCATGGTTTTAAAAATCCTAAACTGGTGGTTTCTACTTTCACTTTTCATGAAAGTCTATTTTAAATGAAAAGCAGCAATACAAGCCATCAGTTTATAACCATGAAGATGTGGTGGAAGAACACATTTTCTTTTACGAGTGTAAATCTACTAAAATATGGTATAAATGAAATAATTTTATAATTCAAAATTTCCCTCAAAGTATAGGAGATTTCATTTGGTCGGATCACTTACATTAAATATATTATAACTTTAATGTCATGCAAAGTCAAAACCTTAAAGGAAAGAAAGAGAATAACAGGTGCCTGTTCAGATGTAGTATCAATCATATATTCACAAGGAGAGGACATGGCTTGTTTAACACAGATTCTAATGTCCTTTTGTAAGATGAAAGCACTCATGAGATACTTCAAAAATATATCAGGGTTTGGGGTCCAACCACCTGTTGTTTTCAAGATATTTGATGTTTTTTGAAGTGTTTTCCCATGTTAGCTTAACAGCTTCCTGTCTCCAGTGAATGAAATATTGTAGTGATGGCATAATGGATAGAGTACTGGACTTCAGAGCAGAAGGTCCCAAGTTTAAGTCTGCTGCCTGATGACTTTTTTTTTCTGTTTCTTTTACTTTGATTTTTTTTTAATTTTTTTCTTTTATTTCTTTTTTTTTTTGCCCTCCTAAATGCTTCTGCTTTTTTTTTTTTTTTTCGTTTTTTTTTCTTAGGCATAATTAAAAATATATAAATATCTTTTAATTTTTTTTAAATTAAAATTAATTTTAATTTAGAAAAATAAAACCTTCATACTTGTACATTAACTATTTTTATATCTTTTTTTGTTATTGTTAATATTGGAAGTAAATGAAGAAAGAAAGAAGAATTCTAAGCTTATTTTTTGAAATTTGCAATTAAAACAAATAATTTTATAGTAATAATAATAATAATATTTTTTATGTAAAGGGTTCTTTTCGTTATCAATAGATTTGATGTATTGCTGTACTGATCTTAATCAAACAAAATTCCTTGTCCTAAAATTAAAATTTTAAGACACCTGCTAGGTTTAATTGAAATTCCTGTCTGTCATCTCTCAACAGGCACCTTAAGCCTTTTTCAATTAACTCCCCCCCCCCCCTCAATATCTCTCAGTTTCTGGCTGTTTTCTTTTGGTCTTTTTGTTCTAAACTTTATAGCACTACTATCTTAATACGTTCCAACATCCATTCCGTTTACCCCTTCCTACTGTCTATTGTATCCTGATAATGAAAAGAACCATTGATGTATGCAAAATTTTTTGTTTTAATTGTATATTTCAAATAATAACCTTAGAATCTTTATCTGTATCTTCATTTACTTCCAATATTAACAATAATAAAAAAAATAAAAAAAAAAGTTAAATGTATAGATATGTAGGTTTTGCTTTTCTAAATTAAAATTAATTTTAATTAAAAAAATTAAAAGATATTTATATATTTTTAATGGTATTTTTTGTTTCTGTTTCTGAAAAAAAGTCATCAGACAGCAGACTTGAACTTGGGACCTTCTGCTCTGAAGTCCAGTACTCTATCCACTACGCCATCACTACACTATTTCATTCACTTGAGACAGGAAGCTATTAAGCTAACATGGGAAAAACACTCCAAAAACCATCAAATATCTTTGTTGGGCCACAAACCCCAGTATATTTTTGAAGTACTTCATGAGTACTTTCATCTCACAAAAAGGCATTAAAATCTGTTACACAAGCCATGTCCTCTCCTTATCAGTTATATATGCAGAACTAAATAGGGAAGATTTCAAAGGATGTACTTTGTTATCTAATTACAAAAGCAAAAGTTTGCACTTGGTGAGGAAGAATGACACATGTTAGACACATCAGTAAATATGTAGATCTTAATGTAGATATAGGAAAAGTTGAATTTAAAAGTTCAGTTGGCCATATACCCTTTTAAAACAATGAGTTTAATACTAATAGAGAATGAATGTTACAAGTAAATATTTAAAATAACGAGATAATATAGACTGAATAAAAACATAACTAAATATCTTGTTAATGAATTAACAAGGTAGAAAACCTGTATCAGAAAAACACAAATTAGTATTGATGAAGAATATTTGAGAGTAAAAAGGAGAAGGACTAATGGGAGATCTTGAATTTATGGAATAAGCAATCGTATAGAGTAAGCCCCATTTTCTTTTGTTTTTTGATTCAGTTTTTTGGTCAAGGCAGACTGAGGACCTTACCTTTCTCCTCTCAAAAAAAAATAAAAAAAAATGTGCAGACAACATTTTTTGTTGAAGGTCAAACTTGCCCCTCCTTAACTTATATATCCATCCCACAATAAAATCCTATATTTGCCTATGACTGAGAAGGTTTATGTACATATTACAAAAACTGAAAAAGGGCAAAACTGGTCATTTTTATTTGGTTGTATATGATGATGATCATAGTTCCTTGAAAATAATAGGGGAGGGGGGAAGTTGAATGATTTTAATAGAAGTGTTTAAAAAAAGATAAGGGTCTCCAGAAAAATAAATAAGCATATAAGAAGAAACAAAGACTTTATATAAGCTCCAAGGAATGATCTATCTCATGATAAAAGAACAAAGAATGTTTTCTTTTCAGTGATAAAAAAAAATGATCACTAGATGTACAAACTTAAGCAAACAATAAAACAACTAAATATTTTGAGAAGATGAATGGTTTCAATTAAAAAAAACATCAAAAGTAGAAAGGAAAAGAATGGAATCAAAAATACAGAGTACAGTAGACTCTCGATTTGTCAAAGTTGAAGGGACGCTAAAAAAAATTCGAGATAGCGAGTTTTCGAGATAACAAGGTCATAGCCAAAACATAAAATTTCATTTAAAAACACAAAATATGGAATAATATTCTAAAAATTAAAGTCTTGATAGATGAGAATAAGTATAAATATGTAATGTTAGTTGATAATAACTCTAAATATGAAATGATAGTTGAGAATAAGTCTAAATATAGCAATGATAATTTTAATTTTTAAAAGTAGTCGAAAATAATTATATTAAATTGAAAAGAATTAGTTAAATACAATGAACTTACATTGCTAGAATTTCTTAAAAAAGTCCAGTAGAGTGGCCTGGCGACATCTTTTTTGAAATTGTTTTTCAACCAATTTTTCTATTTGAAAAATAGCGGCAAAGTCATTGTTTTCCACGTTATCCGAGCATTCCATGAAGCGTCGTAGTATGTGGACAGCATCTTTAGCTTTGGAACTTTCCATTTTTCAGACAACTGGCGATTCACTGACACATTTTATAACTTCCCTAACGTTTTTCGCCGACTAACAATCATACGCAGTAAATTCTGAACAATTTAGAACAACACGCCTAAGCAACAATGTAACAAATGACTGGCGAGACATAGTAACGCACACTCGCCCCTCCTTTCTCCACATGGAGTTATCGACCTGAAAAATTCATTTTTTACTTCGAAAAATATTCGACATAACAAGGTTTTGAGTGAAAACTCCTCGACATAAGAATTAAAATTAACATTAGATGAATATGTAATATTAAGGGGAAAAAAATAATTTTTTGACATATCAAGGTTTTTGAGATATCAAAGTTCGACATATCAAGAGTCTACTGTATATGAAAAAAATGGAGAAGTTCTACAAAATTTCAAAAATAAAAATGTAACACAAAAAAAAAAAAAACCAACAGAATATCTTATATACCTGACTTGATCTTTCACTTAAACTGAGCCTTTTAGACCTTCGTAAATGAAGAAAATATGACAGTAACTGAAGTCTAAATATAATTGAGCATTGGCAAAACAAATAACTTGAAATGTAAGTCTAAATATAATTGAGCATTGGCAAAACAAATAACTTGAAATGTAAAAATGAAAAATGCATTAATTTAGAATAAAGATAATCAAATACTCCTACAGTTTTACAGGAAATAAGGTGAGGGATGATTTAAACATCAGGGCAATACAAAACAAGTGGAATTGGGAGGGAAAGTTAACAATAATGGCTGCTTTACCCATGGATATGGGGATTACATGCTTTAAGTGAGGTTATGTGAAAGATTTCAGCTAGGAGGCAATGGTGGAAATGATGTTTGCCAGCATGGTAGTCGGAGGTGTTGAGTATACTTGTATTGAATGGCATAGTATGATTTGCTTCGTCCTTGGGATCTGAGATGCATTTTTGAGTTCAGTGAGGGATGTCTTGTTTTTCTGTCCAATAGCAGAAGACATTAGATACCATGAGATCCAGAAACAATGCTTTTGTTGTTAGTATTATGCAGAGTGGCTTTACTGCTACCAAACTTGTTTCCACCACAATTACACTACCCTATTCTCTTCTAGATGCAATTTGTACTAAAGATATCAAGAATATTTACTTAAATCTAAATTCCCTACTGCTTGGTAGTGATCAAGACGCTTGCCTTAGTATAATAAATAAACAAGATTTACTAATTAGCAAGGATCAGGAATTTTTTTTTTTGCATCCTTTTTTAATTTCAGCCAGTATAAAAAGCCAAAATGTATAAATGAAGGAGAAAGATTAACAAAGGAACATAAATACCTCCTTTGTTAATCCTTCTAAACAGATATCAGCATTCTTGTAGCCACAGCAAGGGCAGATCACAGATATTTCAGGGTAGCAGTGTTGTTCCTCTGGGCAAATAATTTGAAGACAGCAGTCATCCTCAAAAATTATAGATGTAGGCTTCCCTTTGCTATATCGTTAGGATGCTGATTGTGTATTCTACAATTTGTTCCACAATCAGTGGATCACAGAAGGATTTATTTTAGCTCTTGTTACCTCTAATACTTCACAGTTCTCCTCCTTTGTTGGTCTGATAAATGGTGTTTTAAAGCCATTGCAACACATCTGCTATTTCAGAGTCCTTTCTTCACAATCCAAAATTGAATTGGCCATCAGGGTATAAACAATCCCTATTAATCTGAGGTTCATTTGCATCAACAGATGGCTGTGCCTTTCATTTGCATACAAAACTTTTTACCTCATATTTCCACGTTTCATGCATTTCTAACTCATTTTTTATCCTCGACTACCCATTTCTCTGAAACAATTAATTAGAATACAATCCTCTTTTGCCCTTGTGACCTGTAATAGCCTGCAAAAAGAGGAACCAAACCAAAATCCCTATAAAATTATAAATTTCATCTTGAGTTTATATTTTAACTGTAACTTATACAAGTGTATAAATAACCTACTGTTAGCACATTTAAATATAAAAAGTCAAGCTGTACAGTCTTGAATATAATTATATCTTACTTACTTTATCTAAAGTTATTTCGCTTTTTTTAACACCTAAGACTGAAGCAATATATTTTATTAATTCTGAATTTGCTTCACCATCCACAGGAGGAGCTGCTATTTGAACACCAACTGCTTCATCATCAATTCCTGTAAAAAATCAAACTTAAAAGTATTAAGAATAGCAGCTTTGTATTTATAGTTTCAATGAATATAATCATTGAATAATACTTCCATTACAGATAAACAGAGTTTTTCTAACACTTTGATAAAATTCAGTAAATAGTATTAAATGATACATTTATTTTTATTAATTTATTATTGAGAAATCTACCTGTGATATTATTTGCTTTGGATCCAGGTTTTGCTTGGATTTTTATCGTAATTTGTCCACTGGGGTTTAGACAAATGGGACCATTACTGTTGGAACTTGCTTCTGCTTCTTTAGATGACAAATCCTATAAGTAATTATAGATCATATTGTAAATTAATAATTTTGTTTGATATTTTAAATACGAAAAGTATTTGCAAAACAGGCTATAGAAAAACCATATTGTTGCAACAGTGGAATCCCTTAACATTGCTTTTAAGTAATTCGGTATGATTTAAGAACTCAGTTTCTTTGTCTTGAGTTTGTTTCAGGTGAAATTTGCTCAGAATTTGCCTTTTTTTTTTTTTACTTCAACAGAAATCAAGAAAATTAGTTGTTCTTTCCATTCTTCATTTTGTGATGGAATATTTTCTAGTTATTAAAAATTATGCTCACATTGTCTCTTATAATGAGATATTTCTGCAATAGAAATATAATGTGATAAAAAAAAAATCCCCACATTTCATTATTATTACGGAGTATTTAAAATATAAATTACAAGATTCTTGAATAAACAGATTTCCTTTTTTTTTTTTTTTTTTTTTTCTACTGCATTTGAAGTCTACAACTTGCATCACTGACAATTTTTTTTACTTAAAAATATGTTCTACGGATGGCAGAAGAAAAAGTTTAAAAAACAAAAAAACCCATCATTTTTTAAAAGCTATTAGTTTTTTGTTTTCCAATCTATATTTTATATGATGAAGAATGTACAAATGAACGATGAAATATCTTACTACATTCAGAACTGATCCATGCCGGATTGCTGTCTGTGATATACAACAAAAGTAAATGGACATGTATCTATGTATTTCTCCCTAAACAGGGCAATTTAGATTATTTAGTGTTATAAGCAATAATAATAAAAATTTGATTTGGTATTAATAAATTGTAAAATTCTGCCAAAAAAATTCAATTATTTGAAGCTTTTATTTTTGAAATTAATAAAAACATTAACGGAGTTAAAAAAAAAAAAAAAAAAAATCATCATATTTAATATTTTCTCATTTTATTCTGACCTAAAGGTTTTGATGGCCTACTGCTGCCATTTTTTTGGGATTCAAATTTATATTAATAAAAGAAAATTTCTTATTGACATGGATTACAAATTTAAAAATAATGTTTTCATGTCATATTACAAAAGCATTATTTTTCTTAACTAAATACATTAAAAATTTATCCTTTTATTTGTATATTATAGTAGATATTGGCTCTTCATGAATTAAAGTGCGCCAAGATATTTAGAAAATACTTAAAACTGAAAATGCTTCAGCCACATTTCAATTAATATTAAGATCCAAATGCATGTTTCGCTACTATAATAATACGAACTCGGTACTACTAGAAGAATATTTATTACCGTTTTATTCTTTTTCTTTGGCATTTTAAAATGAGACGAACTTAAAAAAAATGTTCGATTTGCAATAAATTTGAAATCATTGCAGTGATATATATGTGAAAAAATTTCCAAAGGTCTTAATGTAGACTTCTGTAAAAATTTTATGGAAGCAGCCATATTGTGAAATCTAAATTAGATTTAAAAGGAAAATTTCAAAACTCCTCAAAAAATCCCACTAAATCCTTAAAAAATATTAAAAATTTTGAAAAACTTATCATGGAAAATTAAAATTTAAAAGTAGTTATTAAGTTTATTACTGACAAAAATGTTGTAAAACATTAAGCTCCGTTTCTGAAATCTCCTTTTCCTTACCAATCATTTGTGTAGAGTGGTTTAAATGTCAACTCATTGACATAAATCAGGGTTCTAGTATAGTTTGATATTCAAATATGTCTTTATTTCAAAATTTTGATAATAATTCAAACGTGAACATTAGGTATTTTATTTTTAATCTTTATGATATTATTATTGTAACTGTTTCGCCTCCTTTGGAGCTTTTGTAATCAAGAAATGTGTTGCCAGTTTTAAATAATTTTTACTTGCCAATAAGTAAAGTATAAAATAAAGAAAAATATTTATCAGAAACGATTAATCTGTGTAGGATAATGAAGATTTTTTTTTTTTTTTTTTTTGTAAAAAGAAAAGCATTTTAGCATATATTTGAAACAATGTGGTATTCATAAGTTCTTAGTAATGAGTAAATAAGGTTCGCAAATCTGTTGATAAACCCTGCAGGTTTTGTGTCCCAAATGAAATGCATAGCCCAAAGAAATTCCTCTTTAAATAACTTTTGATTTTTTCAATGATTATAAGTTTTGTTAATTAAAATATATTTCTGTGCCTTCGAAGATATAATGATGATCTATATCTGCTATTCTTGGCTATATTTACTTTTATTCTTTATAAATTTAGATTTTTTTTTTTAATTTTCTTTGATAAATGAAATCATCTTTTTATTCACCTTAAAAGATAATAAAATAATATTTTTCTGTACATGCATTTATATAATGATTTTGTAGATTATTAATTGAAGTTTAATTGTTGGTTTCAGAGTCAGTTCCGTTTTAAATAAGGACGTGAAGCAATTTGGGAGGAAGCATTTAACAGATAATCAGGAAGATACATGCTGGAATTCAGATCAGGTAAATACTTACGACGATAAATGACAGATTAATTAAGTGATGTAAAGCAAGTGCCAAGAGAGTAAGTTTAAATTAATTCTGTATTCATAAAGATTAAATAGTTTACACAGTTTGTAAAATCATCGTTCAAAAGAGAAAAAAAATACCGGTACCTAAGTTTGTAATTCAGATTAATGATAGATTACATCTCAGTTTAGCAATACGCAATACAGTAATGATTTTGCTGAAATATACATTAAAAATTACAATTGAATTAATTGTCACAATTAATTTCAAAGAGAGATAGCGTAACAGACTGACAATGATAATAATGACAATAGATCTGATAAAAAAAAAACAAAAAAAACAAACATAACCATATAAGTTTTAGCAGAGGGCTACAACAGTTTCAAAGAAATTGGCTATTGCACTATAATGAAGAGATTTGCTATATTAATATTCTGAGAAAATCGTTATGATAAGCCATCAAATTTGCAAGCAATCTTCCTGCCATTAACTCAATCTTTTTATCTCATAGCTACCATTGCAGCTGTATCATGAATTAGGAACTTACTGTCGTTAAGTTACAGTATTATAGTAAAATAACAACTCTATTTACATGTTGATTATAATTAATAAACTACTATTCTGAAAACTAATTATCATTAGAGTTGTAATTTAGATTAGTTAACTTTCTTTAAGGATACTACTGATTTGATTACCTCTCTAACCTTCAAGTTGTGTATCCCTAGCATTAACAAAGTATAAATACATTTAAAAAAAAAAAAAAGAGGGAAATTTTATTCTCCTCAATAAACACATTTAAACAGGTGCAAGCCAACTATTTTGCTTAATTCGGGTATCAATTTATTAAACATGCAAAAAATAAAAGAAAAACCTTAAATGATGTAGGCATTGTGTATAAACAAATGGTTATTTGACATTTATGTAATATTCTCAAATTACATGTTCTTTGTGTATTAAGATATTTCATTATCAAAATAAAGTGTACATCAACAGGGCTTCTTCAAATCTTTGGCTGAAGAGAGCAATAAATTATTCTTTCATAAGTGTTGAGTAAAGATGAGACTTAAGAAATTTTGTAATTATATAAAATGGTCCAAGAAAAACAGCAAAAATAAGGGGGAAAACTAGAGAATGATAAACTGGGAAAAAAATTAGTCACAAAAATTGAGCAATTTAATTTCTTGTATTAGTAACATTTTTAAAAGTATCCTTTTCTTTCTCAGAAATCCACATCAAGAATTGATTTTGGGTCATTGTAGCTGAAAAATGCATTTTCAAATCTATGTACAATCTGAGGATTCTGAGCTTCTCTACTTTAATGTTTCACAAACAATCAAATTTGCACCTGATTCTGATAGAAAACATCTTCTACATATGATAAACAATAACTAAAAAGCTTGAAGTTTGCATTTTATGTGTCACTTCACACATTTGTGAATTTTTATACATTCAATATTTATCTGAAATTTCAAAGGCTTATCTATTAATATTGAGACAAATGGTTGTGAATAACAGTGATGAATAGTAAATACTATTTGGCTAATTCGTAGTTAATCTAGCTTCAGTAATGATAACTGTCATTGATAGATTTTATCCAATCTTATGTTGCAGTTTTTAGAAAAGGCCATTTTCTCTGTGATACCAAAAAAATTCAAAATACAATGAAATAAAGTCTGGTTTTTATTTTTTTTATTTGTAATTTTTTTATTTTTTTTTAATTGTTCACAAAGTATTTGATTCTTGATTAATGTCTTTTTTAATGTATATTTACATCAGGGTGTACCTCAGTGGATTCTGATTGAATTTCCATCGAGAGTTATTTTAGATGAAGTGCAAATTCAGTTCCAAGGAGGTTTTGCAGGAAAAGAATGTTGGTTGGAAGGACATAGAGAGAACAGTGCCTGTCTTAAGAAATTCCAAGACATATTCCCAGAAGACAACAATACACTTCAGATATCCTTAATTATATAAATTTGTTTATTGCTGTCATTTTCCTTAATTACTTTCACAATTTATTTATTTCTATTTTTTTTTAATATGATTGCATCTTTTAATATCATCCCTGAAGAGTACCAACTGTACCACTGTACAAAAACAAAACAAAACAAAGAATATATATACAGGGTGTTTATAATTAAAGTTCAACTTTCAACATGCTGTAAAGAAAGAACCACTGCTCAGAATGACCTGCAATTTGAACTGAATATACTCGAAGAAAGGGGAAATGGTATGGCATAAGAAAAAAAATAGTTCCAAATGTTAGCGATAGATGGCGCTTTAAGCGTCATAACATAAATGGGTTCGGCTACAAGTGGTAATTTGAATCGCAATACGACGGCTGTGGCGTGAGTTGCACGTAAACCAACTGTACTGTTCAATGTGCATGACTTTAACAGGTTTTTACTGAAGAAATGACTTCCAAGTCATTCAACAGTTGTGGCACTGTTAGTTTAAAGCCCATCCATCATGGCAAGGTCATACCATATCGGATGGAAAAAATCGGTTTTTAATTGTCCTGAGGCCAAAAACCGTATAAAAAGCAACAATGAAATCGGTTGTTAATTATCGCGAGACTTGCACAAAACATGTTCAATATACTGTCCACCGTTTTCTGCCACAAGTTGAAACCAAGAAACAACGTTTCACAACAGATCGGAGTGTCTCAAGGGTAAAGTTGTGAATGTGTTGCGCAATGCATGCCTTCAATTCAGCTAAGTTTGCAATCGGACCACTAAACACAACATTTTTTAGATAACCCCACAGCCAGAAGTCACAAGGATTAAGATCAGATGATCTTGACGGCCAGGCTGTTGGAAATGACAGCTGATAATTCTATCATTTCCGAAATGCCTCTTGATCAGCTGCTTCACTGGCTTTGCAATGTGCAGAGGAGCACCATCTTGCATAAAAATGATGCTACCCACCATAGGCAGGCTGTTGAAGTGCTGGAATGACGTGGTTGCACAAAAGACTCTCATAGCTTTTACCATTGACGATACAGGTAATAGGATCTGCATGACCCATCTCCCCGAAAAAAAATGGCCCTACAATAAACCACACAGTTACCTTTGCTGAATGAAGAGATACTGGTTCATGTGCGAACTGATTTTCCGTTGCCCAAATTCTGCAGTTCTGAGAACTGCATGAGATTTCCATGTCCTTAGAGATGGAAATAGGCTTAGTCTGTCCACAAAATATTCCATGGCCATTCATTGGCCACTTCCACGAGAGCAAGAAATTCTATAGCAAATCTTTCTCTTACTGGCAGGTCAGCAGGAAACAACTCCTGAACATGGGTAATTTTGTATGGATAGCAATACAGGATGTTTCGTACAATTTATGCACCGTGCTCACAGGCATGTTTAAAGTTCAAGCAATTCCCCATGCACTGCATGTTTGCACACCACCCCTCTCTTCCTGGACTGCTGTGGCCACATCTTCTACTGACGTCGAAGCAATTGGTTTCCTCCCTCTGCCAGATTTCACTTCAAAAGAACCCCTCTCTTCAAATTTTCTGCAGACCCTTGGCAGACATCGGACCACAGCCTTTTTTCATACCCTTTACTGTCCGGAACTTCTTCAGAGCTACTGGTGCACAGTCACCATTCTTGTAAAAGAGCTTCACAAACAGAGCGCGATCCTTCATTCAGAGAGTCATGATGAGCTTCTCAGAAGCAATATGAGGAAAATATCATGTACCCCCATTTTTTTATAACAACTGCAATGTGTCGTGCGCTGACACGTCTTGTATTTTGCATATTATGATTCTTAAAGTGCCATCTACTGCTAACATTTGGAACTATTTTTTTTTCTCATGCCATACCATTTCTCCTTTCTTTGAGTATATTCAGTTTAAATTTCAGGTCATTCTCAACAGTGTTTTTTTTTTTTTTTTTACATGTTGAACTTGAATTATAATCACCCTGTATATAAAACATACAGTAGAATTCCAATTATTCAAATATCAAATACCTCGATTGATTTTTCAGGGAAAAAAAACTTTAAAAAATACTTTTTGTATTTAAATACAGGTACGTATTTGTAACTTTTGTTCTTTTAAAAAATACTTTTTATATTTAAATATTTGTAACTTTGGTTCTTTTAATTAATGCAGTTTCACAACAACACGTTGCTAGAGTGATTTTCATTTATGACCCAATCATTCGGATTTCTGCATATCCGGATCGTGCCAATCCCCAATTAATCCTAATAACTGGATTTCTACTGTAATGTATATAATAAAATTTATACTAAAAATTCCTGAATACTCTCTGGACAACCATTAATCTAATTTGCTTAATGAGCTATCTCATTAGACTTTTTTTTTAATCAATAATTAAATATTTTCAAAATTGATGTGTCCACAGAGTGGACTTAAGTGTCTACGGAGTGGACTTTAGTGACCACAGATTGGAATTCTATTTTCACGGAGCAGATATTTTACAATCACAGTATCAACAGTTGGAATTGGAAGATATTTTTTTTAATCAATTATGTTTTTATTTGTATTCTAGGAAAAATTTTAACAAGTGTTAAAATACTTTGAGTCCCTAAACACAAGAAAGGGAAAAGAAAGAATAAAGAAAGGGAAAAATAATTGCGTTTGAAATCACGTAATTAGACCTTTATTGTCAGGAGTTAATAATAAAATGCAATTTAAAATTAAGCCTTCATTACACAATATTATTACTACTGAAATTAAATAAAAATTATATTTTTCAGCCATGTATAACAAGAAAAAGTAGGTTAAAATTCCACATCTTACTAGGTCCAGTTCATGGAAAAAGTATTTTTTGATACTCTGGGAAAACATTTGGTGAACTTATATCTGGTGAACCTTCTTTTCTCTTGAAGGGATTCATCTCTGTAGAGAAAACTACAACAAGGCTTAAAAGCCTAAACAATTTATAAAAATACTAATAAAAACTAGAAGTCCCTTCTATTTGACACACTATTATTTTTCCCTTTAGTCTTTATAAAAGAATAATAGATTGCCTTTTGCCAGTTAGCAGATAACACTTCCCTTCTGCATCATTACAAACCTATCAAAACAGGAATGGAAAAAATATTAAAGCTAACTTTAAACAATCAGTAGGCTAATGAAAAAATTGGGCAAGACAAATTATTCAAATACGTGTGAATTCTACTCCAAATGTTTGTACTTAATACAAAAATTTGAAAATGTCTGATCTTAATTTTTAGTGAACCAGACATTGAAGTTAGAAACATGCTAACTTCAATATAAAATTAAGCCATATAATCAATCATTATAATAATAATTAGATAGTAAAAACAATTGTCCTTACCTAAATAATTTTGATCATGGAGTAGACTGATAAGATAGCCAAATGTAAATATCACAGACAAAAACTTTTTTCTTAAGACAAAAACAAAGCGCTCTGTTTGCCACTTGTCGAACACAATCAAAATAGCTTCCCTTCCTTCCTCTCAACACACCCTGATGGCTGGAAATGCATTCTAGTGATTTTTTTGGGGTATTAAATTGTTGTCCATAAAGTGGACATACTTTATTGGGACATTTGTTATAAATTAATTAAGCAATCAAAATTCAATTCTTATCGCTTAAGATTTAATTAGTGATCATCCTACATAAACTAAAATGTTGTAAAAAAAAACATGAATTATCAGCCTGGAAATAATGGTATATTTTGTAGAATTTCCTTTCATGACAGTCCATGAAGTGGACATTCCAGGTCTTTTGCATTGAATTCTGGGAAAAATAAATATTAAAAACTTTTTTATTAGTTCTGAGCTTAAGAACATTATAAGGAACAACCCTGGCTGTAAAGATTTTTCTCTCTGAAACCATTTTCAATTTTTTTAATGGTTGGGGACATGGTTTCTACCCCTTATTTTGGCAGTGACCCATATATACATATATATGTATCCCTTCAGATATCTTACCCCTCCCTTCAGTTTGTTGTCTTCAAATCAGGTTTTTTTGTTTTTTGGGAAGGCAAGAATTAATTAGTTTAATAACTTATTCTTTTAAAATGTTAATGAATTCCTTTCACATTTGTAACATTAACTATCTATAAGTTTAAAATGTTCATCAGCAAGGCTGCCAATCCCTACCCGACAATTAAAATCCCAGTAACTATCATTTTGTCAATATAATTTCCAGTTATTCCTAAATTAGGTCTAATCGCTTTTTCTTCTTGCTAGAGAAGGAATTAATATTGTATAGAATCCCTGAATTCCTAGTGACAGTTGGTTCTGAAAGTGTTTTATATTATATTTTTTGCTGTTTTGATAATTAGACAAAATAATATTAACTTTTAAACTTACAGTATAGTTTTAAAAAATATAATTTCTAAATTTTTGAAGTTCAGGTCTTATTATTATCAAAGAGCTTGTATATTATAGTTCCGTCTTTGAAGAAAAGCAAACTCCTTCTTTTTTATGTTTTAACTTTAAAATGTAGATGTGTATCTTAGCCATTTTTGTATTCACTAACTTTTTATTTTTTACGGTTGCATGTTTCATCAGAACATTAGTTTTACTGAAATGTTCAAGTGCATTATATACACCTTAGCTACATAATACATAAATAAATATTTTTCCCTCTTTTTCAAATTTTGATTTTTTTTATTATTTATTTATTATCTGTTTAGTTTTACTACAAGTAAAGTTACATATTCCTAATTAAAACTCATAAAATTTTTAAGCCACAATATTAAAATTGGGTGCTCAAATAAAAGAGAAGAAAATATTTATTTATACGCTTTGCAATTGAGATGCATGTAATGCACTTTAACATTTCAGTAAAACTTAATGTTGCGATCAAATGTCTGCTTATAATTTTGCATTTATTCACTTTGTCTTTACTTTAAAATGATAAAGCAGTATTGCTGTCTTTAACCAGTAGTGTAAATTTTTAACACATGAACAACATTTAGTGATTTTAAAATGTTTATTTCCTTAATTTCTTTTACAGATTTACAGTAAATAGCAGTCCTGAAATTAGGTTCTTAAAAATTGTTTTCAATTCTAGTACAGACTTTTTTGGTCGAATTATTGTTTATAAATTGGATATTACAGGAAATATTATTAAATAATCTAAAAGCAATTTTACCATATATTGTTTCTTTACTCTTGCTTCTAATACATAAATTTGTGCAATACTCATTTTTATTAAATGCTTGTTAGAAAATTGATTGAAAAATAAAGTTTTACACTTTGATAAATTCTTAGTAGGATGAATATACAAACATACTATGCTAAATATGCTTTCTAAGGTTGGGAATCATTCATGTTTTCTGTTATCAAATTGCTGATGCTCTGAAGCCTCTGAGTAACTTCCTAGGTTAAAAAAAAAATAATCATATAATTATATCTTTCCAATCATTCATTCGTCTATTCAGAAAAGGATAGAAACATAAGCTTTGATTATACATATGGCTGAGTGCACCAAACTTCAATTAACTTTGATGGCTGCATTGTGGACGTAGCTAAAATTAGTGGGGGGAAAATTTTAGCCTTTGTTTTAAAATTGTGTGAAAGGAAACAAACATGTATAGAAAGAAAATTTATTCAAAAACTTGATAAATTTCTTTTTATAGATTTTTGTTTCCTTTCACACAATTTTAAAACAAAGGCTACAATTTTTCTGGAGCAGCACCCCCCACTAATCTTAGCTACATCCACAATGCAGCCATGAAAGTTAATTGAAAGTTTGGTGCACTCGGCCATAAATCACCTAATTTTAAACCTCATGAAATTTTCAGTTGACACTTCAGAACATACCTTGTTAAAAATTACAGATAGAGCCATTTAAACTCCATTCATCCTTTTTTAAAGAAGTAAAATCATAAGTTTTCATCTTCTAATCCAAAGGGGATTTCCTCAAGCACTCAAAGACAAGAATTTTCAATTTCACTTCAGTGGAGTGTATAGTAACATAAGGGATTGTTGCTTGTTGTAATGCAAACCAAAAATGGCAGGGGAATTTAAACAAATAATGGTTCCCATAAAATTCAGTCAAGGTTTGCAGTACTGATAAATTTTGTGCATTTAAAGGGGAACTAATGAACTTGATGTTCTTCCTAATTTTTACCATGTCCAAAGTGTATTATTGATACTGTAATATTAGATTTAGTGTAGGCTAGTCCTTAAAAAAAAATCATAAATATTTCACTTTTGCAATCTTTAAACATTCTTGATCATCCTTTAAAAAATTGGTTGACTCATTACTATCTATCTTCTGATATCTGGATACTTTTCAGGCATTTTTCAGACCTGCTATTTCATTTCAAATTATTAATTTTTATTATTACTGTTATTTATTTTTTAAACCCATACTTTCACTTGGATCCTTTGTAAACTGAAATACACCAATTTACCAATTTTTTATTACATACTTATTCATTTTGTGAAGAGGTATGGTTAACTAATAAACCAGACAGTTCAATATATGGAAATAGAATTGTTATCTCTAAATCTCTATAACTTGTCCACTAAAGTAGGCCATTTCAAATTGTGAAATCTTTTCACCCTACCACTATATTTGTCTTGCATGACTGCCATCTTGTCTGCTGACAATGTATTAGAAAGGACAAGGAATACAAAATGCAGCTATGCATCTTTAATTTATTTTGTCAAGAGAATTTCAACTGAAGTAAATAATAATACAGATCAACCATAACTTAATAAAGACACTGATTCCCTCTACCATACTTATTCCTTTCAAGAAAAAGAGATATCATTTATTATTGACTTAAGGATATCAGTATGCTTTCAAAGAAATTCAAATTTCAGTTCTGTTATTATTATTAAGAATTTTCCTGAGGTGCATCAAGATTTCCAATTGTAAATTTGAGAATTTTATTATATGGTTTGCTTGGATTAAAGAAAGATAACAGTAATTGTTGTCTACCATTTCGGTAAGAAACATCAGGCTTAGCTGTATTGGCCATTAGCTTTTTAACTAATGTTCCTCTTGACAGCAACTCACCAAGACAATTGTAACAAGACTGATATCAGTTGGTGCAAAATAAATTTTAGAGCAGATACTCACAATTAGTCATCTCAAATTTGAGTTCACTGCAGTTATTTCATTTAGTTGAAGTTCTTTTTATTGAAACTTTTTCCTTAAATTGTAATTTCTAAAATAAATAAAATTAAGAGAGTTTCATTCTTAAGTTTTCAATTTACCCTGAAATTATTCCTTTCCTCTTGCTTAGATGATTTATTAAATTTACGTAGAACTGCAAGATTGTTACTGAAAACTGTCAAAGCTCTCTTCAGAGAAAAGTTAATGGTCCTATGAAATTAAAACAAGAAAAAAATAAAAGGAATATACATAGAATTTCTTACTGACCATAATCAATCAATATGTTTATATTAGCACAGTATACTAATGAAAGCAAATTGGACCACCATGAAGAAAACTTTGAATTGTTGCTAGTGTAGAGCATCAGAATCACTTGTATTAATGAGTTAAGCAAAGTAGCATATTACAATAGGACTCAAGTGTTCCGGAATTTAATACTGCACATTCATGAATTGGTTCAAACACTTCTTAAAATCAAGCCTGTCAGATAAACAAGGAATAATGCAATTTACTAATAGAATTCAAGAGAGAATTCTTGAGTACTATGTATGAGGATAGGAGTCTTATAAGTCAAATTTGGTAGCAACAGGCATGAAATTGCATGAAAGTGCAGTTGATTTACGACAACGATATGCAAGACTGCAGTTCAAGGGTAGACGGCACTACTGTATCTTCAGTAACAAACCTAACTTCAGCTTAGGTCACATAGATGAGTTCATTCATGTCAGGAGGAACCCAGAGATCAATTATTAGAAGCCATTTTTTTCAACAATTAGCAAATGGTATAAAGGTCATTATACATGAAAGACTAGACACCCGTGTACTATTTAAAAGCATAATGACTTACAAATACACGGATCACTTAATTAATCTTGTAGTTATCTCAGTTTTGATGATCATCAGAGGTGTGGTTTTGCACCAAGATAATGTCATGAATCCTTTATGGCTTTCAACACACAAAGCTCTTGATATTGTTGAGTAGAAGATTGCCACCAGATCTTAACTGCCTTGAGAAAATTAGTATATGTTTGAGATGCCTAACTAGCAATAATCCTAACAATACTCACAACCATTGAAAAGCTGACAACAGTTGCAATAAGCATGATATACTATTCCATTAGATATTTAAAAATTTGATTCTCTGCCACAATCCATTCAACTGAGTTATTTGCAAAATTTATATTTTACATATGTGGATAACTTTGAGAAGAGGAAAGCATCCTATATATATAATTAAAATTAGCATAACTAAAATTATCATTAAAATGACCAGTTTCTCACGTTACTGGTTGTTTTAATGGGTTAATTTTAGTTTTGCTAATTTTATTTGTGTGTTTAGGATTCTTTCCTCTAATAAGAGTTATATTCATTTAATCATTTACTCACTAGGTCATTCTTTTCTTACAAGTGCACAAATTCAGTCTGAATCTGACATTCCTTTCTGTTGTTCCAATTTTAGTTTCCATCAGTGCATAATGAGCATTATACTACACCTACTTGTAAACTTTTTTACTACTTGATTTGTTTTTTATTAAAAGGATTCATTTAAAATAAAAAAGTAAATTTGGCATTATGAACATGGAAAAAATATAATTCTTAAAAGATAATTCAGTTTTCATTTTTATAATCTTAAATTATAAATAGCGGAAATATCTCTGTGTGTGTGTGTGTGTGTGTGTGTGTGTGTGTGTGTGTGTGTGGGTGGGAAAGGGGTTACAAACTATCAAAAATACTTTACTTAAACAACTCCAATTTTTAATCAATTTAGGCATAAATTTTATTTGGGAGTCAAGTACCTAATTATCAGGAGTAAGAATTTTTATCTGGTATTAAAAATACATAAACTGTTCAGTAATATTTGAGTTCAGCAATATTTTTATATTTAAGAATAACTCCAAATAATTCTTAAAATATGAGATTCTGTCTATTCTTATAAAAACTGAATAGTAATTTAAAAATTTTATAAACAACTTACACCATTCCAAAATATTTCAGAGAATTAGAACTTAGGGGAAAAATCAAAGATCCAAATATTGCCTACAGTCAAAGAGAAAAGATAAGTGAAATTTTTCTTTTATAATAATAATAAAGTAAAATAAATAAAAATTAAGAGATTCATCACAAAGCCTTAAAATTGAATAAGAAAGTATCATTTTCAATCCTAAGAGTTTTGGAAAGGAACAGTCAGCAGCATAGATATATTACATTTTATGAACAAGAAGGTTTAATGTGCGTATATTAAAATAAAGAGAAATTAAAAATAAATAAAATGCACTTACTTGGAAACAGGAAAGAAGGAGAATTAAAAAGATGGTAATAAACCTACAGTTTCAGAATACTGAGCGTATTCCATCATCAGGGATGGCACAAACATATAAGACATCACAAAACGTTCAGGACGACACGAGGTGGGGATACATATTGAGAGTGAGGGATTAAGGAGCTTTAGCAATAGTGACAGGCGTTTTGCCCGCCAGTGATAGGGTTGTATGCCTTAAGCTGGATTATGTAGAAAGATACAGCTAGGAATAGGTGGGAGAGGGGTTTGGCAGCAGAGAAGTTGTGGTGTGTCTAGTCTCATTGTAGTGTGTTACTGTATATGAACGTGTGGGGTCTGTGTTTGTGAAGGCTTGTTTATGCTCTTTGATGCATGTGGATAAAGGTCGGGATGTTTGTCCTATGTAACCAGTACCCCTCTGGTTATGTAAAACAATCATCTCGACCTTTATCCACACGTATCAAAGAGCATAAACAAGCCTTCACAAACACAGATCCCACATGTTCATTTACAATACAGTACAATTTCTCTGCTGCCAACCCCCTCTCCAACCACAATAAACTATTCCACCAACTCCTAGCTATATCTTTCTACATAATCCAGCTTAACGCATACAACCCTAAGGCAGGCAAAACATCCATCACACTTGCTAAACCTCCTTAATCCCTTCACTTCCCTCACTCTCACTATGTATTCCCACCTCATGTCGTCCTGAAAGTTTTGTGATGTCTTATATGTTTGTGCCGTACCTGATGATGGAAAACGCTCAGTATTCAGAAACTGTAGGTTTATTACCATCTTTTTTATTCTCCTTTTATCCTGTTTCCAAGTAAGTGCATTTTATTTATTTTCAATTTCTCTTTATTACATTTTATGGATATATTTTTTTAATTTTATCACTAATAGAACTTACTTTTATCACTAATATTTGCAATGGTTTGGTTACACGTCTGAATCCTTTTCATGGTATGTATCAAAACTTCTTATCTCTTTTATTCATAATATATTCAACTAATAGGCGTAATATGATTCACTGGAAAAAACGGCATTTTATTTATCAGATACCTGTCTTTGCTTAAGATCCAAAAAATGCAAAGGCAAAGTTTCTACTTTACACTGGTATGGGCATTCATTTTTGAATGAGTAAAATATATTGTGCTATCAGATCAGGCTTATTGAACACCAAACAATACAATAACATTATATAAGTTACTTTTATACTTGTTACATATTTTTCAATTTAGGTTTATTCTTTTTTCCTGCATCTGATGGAAAGTACATCTTTATGACTGTTGTTTGTTTCGTTGTTGTTGTATTGCTTTATTAAAAAAGTGGTTTAATATTAACAAAACAGAATAATACAATTCTAAAACAAATCATTTTATGATCACCATTACACAGACCTAAGTCATTTCTAAATTGAGCTTAAAATATTAATTAGTATAAATTTCAAATCACTAAAAAAACAGTTATCTAAGCTGTACTAAATAAATAAGTGAAAAAATAAATTTACCTGTTTATTAAGAATGATGTCATTATATCGACAGAACTGTTTGAACTGAAAAAAATTTACTCCGTGAAATCTCGAGTTATATAATTGAAGGCTGATAACAGCAAATCTTTCTTTTGTCTATGAAACAGAAAATATGTTAGATTTTTTTAAATACATTTCTCTCTTTATTTTTAATAATTCTTTAACAGACTTTTTAGCAAACAGAAGAAATACAAAGTACATAATACAATTTGCAGAAACTTAGCAATTTAGAATTACCCATCCATAATCTTCTCCAGAGCGGAGAGAATCTCCTAATAAATTGAATTTAAGTCCAGAAGCTAAAAGAATCTCTGAACAAGCCATACAGTCACTGTAATTGATATCCAGATCAACAGCCCAAACTATCTGTTCCATCTACTCAAAGGAAATCAACAATTAGAAACTAAAACTTAATTAAAATAAAAGGTATTGATGAAGATTTTTAAAAAGCATTGTTGCCTAAAGTTGGGTTAGAACAGAGTATTTTCTTTTTCATTTTTATCTTTGTTTTACGCTAATACAGTTAAAAGTTATTCAAGAAAATGATTTATTTCCAAATGGTAACAAAAGATTTATTCCAGACATTAGTTAATTCCCAAAACCATTTCTCTGTCTAAAATATCAAGATATTTTAATTTTTTTCTCCTTTAATACAATAAAACTTGACATATAATTTTAAAAATAATAATTATCTAACAAAATCCTCAAATGGATCTTATTTTTTTCTTTTAACTTTCTTATAAAAGAAAATATAAATAAATGTGAATAAATACATACATAAAGAAATCCATACCTTTATTTTGTCAATGAATGTAACAAAATCTACTGATACATATCCTACAATGTTAGCCTGTAAACACTGTTTTCCTATATCCTGAAGATATTTATATAAAGTTGGACCATAAACCGATGTTTGGGGATATGAAAAGCCCCAACAAATGAATGGATTGTTCACATGGATTTGATCCCCTACAGAGACTAAACTGATCTTTGAGGAAGTATTGGAGCTTTCTGGTGTTATTAGAATATTTGCTGTTAAGGCTGTTATGGATTCTGATGCTGGAGAAGCTTCTATTACACCACCTGGAGAAGTAATTACCATGTTAATTCATGTTAATTTTGGAATTTAAAGTCTTAAAAATTTTTTGATTTATGAATTTCTAATTCATATAAGGAAAGGAAAGTTGGGAGAGCTAAAAAAATTACAGAATTTTTAAAATATATTAAAAAAAAAAAAAAAAGACTTGCATATTTTTTTAAGGTATGTTTGTTAACATTATCTGCTGAATAACAAATTTTTGTACTGAAATCCAAAACATTTAAGAATGTGTTTTCAGAAATCTTTCATTGGCTTTTTTTTTTCTTGGACAAATAATAAATCTAATTTCTGTCAGTTATGGGAAATTTGGAATCTTTTCATAATCTTAATGAAAAAAAATAAATTGCTGATCATATACACTTTCTTCAGTACTCAAGTTCATTTTGTCCACTGCTTTTCATGTTTTCTTTGTAAGCCTAATTGCCTTAGGTGCAAATACATAAAAGAAAAAAAACACCTTAATATTAATGCATCTATAAGAGGGTTATGTTCTCCATATGTAAGAGGTATCAGTTATATAATTAATTTCATTAATATATGTAAGAAAATTATGGTGGAATTGTGAATTCTAAAGATTCCAAAAACAAAAACAAAGTTTAATGTAATTTTATTCACTCAAAATTAAATTGAGAACATTACAATTTGAAATTGCGATTATCAGTGTCCTGTGAAAAAATAATTACGATATTGCTTTGTTTATAAGTTATTATCTTATTGATCAGTTGATAAATTTTGATTAGGATGAAAATTTAAAATTCAAAAAGGGATATTTATTGCTTATTGTAAATAAACCATCATCCTTATATATAATAAGATTTTCTAAATCACATTCAGCTTTTATGAACATTTTTATTTATTTATTATTTAGCCTTTTGGGGATTTTTTTTCTTCTAATATTGAATTAAAGTAATTACCTTCTTTTAAAAATACTTCCAGGTATTCTTCAACAGAGGCATAGGCTTCGTTATCAGCCAACTGTAAATTATTCCAAATAACAGAAGGCATCTCTCGGAGAACCAGTTTTCTTGTCTACAGTGAAACAAAATTTGCCTTTGAAATTTTAAATACAAAAACAAGTGCAAAGTTTTAATCTGTTGAGTTTATTATAAATTCAAATTACACATATACTTTAAAGACAGTAGTTCTTCAGCAATACAGGATCATTTGCAGTGGCGCAGTTGTACAAATTGAACTTTAAAAAAAAAATGCTTAGTTATTTATTAAGAGTTATTAATAGTAATGAAAATTTATCGAAATGTATTGAATGAAATATTAAAACTTTATACTCAATAACTGCAAAGGAATTTTCACTTTGATTATTATCATACTTAAATCAAACCACAGATTTGAAAATGAAATAATCCAATGAAGTAATTTATGTCTACTCAAAGGTAAAATATAAATTATTTTGCGGTTGTACATGCAAGCTCTTAACAATAAAATCTTTTTGATTCCTTTATTTCAATTCTATTGCTATTTGAATTGGTTTTTACAAAAATGCTTCTAAAATTGTACTAATAAGCCAATAATCTTTATTAGCTAGATCTTGGGAAAATATGATGAGAAATAATGCAATGTTTAACTAGCTACTAAATTTTGATGTCCTTACCTCTAAATTAATCACTGTAGTCATAATAAAATAAAGTCAAAGAGAAATTTTTAAAAAATGACAGAATTTAATTTATTAATTACTCGTTATATGATATTTTTTTCTGCTCTTTCTAAACAGTAACAAAACTTCTAATAGTTAAAATTATCTGATAAAAAAAAATCCATCTTGAGTTATACTCTGGCAATAAACAAGTGAATATAATTGTGTGCTAAAGCATAAATTTAAGGACGACCCATATAGTCCAACGAATAGAGACCAAAAAAGAGGGGATACCTTACAAAAGGTCCGGTAGTTCTAATTTTTTGATATGTTGTCTAGGATGGTTAGTAAGTGTTTAAAATGCAAAATGCACAATTCCTCCCCCGCCGCGCCCGCCGCCATCGTAAAAAAACCAAAAAAAATCGGCACTTTGTTTAGATTTTCGCTTATATCTTCTATTTGGTGCATTTTATCGACACAACAGTTTTACTCAATGTTGTAGAAAATACAATTTACTACAATTTAGCTTTTAAATTTTGTTTCTAGGACTGATAGTTACGGAGATATGCACTTTTGAAAAAAAAAAAAAAAAACACGCACTTTTCGGAAATTTGCCAAACTTTGAACTTCAGGACGCTGTATTTCAGTTATGGCCAATCCTAGGGAAACAAGTATCAGAATAAACTTTGTAGGGAATTTAATTTCCTACAAAACGCATGTGTATTTTTATAAACCAACCCTACGAGTGTTGTGTAAAATCAAAAATCAAGAATAACGGAATATTGCTGGTTTTTGCTATTGTGATGAACTAGTCCATCAAACAGAGACCAAAGAGGAGGGTACCTTACAAAAGGTCCGGTAGTTCTAATTTCTTGCTATGTTGTCTAAGATGGTTAGTAAGTGTTTAAATGCAAAATGCACAATTCCTCCCCCGCCGGGCCGCCGCGCCCACCGCCATCTTAAAAAACCAAGAAAAATTGGTACTTTCTTTAGATTTTGGCTTAAAGCTTCGTTTTGGTGCATTTTAGCTACAAAAGAGTTCTACGCAATGTTGTAGAGAATACAATTTCCTACAATGTAGTTTTTAAATTTTGTTTCTAGGACTGATAGTTACGGAGATATGTTTGTTTTGAAGAAATAAACAAAAACGCACTTTCTGGAAACTTGTCAAACTTCTAACTTTTGGACGGTGTAATTCAGTTATGGCCTATTCTAGGGAAACAAGTATCAGAATAAAATGTGTAGGGAATTTAATTACCTGCAAAACGCATGTAAATTTTTTGACCCTACGGAGAGTGTGGTAAAAAAAAAATCAAAAACAACGGAATATTGGGGTTTTTGTTATTGTGACGCACAGAGTATCTAAAAAAAATTCACTAATTACCTTGGAGTGTTGGCTCGAAATTGGAGTGTATACCAACCCTACTTGAGTTTCTGACATGAAACTGAAGATGCTGACAGGTTGATAGTTGCCACAGCTAAATGCCTCTCCCCCTCGTACGACGCCGTCGTCATTGTCGGTGAAGACATTGACCTACTCGTCCTGCTGACTTGCACAACACCTGCGGTCAGCAATGTCTACCTCAAAAAACCAGCGAGAGGGAAACAGCCAGACGCAATCTACTCCGCCTCCTCCTACAAGTTCAACTCCACAGGCTGTATCTTGTTCCTGCACGCAATATCGGGCTGCGACACCACTTCAACCATTTTTGGATTTGAACGGAATAAATTCTGCCAACTTTTTAGGAAAGACCCATCATTGCTGGAGCAGGCGGAGAGGTTCGGGGACTTTGCTGCCGCTCCCCACGAAATTTCAGCAGCAGGGGAGAAAATCTTGCTATCCCTGTATGGTGGCAGTAACGAACAGTCATTGAGTCACTTCGCCACAGCAAATTCATGACCAGTATCACCAAGCTCAATCTGGCTAAACTACCTCCGACCACTGACGCAGCACATTTCCACTTCCTGAGTTCATACCAGCCGGTCATGGAGTGGATAGGGATTGTCAAAGACCCGATCGAGTGGGGCTGATGTAGAGGAGCTCGAGGACTGGAACCCATCAGGATGAGTAGCGACGCTGCTCCTCCAAACCTGCTTAAGACCATCTCATGCAGATGTACAACTGGTCCGCGTGTGGCTGTAGAAAGACGGGCCTCAATTGTTCCGCCCTATGCAAATTCTGTGCTGGCCAAGAATGTGACAACAGGAATGAGGTCCTCGTCGACGATCGAGTAACTTCGCCATTTGACGAAAATGAAGACCTCGACTTCATTAACTCACCCCCTATGAAACGAGCGAAGCAGATGTAAATTTGTTTTCTTTTCAGTTTTAGTTCAATTAATATCGATTTTGGTATGATTATTAATGCCTTTTGTTCTTACTTTGTTTACATACATGCATCTTTAAAAAATGTATCTGCTGTGTTGGTGGCATATTTTAAATTGAACAGCCGCTCTCACCAGTAGGTATTCCAGTGAAACAGTACCTACCTCATGAGCATTGCGCTGTAACGTGTCAGAAACTCAAGTAGGGTTGGTATACACTCCAATTTCAAGCCAACACTGGCAGGTAATTGGTGAATTTATTTTAGATACTCTGTGCATCACAATAACAAAAACCACAATATTCCTTTGTTTTTGATTTTTTTTTTACCCCACTCTCCGAGGGTCAAAAAATTTACATGCGTTTTGCAGGTAATTAAATTCCCTACACATTTTATTCTGATACTTGTTTCCCTAGAATAGGCCATAACTGAATTACAGCGTCCTAAAGTTAGAATTTTGACAAGTTTCCAGAAAGTGCGTTTTTGTTTATTTCTTCAAAACAAACATATCTCCGTAACTGCTAGTCCTAGAAACAAAATTTAAAAACTACATTGTAGGAAATTGTATTCTCTACAACATTGCGTAGAACTCTTTTGTAGCTACAATGCACCAAAACGAAGCTTTAAGCCAAAATCTAAAGAAAGTACCGGTACCAATTTTTCTTGGTTTTTTAAGATGGCGGCGGGTGTGGGGGAGGAATTGTGCATTTTGCATTTTAAACACTGACTAACCATCCTAGATAACATATCAAAAAATTAGAACTACCGGACCTTTTGTAAGGTACCCCCCTCTTTGGTCTCTTGCTGGACTAGTCACAATAGCAAAAACCGCAATATTCCGTTGTTCTTGATTTTGTTTTTATCCCTCCCTCCATAGGGTTGATTCATAAAACTATACATGCGTTTTGTAGGTAATTAAATTCCCTACACATTTTATTCTAATACTTGTTTCCCCTAGAATAGGCCATAACTGAAATACAGCGTCCTGAAGTTAGAAGTTTTACAAATTTCTGGAAATTGCGGTTTTTTTTTTTATTTTTTCAAAGTGCATATCTTCGTAACTATGAGTCCTAGAAACAAAGTTTAAAAACGATATTGTAGGAAATTGTATTCTCTACAATATTGCGTAGAAATCTTTTGTAGCTAAAATGCACCAAACAGACGTTATAAGCGAAAATCTAAATAAAGTATCAATTATTTTTGGTTTTTTTAAGATGGCGGCGGGCGCGGCGGGGGAGGAATTGTGCATTTTGCATTTTAAACACTTACTAACCATCCTAGACAACATATCAAAAAAATTAGAACTACCGGACCTTTTGTAAGGTAAATCACCTCTATTCGTTGGACTAATAATAATAAAAATAATTAGCATAAGGAAAAATAAAAAAAAAGTTAGGAAAATAAGAAGAAAAAAAAATCCACATGGAAATTGAGAAAAAAAGATTAAGAGGAAAAAAAAAAAGAAGGTATATGAATTTGAATCAACAACCTCCAGCACATGAGTCTGAGATTTACCCATCAAGCTATACGACTGAAATGGGAGGGTTGTATTTTTAACATTTTAAGCTAATAGCGAAAATCCAATGAAAACAATGCCAAATATCTCAAACTTTGAGGGGTGGGGGGGTCTGAAAATATCCTATTCCTATGTTGTTTGGGCCTCCAAACATGATGATGAAGTCTGTTTGTCGATCCTACTTTCCATAAAGGAGTTGTGGGGGGGGGGGAGTTACAATGACAAAAATACCAATTATCTTCAACATCCTCAATGATTTCTTTTTTAATGCATAAAAAATTCAATCTGCGCATTGAATTATTAATGAATAACAAAGGGCGAGACCAAATTGTTTTCTAGGTGACATCCTGGAACAGCTGTTTCACACTCTTTGGTGATCATCATTGTTTTTTTGTTTGATTTTGAGGCACCACTGCGATTTCAATGATTATTCCTATTAGCCTCAGTACTGAGACCTCGTTTACTGGCGAATGAAAAAAAATTCATTGAGGTCAGTGAAGAAGCAGGACAATGACATACTGCAAAATATTGTTGTTTCGTAATTGTGCGATGAAAAAATAGAAAGCTGATGTGCAGTATAAAGTTGGATATATTGTATGAAGATGAAAGAAACTAGACTCTTGTAATGCTATTCAAAACATCTCCTGAGTCTTGTAGATGATTACGAAGCTGAAATTTTGATAATAACAATAAATCAAAGGAAAAGTCGTCAATGGAAAAAATTTGAACAATTTGATAAATAATTTAAAGCAGTTAAATATTATTCACATCTTAAAGCAGAAAAATTTGGAAATAAAATGGATTAATAACATCTATTAGAAAATTAAGAGTTATGGAGAAGATAGGAACTTCAGATGTTAGCAGTTTGCATAAATTAAAATTAAAGTAGTGATTATTATAAGAATTTGAACAATTTTAATTATAGTAGATTAAAGCATCAATCATCACTGGATTTTGTTACAATGTTTGTAAATTTTATGAATTACTGAATTAATAATATATACAAATATTAATGCAAGGAGGCCATAATTAAAGAGGAGGCCTATGTGTCAGAGCCCTATACTGCAAACTGTAATGGATAAAATTCAACTACACTTGGAATAAGTACTTGCTGGAAAATGGGATTTTGATTTATAAAAAAAAAAAAATGGTACAAAATTTTGCCACAAAGGGATTCTTGATTGGGATTATGGACAGCGTAATGGTCAGAAGAGACATTATAAATTAATTTTCGTGTTCATATAAGTTAGAGATGTGATTCAATGTGAACGATGTTTTCTACAGCAGAATTCAATAGAACTGCATTGATTTGTCACATGCTGCGTTATTCTTCTTTCAAGATTGCTAAATCAGGAACAGGTCCTTGATACATCAGGCTTTTGAGATGGTCTCACAACCAAAAGTCTTAGGGCTTGAAATCAGTTGAAAAAAGCATGACTAATCACTATGTTTTCTGTGAATTGTTGTCATAATACTTGCTGTCCCAGCAATCAAATGTTAAGTGACGCTCCATCTTGAATGAATGTGAGAGAGTCAAGCTAGTTTTGCTTCTGCATTTGAGGACAAGAAAAGTTGAGAAGCATCTGACGATATCTAATAGCAAAGGCAGTACAAATCACCGATCCTGTCGGGCAAATTTCTTCAAAAAGGTAAAGACCCATGATAAATGATTCAATGAAGCCATGCCACACTTTAACTTTTGACGAGTGTACAAGGCTCTGATGGAATACATGAGGTGGGAGCCCTTGTAGGGATAAAAACATCAGACATAAAATTTTTCACACAGTTGAGTATAGCATATCCAGTTCCTTGATATTGTCGGAGCAGTTTTGAACTCTCATGCATTATTCATTCCATATTCCATGATGGCAACTGCAATTTCTTCAACTTGTTGATTAATAATCAGTTTGTGTCTCATCCTGGCCTTATTGCTAAAGATCTGCTATTTTCAAAACCCAAAATAATTTTTCTAAGATTGTATTGTCATTGAACTTTTCTGCTATGCTTTAACTGCCAGAGTTCTTTAATCATGACATTAGCATTACTGCATTGTTGATAGTAAAACTTGACTGGCAGGAGACGTTCAGCCATAGCACTTCAGCCTTATCAGTGAATCAGTTTCTA
>JAFIDM010012231.1:127175797-127189626 GCA_023159025.1 Thereuonema tuberculata | reverse complement strand
GAAGCGCTCCGGGAGCTGAACAACGGCAAAGGGGCGAAACTGAAGGCCATCCTGTGCTACATCCGAGATAACCATCCCGTAGATCTGGAAGATGGGGAGTTAAAATGTGCCGTTAAAGGGGCACTGAAGAAAGGGATGTGCAAGAAAGAAATTAAGAAGTCATTGTTCGGCAAGTACAAGCTTACTTTGAGATGTAAAAATAAATGTGTACCCCCTAAGAAGCCATCACCCAAATGCTCCAGCTCAACCAAACCTTCAACATCAACCAAATGCTCCTCATCAACCAAACCATCAACCAAGCCGTGCTAAACCATCAACCAAAATTCCGTTTCCAAGTATGTTAAGATGCCAAGCGTGACCACAAACTGCTGACGACATTTGAATTAATTTTTCTACTAATGTTCATTGATCAAAATTTCTGTCCATATTGATGTCCTTTTTTGATGTTAATGTTATGATTGGAATATTAGTTCAAAATTATGAAAGTTTACTGTTAACTATTTTGTAAATTGACATTAAATTGATTAGGCTTTTCATGTAAAAAGTGGAATGTTTGTTTTTCTTCAGTTGAATTTGAAGTTTTGGAAAAAAGAAAATTACAGAAAAACACATATCATTCAATTAATGCTATCCCTAGCTGAGTTAATTAATAAGCTTCTAAAGAAATTTAAAAGCACAAGCCTCTGGGTTTTTTTTTTTGAACAAAATAATTTATTTCTTAGGAAGATTTTACACAACCCAACATTTCCATAAAAGAGAATAGAACTTAGCTTATTTTTCTTTTGTTACAAATGAACTGACTAAAAAACTTAACCTTAAAATTTAAGTAAAATTCATCTCTTGTTAATGTGCCAGAAATAATCTTAAATAAGGACTACTGAAAGCTGAAAATTTCTATAGGTAAAGGGTAAGAATGTTACAATTGGAAACGAACTTGTCTAAAGTGTCATCCCTTAACATGCATTAAAAAAAAAGGATTTATAAATATAAAGTTAGAAGCATTTTTTAGCTAAACCGTTTTTGTCTGTTTATCTTAAGTTTCAGGTGAGGAAACTTGGAGACACTTGAAAGTGGATTTAGCTTGTTTTAGGAATATCAGTTGTAAACAAATGGAAGATTTGTATTAAAAATTAGGAAGACAATAGGGCCTACAAATTTAAGAAAAAGCAAATCCCTATAATAGTGAAGGAACTAATTCATGTTCTACCCTTTCTTCCAGTTACAGGTTTCATTAATGGATCAAAAAATAATCAAACGTCGCACATCTATCAAAAATAAAAAAATAAGACCGTGTGTTGAAAAGTTAGTTATTTTTTGGCGCTTAGCAGCCATTAACTCTGAACGCAGCTGTATGATATAAATTATAATTTTTATTTATATTTAAATATTTATTTATATTATTTAATTATAACTTATAATACTGATATGCATTTTTTTACCTTTCAGTCTGCTTCACGAGAAAAAACAACTGGTTTTAGTAAACTCAACTATCCTGAATCCTAATCTATATTCAGTATTTTTGTATCAGGTCTAGTTTTTTTATTAATTTGCACCTTAAACTCAAAAAAAGAAATTTGGCGAACTTCATAATTAAAATAAAAATTAATTAATGGGATAATCTGAGTTATGAAAGTGTCAAGACAAGTGAAAAACACTTAACTAGTATAAAAAATCTTACATTGATTCTGCTGATACAAGATTGGTTAGTTGTCTCTCGAAATCTTTCGCCGTTTTGATGCTCTGCGGTGAGTCTCAGAATACTCCCTTTTTTTATGCACCAACAATAAACCATCAACATAGATTCATTCCACTTGCCCTGATATCTCGTTTCCAATATTTTGATATCTTGATGAAACCTTTCACTCTTCTCCTCACTCACAGCACCAAGATTTTCAGGGAAATAATTGATGTGGCTGTGATGCGACTTCCCAGCCCGTTGTAGCTTCTCAGCTTAAGTCAGGAGTATTGCGGGTTGACAACACCTGGGCGTTGTCAAAAAAAAGCATTATTTTTACCTAATAATAAACTGTTTAACGTAGGCTTATTGCAATTATTTTTACCTGTCACAGATATGACATCTATATAATATGTATATAAAAATAGGTATATAAAATATAACATCTATATATAGATATATAAAAATAGGTATATGCGCGTATTCGCGTGCAACGTTGGTCAAAATTTCAAAGCAATCGGTGAAGCACTTTCGGAGATTTAAGATTTTGAACAAACGAACATTTACTATTTCCTTTTTTAAAAGCTAGTGCAAGCCCAACGTAATATTACTTTTAATGTTTATAAACTAATATAGTACATCTTAGGTTCAGAGTAATTTTGGATGTCACAGGCTCACAATCTTTTATCCGATTTACCGAATACCGAAACGCTAAAAACCAAAAGTTTTTTGTGTCCTGAATGGAGTCACGCGTTGACCAAACAATGACTCGCGCCATACCGTAAATAGGATGTGACATGAATACAAGGTCTCCTACATAAACTATTACAAGACTAACTAGCTAAGACTACAGGGATCGTCTTTAGAGTATAATTTTCAAGATAACACTATATTCATTGGCTTTTGAAAACTAAAATTAAATGATGCTAAACCCGAATATCTGTTGAAATTTGATACTAAACAAATTGGTATCCTTGAAACGAAGAAATAAAGTTATTTAATATCTTAGCAAGATGAAAGTTTACCTGTTACATCTTCATCTTCATCGCAATTCATTGCTGTATTGTTTTTATTTTTTACACTGTCGAAAATATCCGATTCAGTTAGTGTTTCTGAGGTGTCAACTTCAAAATCAAGTGAAAGATAATCAGCACATCATCGTTCATTTCTTCTTTTACCCTCAGCTGTATCCACATTTCTTTCATTTCCTCCAAAGGAATATTAATAATAAAAACATTTCAAGGAGAAAAAAAAAAATAGATACCACAAAAAAGTTCGTTAAATAGAAAGTGCACTTCCCTATTTGGAGGTTATTTTACGAAGAAATTAGCCAACTGTTCTTGGTTCCAAAGAAAAGTTCGCAAAATAGAGAAATTCGCAAAATAGAGGTTCGTTAAATAGAGGTCCGACTGTACTAAAGAAAGGATCACATAAGACCTTCTTTTAATTCCGTAACAATACTCTGATACCCTTTCACCCCTATTTTTTCAAGTTCTCAGTCCCGACGCCTGAGGGGACTGCCTTTCTAGGTTAGACGAACTGTAGCATCGTAGGCATATCAATGGGAGGGGTTATGATGGTTGTAGTCGTTCAGCCAAAAAAGAAAAGTCCCCTTATCCGAATGCGGGGGGGGGGGGTTACAGACAAACAATTTACTTTCCAACCAAAACCCAAAGGTCTTCCACAACTTAACATCGCCCACACAATCAAAAGCCTTGCTGTAGTAGATAAAACAGAGTTAGATATCCAACTTGAATTCTCTTGTCCTCTCCATTCTCCATCTTAAATTGACATATCTTGTTCCTCTACCTTTTCTAATGCCTCTCTATTCCTTTGTAATTATCTTTCGTGTATGGTTCCAGCCGTTTTTGTAAGATCTTGAGCAAAACCTTGCTTACCTGAGGAATCATACAATAGTTCTGTATTTACTACATTGTTTGGGATCACCTGTCTTTAGTATTGTTAAGAAAACTGATCTTTTTCAGTCTAAAGGTCATCTGATCGCGGTCCAAATTTGTTGACATAGCACTGTTAAAATTTTAATGAATTGTTTTGCAACAATTTTACATAATTCAATAGAATATCATGGATATCAGGAGCTTTCTTCTTCCCATGTTGCTTATTGTCCACCTTACCTCACATTCCATCGGCAATAGTTCCATGGTGTATTCCTTATTGGCCTCATATTTTTCAGTCATTCTGCAGCCACGTTTAAATAGATTTTCTGTGTATTCTCTCCATCTATCTTCGATTTCAGTACCCGCCATGAGATCTATTCCCTTATCATCTTGAGCACTCCAAACCTAGGCAAACTTGCTACAGATTTGATTTTCTTGTAAAAGTCACGGGTTTTTCCCTTTTCTGTCATTGTTTTTTATTTGCATGCATTCTTGATTGAAATAATGTTTCCTATCTTTTCGTGCTTCGCGTTGAAAGTCTTCATTTAAGAGTTGCTTTTCCTGCTTATCACCTAAAACTTTCATCCTCCTTCTTTCAGCAGCAATCTTCTTATACTTTTTCTAAGAGTTAGTCTTACTACCTAGATTTCATACATTTAGGTGATGTTTGCTTACATTACGGGCCTAATATTTGCCCATTTTGTAGCTCAACCAGTGTACGCAATGATTTACATAAAATTTCTAATTTAAGAAGATATTTGCAATGTGATTAAATTTCGTTTTATTAAATGTGTTATTAGGAGATATTTTGTTTAAGATCAAAACTTTCTAGCTGAAGAAAACATTTTAAATTGCTAAAAAGCTCCTTAATATGATGAAAGTCTTTACAGCTACGTATTAGCCATTCAAGTATAACCAAGCGGTCTAGGCAATGGCCAACTGGCTTCTCTCATATGCTTGAATCTGGGTTAGAATCCAGGCCTAGCATGATGTTTCCATTCTTTCCTACATTTGTATTCTTCTTCTTTTACTCTCCTTTCGACTGCCTAAGGCCGTTTTGTATTTATTATTGAGGTCATACAACAGGCCTCAGGTCATGGTACTAGTAGAATGTGTCCATAGTCCAATAAAATAATAAGACATTGCTATTCATTTCATCCTATGGTTATTAAGATTTGCTTATTAATATTAAAAAATGATTTATACTGATATTTTTCATCATATTTTATTTCTGTTAGGGCTAATCTATATACCAGGTGATCGAAATTAACGAGGAGGTGTTTAGACCAATCTACAGGAAAAACTACTGGGCGAATCGCAACCAAATTTCGTCATGAAAATTTTCTGGTTTTCCTTTATGGGCGCTGCTGTCCCCATAATTTGTATATTGCCTAACTTATCTAACAAATATCGGCAAAAAAAAGAGTTAATGCGCAATAACTTTGTAGGAATCACACATTGCAGTAACATCACAGATACGGTTCAAGTGCCCTCCAACGCCTTGCTCTACAAATTGCATTCTCTGCACAATACACTCGACAACAGAACGCAACTGACATGCAATGAGTTATATCAGTTGACATGTTGAGAAATTCTGTCTTTTAATACAGCTAAGTTCGGCCTTGATTATTATTATACATTGCTGTGATAAACAAGGCTCTCTAAGTAGATACACAGCCAAAAAAAAAAACAAAACACACACACACACAAAAAAAAACACAGGGGGTTAGATCTGGTGGTCGGGGAGGCCATGCTGTGGGAAATGATCTGCTAATTACTCCTTCGTCCGAAAATGTTTACCGCAGTAAGGCTTTTACGGGCAAAAATTATGTGAGGAGGTGCACCATCTTGCCTGAAGATTGTGGTGTCGACACAATTCCTCTGTTGAAGTGATGGAATTAGAAAGCTCAGGAGCATATCGGCACATCTGGAGCCATTTACAGAACTTGTCACTGGCTCCGATGCAGTGTTTTTCAAAGAAGTAAGGACCGATGATGAAAGATACCGTGAAGCCACAACAAACCGATACCTTTGGTGAATGCAATGGAATTTGATGATGTCAGACCAAATATGGCAGTTATGAGTGCTTACAGCATCATTAAATGGAAATGAGACTCATCACTCCACAGTATTCGCCAAGGCCATGCATCATCCATCATCATCTGAGCAACGAATGTCAAGACAAATGCTTTTCGCGTATCATAATCACCAGCAACCAATTGTTGATTGTGGGATATTTTATAGGGGTAAAACCTCAAGACATGTCGCAGAACTCTCCACACTGTTGCATATGGCATGTCGAATTGCCGTGATATTGCACATGCACTACTTCTACCATGTGCATTTGCGATTTCCTGCTATACTATTGCAGTTGCAACTTCGTCTGTTCTCTGCATCCTGGTGGACTTACGACCTCGTTCGGTTTTTACAACAAAAGTTCCTGTCTCATTAAAACAAAAATCATTTTCCGAAGATTAGTAATCGTAAGTGGATCTCTACATAAACCTTTTAAATCCCGAAAACAGCAGAAGCATTGCTGTATCGTTGATAGAAGTTTAACCAACGATCCTTTAAGGTGAGCATCTTGACTCAGCGCTATAGTCGTGGATTTGTGAAGAATGCTTTGTGACTCCTTTTATAGACAGAGTGTGTTCGATTACGTCGCAATATGCAAACTATGGGGACAACAGTAAAGTCACTGTATGGTCTTTGCGTCCAAAGACAAGTATGGACATCTCTCCGTATGGCGCCATTTTCGAGACAACGCACTGACGTGAGTCGCGCAAAGCGCTAACTACGTTTTCCATTTAATTTGTTTTTTCATTGTATTTGAAGGAACTTTACAGTAATATCATTATAAACCTTATCTACAATGTTTATTTAATGTCAAAATCGTTGATTTATGGTAGTTAGCTCATTATAGACGAAGTCTATTACTTTCATATCAAAACTTATGTTAGTAGTTAAAATGAGTAAAAATAAAAAAAAAAAAATTGTAATAAATCATGAAAAAAATAAAATAAAATAAAAATAAAAATATAAATATATATATACTTATAAACTATTTTGTCTATGATACTAATAACATTTCGTTTCCTACCTTTCGTTGATAATGTTGATACAAATTGCGAAATTGCGAAACAAATGTGGATTCTAAAAATTAATACAACTAAAGAGTAATTTTTATTATTCAAAACTACAAGTAATACGAGTAAAATTTTCAAGCAAAAAAAATTAGTCTATGTGTTTTAATGTATATTATTGTATTCATTTATTGCGTGAATATTACGTTAGTTCGTCTAATTGTACATACTATATTTATGCAAATTTCCTGAGTAAATTAGGTACCTGAAGGTTGTTAATTTTTAATTAATTGTAACGTAGTGGATTGTCGATCATAAACATTATTAACGAAAAAACCGTTTTAATTGGATACGTCTTGAATTATGGAACTAAATTTATTTAATATTTACTTAATATTTATTTGGATTATATTTTAATCCAAAGAATAAAATACAGTTAAAGAATTTCTAACCTACTTACGTTTATTTATTTTTTACTAGTATTCACATAATGAAATTTTTTACAGAAGAATATATAAACAACATACAAACCAATGAAATAAATACATATTTATTGAACAAGATAATAAAAACATTAAGAGTAAATATATAAGGAAACAAACATACTAAAATATAATATAACAGTAAATACATAATTTAATAGATATTATTATAGTTTAGTTTTTCCTCAGGACGATGGACAAAAATCGTGGGCACAGCATTTGGTTTTAATTTTCGTTTCCCGTCAGCACGATGTTTTTCAAATTGATCTTCTGTGAAATGTTTCTGTAATTACAGGAAAACAACAATTATTGTTTTAAAAATAGAGGTTATTGTTTTAAAAATAGAGGTTATTTTTTTATAAATAATAAATGTATTCTAGAAGAAAATAAATACTTACTTCACAGAGTCCTGCATTTTTATACACAAAATCTTTCCTGCCAACGATGTCGAGCCAGCATTTCAAACGAAGTTTATTTCGTTCTCCCGTCGGAAAGCTAAAAAAAAGCCCTGTTCTGTTGCTACACCCGAAGGCAGCACAACCAGGCATTCTATTTTACAAAAAAAAAATGATAAAAAGTATGAGCAAGTGATGTAGTCGCCTCGCAAAATCAGCGTCTAATGTAATGTCGTCGAGCACAAGTTAAGCGATGTCTCGAAAATGGCGGACATGGGGTCACGTGGCGGTCTTCAGCCAATCGCGTATTCGCATTGCCGGCAAATGCCAAGATCAATCGCTTTCCATACTTGTCTATGGACGCAAAGACCATACAGTGACTTTAGACAACAGCGCCACAATGCACCCTTAGCGGCCGAAATTTGAACTACTGTATTTGTTTTTTCTTCAGAAATCGAAACTGCATACTCAGGACATTACGAAATTTGGTTGTATTTCGCCCAGTAGTTTTCCCTGTAGAGAGGTCTAAACACCTTCTGCTTAGTTTATATCATCCGGTATATAAAACAAAAGTTGATTTTTTTCTGACCCTATCTCCTCCGAAACCATAAGACACAGAAATACAAATAAAGTGTCAAATGTTAGATATAGTATTGAGGATGCTCACATAATTTTTATCTATGTGGGTCAGCCGGAAGTCACGTGACTTACTATCAAACATGAGGTCTCCGAGACGTGCTCGGGAGTTGTGAGAAGCGGTGACGGGTGGTGAGAAATCCAAGATCACGTGATCACAGGTTTGCTAGTAAAACTCTAAAAACGCATTAATTCAGTATCTAAATGTTCAATTATTGATGCCTCACTTTGGAAATTAAGTAAAATATTTTAATCGAATCATCGAAAAATTCTAAAATTTTAAATATGATTTTTATTATTAATGCTATTCCAATTTAAGAAATTTTAAGGAAAATTACTTAATTCTCAAATCATTGAGAATCTTAATAGCAAGATTCCAAAAGATGTAAATTAGGAACGAGAATTTAAAAGAAAATTTCAATAAGATAAGAAAAATTCAATCCATTCTAGGTTGATGGGAAAAACAAAAGGCAGCATATTAACATTAATTGCTGTGTAGTGACAATATATCTATGTTTTGGGTTCAAGTACTTCAGAATATTTGACCAATTTTTTTTTGTTGATTTTTAACACGAAATGTTTGATAATAATTTCACTGGTAATTGAAAATTATTTGTCAATATTTTTTTTTCTTTCTAGATTAAAAAATAAAGGTATCTTTACGCGTAATTTCCCTCAAAAAAACTTAAACGAGAGACATCGGAAGTATTTTCCAGGCAAAATTCCTTCCTTCATTTTACTATATAAACTGAACTGATAATGTACATGAGTTTCATGTAACTATTATTCAGTTACAAATATCTCTGAACTGGAGTGCTTTATCTTCTGCCTTTCAACTCCTAGAAATTTTCAAGCAATTTTTTATTTTTATTTTGTTACTGTAAAAGGTTTTTACACCTTCCATTCTCCTTCAAACGGGTCTTAGGGTCTACCCAGCCCTCTGTACTGGTTTCCTGGGGGTGTAGGCGGAGGGTTGATCAACCGACCTCATCTCAGTTCCGTTGGTAAGAAATGATGGAGCCATACCTTCATTTATTCATTTATGGGCCTTGGAACAAACCTAACTGTAAAAGTAGGTTTTTAATTTTTGCTTGATAACTCACCAATGCTTAGATAAGAAAATCCGAAGCTTTCATCTTGTAATTAGGTAGTAGCGTGTCTCTGTACACATTGATGTCATCCAGAGAAGTAAGTCATTTTGAAAAGTGGGGCAAGATACCAGGATAAAATAACTTCCTGACTCGGAATCTTTTCTTGTTTTTTTTCCTTCGGATAGGCTCTAGAGTTGACTGAGCCTCTATAAAATAGAAATTAGTTTCTTTCCGAAGAGTAAAGGCGGGTGAGCATTAGGCTGACCATCGAATCTCAACTTGGTCCAATAATTGTTGAAACGTCCGAAGCCAACATCTTCGTCGCCCCCTTGCGCCAACGGACACTAGAAATACTTATCTTCTTAAAACGCTGAATGACATAGTAAAAAAAGTTTAAGTTAAAATTGTTTTTGCTTTTTCTTTTTGTGATACTTTACTCCATACATCCACAAATATACACTTATTTGTAAGTTTTTGAATGTTGATTATGTAATCACAATATATCAGCAAATTTTCATTTTAAAAATTTACGTCTTTTACTTTTGTAAGTACCTTGATTTACACTCACTTCCAAAAGTTAAGCACGGAGAGAAAAAATGTTAATTTCCGTAAGAGATCTGAATTAAAGAAGCTGAAATTTGCTGCAAAGATAGAAGGAAGTATGCAAATTATATAGATAACAGCCAATCCCGGTTTCGCGTCGAGAAATATGCAAAACATGCAGTCGTATAAAAAGCCGGCATTGTGAAGGGTTACAGGAGTTGCATGTAAGTGCTGATGAAAGGTGTTTAGAACATTCGTACGATTTGCTTTCAAGCTAGACGTGTTTCTATGGCTTCCAGAAGACGAATGGAAGATTCTGAGCGCTGGCGGGCTGTCGGACGCATTGAAGCAGGACAGTCTATAACAGATGTTGCTCGTTTCTTCGTCATTCCATCATTTCCCGATTATGGAAACAATTCCAAACCAGCCAAACAGTTGTCCGAAGACCTGTAGCCGGTCGTCCAATTTACGACCCCTGCGGAAGATCGATATATTGCTATTGTAGTCAAACGGAATCGAAGATCGACCTCTACACGTGTGACATCTATGGTTGTAGCGGCCATTGATAAGATGATATCTGCCACTACTGTTCGTCAAAGGATAAACATGAATGGTCTGTATGCCCGAGTACCACGAGTTTGTGTTCCTTTATCCGTCCAATTCAGAGGGGCACGATTACAGTGGTGCCGCCAGCATGTGAATTGGACTCTGTCTGATTGGGGTAACGTTATGTTTCCAGATGAGTCCACATTGCCCTCCAACTCGATGATAAGCGTGTAAGGGTCTGGAGGGAACAAGGCAGTCGCAATCGGCCCCAGAACATCCCGCATTCCCCGCGGTGGAAGCATCATGGTCTGGGCAGGGATTTTGTTAGGATATCGCACCGACCTGCACATCTACAGGCGAGGTTCTCTGACGGCTGTATGGTATAGAGATGAAGTCCTAACCCCATTGTGAAACTGTACGCTGCAGCAGTTGGTCCTTCTCTCGTTTTAAATGAACGATAATGCGCGTCCCCACAGAGCTGCCATTGTTGACGACTTTCTGGAGAGTGAGGGGATTGCGCGTATGGAGTGGCCGGCTTACTCGCCGGACCTTAATCCAATTGAAAATCTTTGGGATGCCCTCGGCCATGATGTATGTCGACGTTTCACACCTCCAGCCACTCTCAGAGCTTTAGAAACTGCTCTATAGGAGGAATGGCGACTACAGGACTCTGCGGTGATTGAGCACCTCGTAACAAGCATGATCACACGCTGTAAACTTTGTATGCAGGTGAGGGGTGCTCACATACCCTATTAATGTCGGTTTTTATTGTTTGTTTTGAATTTAAACATCATTTTGTTAATGATGCAAATCTGACGTCATCTTATAATTTATGAAAATTCAATATCTCTATATGTAATTCTTTGTTTTGTTTCATGAATAAACATAGAGCTACTGACTTGCAGCATTTCATGTCAATCAAAGCAGAACTTGTCCATTGTTTCGCATTTTACCGTCCATGCTTAACTTTTGGAAGTGAGAGTATATTTAAATATATACAAGATGTCCCAAAATTAGACCGACAAACTTCGGGTGATTATCAAGGACACCAAAACTAGTAATTTTTGTCAGTCAACACATGTCCTCAAATGCCCATGGGTTGAATACTCGTTTCGGTACAAGATGGAATCAGTCGAGGCATTAATAGTTCTGAGCACAGAAGAAAAGATATTTTTAGTCGAATATTACAAACCGTTCGCACGATTTAGGACGACAAGATGGACCCAGCTTTGGTATGGCTTCAGCCTACGTTTCGGAAACACTCCCCAAATGGCAGTGTGATTCTTGGAGTAAACCAAAAATTCCGACAAAAGTTAGTGTGGTGACAGCGTAAAGGGTACACCGGACGGCCATGACAACAAACGAGAAACACGCCCAGGGCTGGATTAAGACCTTTAGAGGCCCTAAGCACTAAGAAGATTATGGTGCCCCCATATATATGTAATTCAAAATATAAACAATACTAATAAGTCATAAAATAAAATTTTATTTCTTGAAATGAAACAAACTTACCGTAAGATGGAAAAATTTTATCTCAGAATTTGTAAACTGAAAAGTGAAGTTGCTGGGAGCCCGGTATAAATAGTAGCGTCAGCGTGATTCGAACCCGCGCAGTAGCAGGCCGTCTGAAATAAAGTTAATCACTGCCACTGCTACATGAGGAAAAAAAAAACACGCTGTCGTCACCACCATGGCACCATGTACAAAAATATGCACGAAGATATCACCACCAATCCACCTCCATATGATAAATAAAAATCATAAAATACCTTGTGTGCGAGTTGAAAATAAACTCACATTCAATCGGGGGCGAAAAAGTTTACTTTTAACTCATAAAAACAACTTTTTGCTCCAGCACATGTAATCCTTACGCAAACACTTCCAACGCAGTCTGGTGGTCAAGTACATAGATAAGAAGGACACAGGACTCTTAATCAATCATCACTTCGGAAAATTATAGCTTATTCTTCAATTAACCATATAAGATGAATTTTTGCATTTTTGCATTTACGAAAGATCACTAAGTCCCAGCATGTCATAGATATTCAAATTGGTCCAAGGTACATTTGTCAAAACATATCGTAATGAAAAAAACATCCAGTTGTTCCACTCCAAGTAAAGAACTTTTTTTTTGTTCTGACGCTAAATGAATTTCTTTATATATTCAACCCGATACTTCAACATATTAAAGAATATATTTGAGTATCTACGAGAGAGGCAAGAGGTGAAAAGTTTCAGGTAATTGTGAATGTGCCGAATTTTCATTTGTTGTTTTTTTTTTTCTTTTTATGATAGCAGATACCTCCCCTCTCATAGTGATTCGAGAAACTTTCACTACCTGCGGGAAATCCTGTAGCCCATTGTTTTGCTCTTTGTGTCCTGCATGCCAGGAGCAATTTTCCAACAGGATAAAGTATGTCCTCACACTGCCTCCAAGTAATTCAAACCTTTCCTTCCCCAGCCGAGATTTATTCCCAGTTGAACATATCTGTGTTCAATGCTAAAAATGCTAAAAGGTCAACAGAATCCATCATCGGAGAGTAGCAGCTGCAGTTGCAGTTAGCTTGGCGTGATCTATCACAAGACAACATCAGGACTTCGTTTCACTCCACGTCATACCGAATATCAATAAGCTAAGCAGACAGAGATGGCTCAATATGATACTAATAATGTAACAATGATAATGCTGTTGTTCAATAAAAATATGTATTTTCACTGTGAAATCTGAATCACTTCCAATTCTCTTCATTCAAATACAAGAAAGTTTCATTCAAATTGAACAATTCCTTCATGGCGCTTCGATTTTTTTTTTGACTGTATTTTTTAATTTGCAAAAAAATCCGATTACTTCCTATATTGCCTAAGTATGATATTTTATATTTTCTTTTAATTCTTTTAATGATTTCGTAGGCATTGTTAACTCTCTAACATTTAAATAAATAGCAATAGTCACTTTACAACATCAACATAATAATAGTCTTCTTTTATTCAAATCATTAATAAACTGAGGTAATAAAAAGCAAACATGATGATACCTTATTATTAAAGAATCGTCAATGCTTCACGATGACTGGGATAGAATTTCAAGTCTTTAAATCAAAGCAGACGAACGATAATTTGTACAGAAATAAAACTGTGATGATGTACAGGTAACCCTACATTAATACTTAATAATTCTACGAAAATTCTTTATTTTCAATTATTTATTAATCGAGATTATGAATTAATACAAAGCAATTTGTGTGTTGTTTTAACGTATTTTACAATTTGAAGTAACTGTTCTATTTCATTATTTCCATTTAGATTAACATTTAAATTTAAAAGAAATTGTTAAATTTTTTTATACATTATAAATTTCATAATCGAAAATGAGAACAAAAACAGCACCTGAATAAATAAAAATTGCCTCTGGTTCAGTTGCTGTTTTGGTTCTCATTTTCGTTTATTAAACATTTTTCACAGCATGTTAAATTTCTGATT
>JAFIDM010012231.1:127105066-127125827 GCA_023159025.1 Thereuonema tuberculata | reverse complement strand
AATAATACTTTTTGAAAGAGCAAAAAATAAATAAATAAATAAATAAAATTGAAGAATTTCATATTAAGCTAGGATTAAAAGTTTAATTTTTAATACAACTTAAAACTCACATATTTACTACATCTTTATGCAATAACTTCGTTTCGAATTAGTAATTTATAAAAACAAAATTATAAGGAATCTACTTGTTTTGCAAATCGCTTGGAGCCATGAGATTGAATACAGCTTTAGATCAAACGACAGAATTTCGAAAAACTAACGGTAAAATGGTGAATCACAAATTTTTTTAATTTGTTTTTATTTATTTAATTAAAAAAACAACAACAAAGCAAGCTACTTAGCCTACCAGAGGAAGCTTTAGTTTCTCTAAAAATAGCTCATTTACGTAGGAATTATCTTTCCAGTCAATTTCAAGTAAAGAAGACCTTGATCTTACGGTACTCCGATCAGAAAATTCCATGATGTCGGGATTATGGAGTTGCAGTTTTAAATCCTAAAAGAAAAAGATGAAACTTATTTATTTAGGCATTACATATTTAGTCTAAGCATTTATCGCCGTTAACCCCTCCTCAGACTCTGTCCCCCTCTGATAAGCAGGTTGATTTTCGAAGATTGTGATAAACATTCTTGTCCCTCATTTTTCTTTATATTTTTTCATCTTTACACCTTCTATGCTCGTTATAGGACTCCTACTCGAAAATAATGTCAAGATGACCTGCAGAAAATCACGTCGGCCTGATGGGACAAATTCGCAGGTCATATATTTGACTTTCTTTCTTTACAGCAAAATGTAATGAACTCTTTCCTAAAGCTCTTCTGGTGGTGTAAAAGATTGCAAAAACAAAATGGCTTCGTCATTTCTACTTACAGTATTTCATTACTTCGTTGTCTCCATGTAGGCTATTTAGTTAGCTATTTTAATTAGCTTTAAAGGACTTTTGCATTTGGCTAAAATTTGTATAAAATTCACGGTAAAATGAAAAACAGCCAGCAAAGGAAGAGCGATTTTTATTTTATATACGCGGATGGGATCTAAACGCAGTTTTGAATGTTTATAGAGGAAACCACCCGTCTCCGGAGTCGTCCGTAATTTCTGCTCATAGAAAGCTGTTAAAAACAAACTTCTCAGTCCAATTTTACCTTTATTTTTCAAATATCAATAAATAAATTATATGCTTTTATTTTATAAACATGCTATCTATTTTAGCGATTTTTTTTTTATTTCTTTTCAACAATATAATAGTTTATTAAAATAAATTATTTCTGTTTAGATGTGATCAAGTTTTATAATGCCAATTACATATATGCCAATTAAACAACAATTCATTAAAAACAATAGAATAATAAATATTTTTCGCTATTATATTTTATTATTATAAATCTGAAGTCTTATTTGTCTGAAGCGAATCAATATTTTTATTAATAGTTTAACAGTTGCACAAACACATTTAAAACATAACAATGGTTGAGACCAAATTTTTTACAAGTGACATCCCTTGTAAATGTCACTTGTAAATAATTTGGTCTCATCCATTGTTATTATTAATAATTCAAATGCGCAGTTTGAATTTTATTGCATTAAAAAAAATCATTGAGGCCTGTACATTGATGGCACATGAATTTTCTCACTAATGGTTCATTGGTGAGTTTTTCATTGTTTATTTATTTTATCCTTTGAGGCACCACTGCGCTTTCCATGTAACATTTAAAACATATTCAAAAATAAAGAAAAAAGTATTATTGGTGTTATTATGCTAGGTAATTTTAATTTCAAATTACAAAATAATTTTATCAAAGGCAGCACGAATATACAAAGGAAGCTTACATAATTGTAATAAACAAATAAAAAGTTTTATCTTAAATTAACCAATGTACAGCTGAATATTACCTAGTAATGAAAAAAAATGGCGTACTTAGCTTGAATTTCGGTTTAGATTTCTATCCGATTTTATTAAAATAAGGAGACACTTGAATAAGGAAAATAAATAAATAAAATGAAAATGAGTGTAATGAACAGCAAAATGCTGTAATCTTTAATATTAAGAGTTCTTTTATAATTCAGATTAATTTATTTTCTGGAAAATAAATAACTTCTTTCACTCCCTGTTTGTTTTTGTTTTGTTTTCCTTTAGCTCCTAAAATTTTCATTGAAAAATACTGTTTTATCATATCTTTATTTGTGTCTTATATATTGTTATATCCGAAGAAAGGATTTTTTTTAATCTTCGTATATAAATAGTAATATAATCCTTTAAAAAAAATACACAGACTTTCAAACTCAGTTATTAAGATACTAATAAATAATACTTTTTAAGTTTGTTTATTACAAGCTTCCTTTGTAATTTCGTCTGGCCTTTCATTAAATTAAATTATTTTGTAATTAAAACATTAAAATTATGTTGTATAATAATAATAATAATAATAATAAGCCCCTAGTAACCTACCTCCTACCGGTGGGGGCGGGAACTACTCTAGCTTTAGGGTAGGCTAAAGGGTCCAACCATTTATGATGAGATCTTGTTCTAATATTGAATTGCATCGGGTGTGGCGCAGGATAAAGTCACCCGCGTTCGGGGGTTAGGCAGAGGCCTCCGTTCGAAAAATATATCACAGTCTCCCGCAGGTGGTGGTGGAGAAAGACGCACCCCATTCTGTAGTATGGCTACCACAATGCCCGAGCATCACTATCCAGCCCGAACGGTCGGAAGTATTTCGTCTGTGTCAGAGCAGGCGACCACCAAGACTGGGAATTTAGTCAAAATAAAACATTTGTTTTCGGCGAATACGATAATTGACAGGTACGGAGACGCTTTATATTGTATTAAAAATAATAATAGTTCAGTTGAACTATTCAATCAGTTGTTAAGTTCAGCTGTTTAAAGTAATTTTTAAAAAAAATTCTGGCTATTTAAGAAATGGTTTAAGTCAAAGCATCTATAAAATGAGGAATCACTTACTTCTAAATCTTCTTCACCAGCAATGATTCTTTTGTATAATTTGTGGTTGTTTTCGCATTCTATAAATTGTTCGATGGATTCCCTAAATTTTTTTAAACAGGAAAATTGATACTCCGAAACAACTGTGTGTTCGTAGACATATCGCCCATGATTCTCTTCTCCATCTTCTTCTTCACGAACACTGCAAAAAAAGAAAAGGATTTTAGAAACAGAAGTCAACTAAAAGAGTAAAATAGTCTAGTAACTATTTTTAAAAAATTTCAAAACTGTTTACTTAAATCTATTAGTTATTTTAACAAAATATTAAAGTATTGTGAACCTGGATAGAATCCATCAGACTAACTAACTACACAGTGGAAGATGGAACGAGCAGAGTAATATAGATTAAGGGTGACCAGACCCAGATTTCTTTTTTTTTTTTTTAAGAAACGACATGAATACAAGATTAAATCTCGTAATGACAAAATAAAATCTCGTAATGACCACGTACGTGAACCCTTTTGGATGGCTTCTTGTAAGCCTAATTAAAGTCAAGATCTAATTGTGGTTCATCCTGGCAGGTCTCAAGTATCGTCTATCGTTGACCACAGTTCTCACATTTGCAAGAGAAAATATTACCTGGAACAGTCTTGCGAAGCGATCTCAAATGATTAGAAAGGTTCGTATAGTTTTATCTTGTGCAAGGTTTTATTGCAATCAGTCATCTTTTGTAGCTATTATCCAATGTTTATAAAAGACGAGCGTTCGATGACGGCAACTCAACCGCCCTAAATAGTTCACTGTGGGTGCCTTTGGTGATCATCACTACCGATCGAGCACTGATAGGACCATCGACGAAAACCTCTTTGACTCACGATCTTTCAAAATATTTTTTATAAAATTTGTATAATATACAAAGCAACATCATAACATTAAAATATATTTATAACAGTTCATTAAAATAAATTTAAGCATTTAAGATTAAAAAAATATAACATTTAGACAATTGAAAAAAAAAAAAAAAAAAAACACAACAAAACAAAAATATATCCTAATAAACAAATACTTGTGACAGTCCTGTTAGGATCGTTAGAAAATTAAGAACATGCGTAACAGGACGATTCAGGGGCCTCCTCATCTAAATTGATTGAAAATTAGGAGTAGATAAAAACCACTCCAAAACTTTTCCAGGGAACCAAAAATTAAACAATATTAAAATTCAAAATTACTTAAAACATCAAATAAACGTTTTCCCCGGGAACTATCTTTACAGACCAGTCAATCGGTCGTGATTTTCCTAAATTTTCCGACTTAGGATGATTCTTAACCAAAATCATTTGATCTACTTCTAGAAAGTTTTCTTTAAATTTCTTTGTCTCCTATAACCTTATTCTTTTGTGCCGATTTATTTTTCCGATTTTTCTCAATAAAATAAAAAATGGAAGAAAACCACTCCTCGCTACTAAACAACCCAGAATAACCATCTCCCGAATTTTCGTGCTTAATGAATTCCCTGCCAAAATTTGCATAACAGGGAATCATACGAGTGGCTTCATTTATGGAAGTTCTCAAACAAAAAAGAAGTTTATTAAGATTTTCATCCTCTAATGATCATTTTCAATGAGCGGACTTCATCATCCATTTAAAATATGAAACAATTTTCTTCAAGCGAAGCCTACAAAAGGAGAAGCAAAAACGACAAGAGAAGAGAAACTGAAATGAACCTGAAATTTACCACATGTCTCTGTTATAATCTCATCAAAATGTTTAAAATCGATTGAAAAATTTCATACACACAAAAAGCAGAAGATAATTATTGAAAAAATATTTTTTTTTTAATATACCACGTTTTTAAGACGGACTTAAAAGTATAAAATAATTTTTCCTAGCCCCATACAGATAGTCCTGAAACTTTGTGACTGTAAATTTTTCATAGCTATGAAAATACTTGTAAGATTTAAAACGAAAAACGTGGGACGCATGCAATAGATAATTGAGATGGTATAGATGGAGTGCATATTATCTTGCGCCCAAGTTTTTCGTTTTAAATCTTACAAGTATTTTGATAGCTATGAAAAATTTACAACCACAAAGTTTCAGGACTATCTGTGTGGGGCTAGGAAAAATTATTTTATACTTTTTAGTCCGTCTTAAAAACGTTATATATTAAAAAAAATATTGATGTTTAAATTCCTTAGTTAAACTTAACATATAAAATAATGACCTCAAATTTCCGATAGTTCTTCCAACTTTTAAATCTCTCATAGGAAAAGTGTCCATCCAACCTATACATACATACATAAACTAATATGTAAGAGTTATCTTTTTGGGACCTAGAATAAGGCCCCATGAAATCCAAAGCAAGACACTCCCATCGATTTGGTATATTGGCTAAGCCATATTTCCCAATTTTCGCTGAAACCAAGGTTTTATTAACTGACAATTTACAAGTAAGTACATATTCTTTAATGTCTATATACATCTTCTGCCAAAAATGTAATCTCTAATTCTTTGGGAAGTTTTAAAGATCCAGAAGATTCCATGTTATGAATTTTCGTGCCATTACTTAAGAATGTTTGGAACAACTTTTCTTAAGACTAAAAAAATTAATCATATTTAGACAACAATTATATATCCTAATATTTCGTATTTTTATTCCATCAAAAGATGAGATCTAACTGCTAACTTCTGTTTTAATTAGGCCTAAGTTTAAAACTAAAATAAATCTTGTTCTTCTGTCTTAAATTTTACAGCACACGATGGAAGATTAAATTAAGGAGTTTATGTTAAATTAACAAAATTTGTACAATGAACAAACTTTTAACAAACTATTAACAAATTGTTTATCAATACCCCGTTATTACTTAATTCAATTACACATTTATTGCGGAAATTATGTCAAAACTATAAATCACGTCATCTATGTCAGACAATTAACGTAGGATAGATCATAAAAATGATTGATGTAGCTTCTCTTGTCGATCGTTCTGCAAATAAACATGTACTTCAAATACAGAAGAAAAATCAATGAAAAACTAAAATGTTTATGTTTTGAGTAATATTTCATCGGGTTACTTAACTTCATCTGATAGTTAATAGTGCCGAATTATAAAAGGATTTAATTTACTCTTACCTTGTTTTCAAATTGCCATCAAAAAAAGCAACAAGTTCATCAATAATTTCGCTAATTGGCTCAGGACAACAGAAAGTTCTTTTAAACTCTTGCTAAAAGTAAAAGAATAAGAAAATGGGTTAGTAAATAGAAATTTTACGAAAATGTTAATAGCGTTAATAATATAAATAATATAAATTATAAAGAAATCTTTTTTTATTACATAAGAAAATTATATTTACTTTTGAATACCTAAACATCTTTAGAAATTTAATTTATAAAAATGATAGTATGTATGTATGTATTGAAGGTGGGTGGCAGAAGCCAAGCACTGCGACTAGAAGTCTATTGTACTATCCCACGGAAAATATGGACAAATGGAGAGAAAGACTGAGAAAGTATGGTGGGAGAAGTGCAGGGGAAACGGGAGAACCCCGAGAAAACCTGCCCAGCGCGGATCGTCCACCATCACGAAACCCACATGAGAACCGAACTCGGGACTCAGAGGTGAGAGGCCAATGTCTTAGCAACAACGCCAACCGCGCGGCCAAAAATGATAGTAAGTAAGAGGATAGCAATTAGCAAGATGGATAATTTACAAGAGAGAGGAATAGGAAAACAGCTAAAACTTCTATGAACAAGATTGAGTTTATATGCTTTAATTCACTGACACTACCCAGAGCTTTGTTAATGTATTCATTTAATTCATTCTTTATTGAGACTTTTCCAATTTACATTGCTATTGAGATTAATTATATTTGAGTTATATTTTTATTAAGAACGATAAAATAACGAACGGCACAAAACGCGAATTCGAATTCATCTTTAGCTGTAATTCATACCATCAATCATATAAAATCTTGCCTTAACAATTCCTTTCACTTTTAAATTTCTTTGCTACATTAACAACGGCCTCGCGGTCGGCATTGTAGCTAAGACATTGGCCTCTCACCTCCGAGTACCGGGTTTCGGTTCTCATGTGGGTATTTCATGTTCGTGGACAATCCACGCTGGACAGGTTTTCTCGAGGTTTCCCCCGCACTTCTCCCACCATACTTTCTCAGTCTTTCTCTCCATCCATCGTTACTTCTGTGGGTTAGTACAATAGACCTGCGGTCGCAGTGCTTGGCTTCCCTGCCACCCACATTCATCACCATAAACATAAAAAACATACATTAACAATTAACTTTTCTCTTGGGGCAAAACCAGAAGAGATTCTTCTTGAAACAAATCTATCCAAGACAGGTTTAGAACAAAATCTGTGGACAAAAAAATGTATTTTAGGAATTACGTTGGTGTAATTAAATAGTTCGAATATATCTTCCAGAATTAGTTTATTCCCTTTGAAAATACAGTATAACAAAAACCCAGAAAACAACTGTTTAATTACGAATTATCCTAAATTGCCCAATTGATTAAGCTGATCTGCTTTGATAATACACCCATATTCTAGATCAAGTAATACTGAATCTCTTCCTCGTTTAACTTCGTATTTGACCGTCTGTACAGACCCAAGAAAATTGGTGAACTTTTTACCTCAGCATCAAAGGCTTCTTATTGTCTGTCAACAAGGAAGAGTTCTTACTCTTCCTTGATCTCTTCGTTAGCCCGATCTCATTTTCCCAGATTCTTTTTTTTTTTCCTTTTGGGGAAAATTTAAAGGATTCGATTTACAAAGTATTAAAAATTACAATCGCTTTTGGTTAATCTGAATATATCCTAGTAAATTGGGATCGAGATTGAATAGACCTATTGAATCTGCTTACTAGGTACCATGCTATAATTTAGTAAATTTTCATTTTTAATTTTATTTCACTTTTCCGGTGATTTGTCTATTAAAAAGACAAAGTGGGATGATCGAAACTTAATAATATACCAAAGAATAGATGTCTTTTCTCAGCAAATAAAATGGATGTCTAAAAAAAAAAAAAAATAAAGGCAAAAAACAGACAATGTTTCAGAACGACAAGAGATTGGCTTTAACAAACACTCAGCCGAGAATGTTAAAGCTGGTTGCCCAGATGCAAGTACAACTACCACTTAAATATTAGATTAATTAAGTGGTTAGAATTACATTCTGAAAAAGCAATTTTTAATTTGGTTTCTTTTTCCATTAAAAAAATGCCTTTTTAAGCAAATATGGCGGGGGTTGCAGGTTACTTGACTATTAGAAAAGGGGGTGGGGATTCGAATAAAGTTGGGAAACAAGCAAAAAATTCTAGATTTTTTAAAAATGCATTATAATTATAGGGTTTTACCAAAATAGTCCTTTGTGTTTCTAGAATTTCTGTAATTAATTGTTCTCTGATAATTAATGGAATATTAGGAACGTTTATTTCCGATGCATCCAGTAATAATTCATGCAAATATTCCAGATTCTTCTTTATCTAATTAACAAAAAGAAAATATAATTATGAAGTGTTATAAACTTTTTAAAATCAAAGAAAAAAGAAAATTTGTTTCTAAAGTTAAACCAAATAAATAAATAAATGCAATGCAAATATAAGCATTTCTTTTTTTTTTTTCTTTTTTTGAGTTGAATTACTTTTATGTTTGTAAGGCCTAATTTACCTTAATTATTATTAAATAAACCTGAAATGAAATTTCAAACTCTACTGACGGATGAGCGAAGTGCTGCTTGGTAGTCGTATTAGCATACATTATACCAACATGAGATTAAGGCAATTAATAATTAGTAAGGAAAAAAAAAAAGAAAAATACGACATTTTTGTCACAAGTAGAAATTTGAATATTGTATCTTGCTTCTGTATTTTCTCTTTTTTAATATTTTAATATATTATTTTTTTAAAAAAAATAGTTAACCAAGCAGTTACCGCATTTTTTAAAAATATCTTTTTTAATTTATAATTAATCGTTAAAAATAAAAATTTTATTTATTTATTTATTTTTATTTTTTTTAATTTATTGTTACTATTTTTATTGACCTTTGAACTCTAGTACATCTTACGTTCAGCAGATGTCAGCATCTATTTCCGTTTCCTGATTGATGTTTACAAAATGGCAACTCCCTATGTATTTATCGCTTGCTGTTCTGATCGTGATCCGACCGATTTGGTGAAACGTAATTATGCTAAATCGCTAATAAAAACTTATATTCGAAAACAGATCGATAAATGAAAATATTCATTACAAGAATGATAAATAAACCTAATGATTGAAAGAATCATTAGTGTTGCAATTACTATGACAGAACCTGGAGCCCGGCTTTTTATTTTAGAAATAATCCTTTTCAGTAGATAATAATTTCCAGTTATTGTTGAGAAATACTTTACCATTAAACCATTAATTTAATTATTACTTACCTTTATACAGAAATTTCATTTTTGTTTTTTTAGCGTAAATTGTGTCATTGTCTTTTTTATAATTTATCCAATAATTCTGAGACATTCAAATCACTTAGCAACACATGTAGCGTAAATAATAATAAAAAACCGATAATTAACAAATGTTATATCCCAGTGGCGTTTTTACGATTTGATTTAGGAGGGCCATGTTCAGAAGCGTGCCCAGGAATTTGGAATGGAGGACGGATTTTTGATGATCCTAACCCTTCAACCAAAAAAGCAAAAACATTGTGTCCTTTTTTTCCGAAGGGGCGGCGCGGATACAACCTTCACCAATCCCCCTCTCGACAAGCCAAAGGCTTTATTATATTTTAATGCACATAGAATTATTTAACTGTCACACCCATTGGCGTACCAATGGAGAGGTTGTAAGCCATCCCCACTCTTGCATCCGAAAGTGGAAAAAATCTAGGATTTTGGACCTTTTGTTTTTTTGGTTGAATGGGACCGACCATCATAACTCTCTCCTCTTCAAAATCTGGGTATACCTATAACCACATTACTGTAGTTTTAGTAAATATAGAAACGGAGTTAATTTCGAAGGGGAAATTAAGTCCTACCCTCTTAAATGTGCCATTGCTGTATCATGATTATATTCTTTTAAAATTTGTTGTATAACTTTCCCATCATTATTTTGTTTGGTCGACTTCACTTCTCTTTAAAAAAACTGAAATGATATTACAAGACAAATTGCTTATCCACATCCAGAAAATTCTTAATTATAAATTGGGTGCGGGTGGAGGGATTAATCTTATTATTTGAATTGAGTAAAAAGGTTCATTCAGAATTATAACAGCAAAATTAGCTTCATCTATTTCTTTCTAATTTAAAAGACTCCTGACACCTAGGTGATAGTTTCTTTTTCAATTCCTCCAAAACTCGATGACTTGTTTGTACCTGTATTCTTTTAGTGTTATGCAACGATATTTAAAGTAGCATTGATCTATTTCCCTTTCCAGAAATCCTTGGTGAAACAACTTTGGCAGAACCAGTGTCCATCATTGAAAAGATTAAAGGATATCCATGGCATATTGACACCAAGTACTATTCTGCTGACGTTTACCTTTGCACTGCTTCAGAGAAGACAATTGGCAATGCAGAATTTGCACAGAATGTCCAAGCTGTAATCTTACACTATGACTCAATGAAGGTAAAATCAAATTAGGCCACCTGACTTACATTAGCATACTAATAGATACACACATGCACACACACAAATGTATTTATAGTATTTATTATTATCCTAACATTTTGAAACACAGTCAGAGATATGAAACACAAAAACACCACTAAAAAATCACTGACTGGAGCCTTTAGTTGATACAAATTTCAGCCAGAAACTTATTATTATTATTATTATTTTAAGCATAGAAGAGGATTTGTGAAAGTTGACCTGAATAAAGAAAAATGGAAATAAATAAAACGCACTTGCTTACAAAAAGTTGAGAGAATTATACATGGTAATAATCCGACAGTTTCGGAATACTGTGCGTATTCCTTCATCAGGGACGGCACAAACATATAGGACATAAAGACAATATTTAGGACGACATGATGAGGGAAGGGATTAGGAATATGCACAGTATTCCGAAACTGTCGGATTATTACCATGTATAATTCTCTCAACTTTTTGTAAGTAAGTGCGTTTTATTTATTTCCATTTTTCTTTATTTCATTACTCGCACGTTAAACCTCCTTAGTATTGACCTGAATAAATATAAGTAAATAAAAATAAAGCTGTATTTATTATGAGAACTACTTAGCATGACTAATATAGTTTGCTAATAATGCAAATAGTGTTACATAGTATGGAACAACTAAGATAGAAACCAGTTAAAATAAAAAACAAAACAAAAAAAAACTGGAATTAATGGACTTTGAAAAGAGCAATGTTAGGCTGTTAATTAGCGAGAAAAGCACATGGCTGTATGACCGTCAATGCAAAAGTTGTAGCATTCATACAACAAAAAAGAAATATCACTTCATCCAGTGCATAATCCATGTTCCATTGACATACTGCAAGATGTTTATGAGAAAGATTTCTGTAAGGATGATTGGAAAGCAGAAATTATTCATTGCCAAAGAAATATTAGCATGGATAGAATTGATTAGTGGTGCATTGATATTATGAAGTAAGAAAAGTCTCTTCTCTCTCCATAAGATACCAATCAAATGATTGAATGAGGATTTGGAATGTTTCTGCAGATTTACTTTCTGAATATTGTTTTAGTGTAGACTTCAAGGATTATTGGAATGTTTGCAGGATATGGAATTCTGTGCAAGATATTGAAGAACCTGCTACTTAATACAGGGATCAGAACCTATTCATGCAGTAGTGATACAGGTTTTTGGTGACATTATAGGTGGCTGTTCTTAAAAATACGCCTTATAATATATTATAACATGGTGCTTAGGAGATGTTCAAAAAGCTCACATTTATGCTGTGTTGTGGTCAGCTCAGCATCCAGAATTTAATCATTTTGAGAAACTGTGGGATCATAAATTGGTGTAATAAATAAGAAAATATAAAAATAAATATAACAATCTTTGCTGAAAGAAATCTTTCCCTAAATAAGCAATAAGCATCCCTATTTTTTTTTTTTTTTTTTTTAAATTGTAAAATAGGACAGATGAAGAGAATAATAAATCATCTTTATGGAGTCAAAATGTTTCTGAGTTTTGAAAGACATTTGTTTTGAGATTTAATGATATTGTGACCCTTTGGTTCCTGTGAATGGGAGACAGCTAGAAATTGTTAAGCAATTTTTTTTCAAGCTTATATGTGAACAGACCAACTCAGAATCTACTTATTTTGATTCACTTTATTTTTTTTTTTTTTAAGATGGGAGTAGAAAAAGTCCAAATCATAGTTGTGTTGGCTTTATTAGAAGTATCTGTGAATGAAGAAAACTTAATTTTTCCATAGAAGTTAGTCAAATGATGAAAAAATCACACTTTGAAGTATCATGAGTTGAATATCACTGTAAGCAGGCATTTTTTCAAGGTCTAATAAAGCTGAAATGATTACCACCTTTTTCTTTTGAAATGAAAAGAAAGAATACTTTAAAGGTTAACAAAAACAGAGGTTATCAGTTCTTCAGCTGATAGTGATTATTGCAAAAACAGCAGTAAATACAGACTGTTTCTAACTAATATGACAATTAAGAACTGGAGTAGGGAAATACAGTAAACTCCTGATTATCCGCCGAATTGGGTGGTGCAGCAAACGCGAATAAGCAAATTCCGAGGATAATCCGAAATAGGATGAAAAAGGACGAAAATCAACACAAAAATGCTTTTAACATGTTTTATTTACATTAAAATGGCAATACAAACAGTTACAGTACATAGATTATAAACAATTATTTTATTTTCGAAGGGGAAAGCTCTCCTGTAATTTAGTGTAACCTGTCGGCTTTTTGTTAGCCTCTTTTATTGTTTACCTTATTCTAGATTTAATTTTTTTTTAATTCCGTACTTTATTGTACATTAAAAAAAAAAAATGGAAACAGAAGAGATCCGCAGATAATCCGCAAAGCGGATAATCGGGAGTTTACTGTATATATTGCTAATTAAATCAAAGGCAAATAAAGAAAATTATTTCATTAATTTCAATTTCATATTAAGCTATGGACTTTCTAACTAGGTAATTTTAGTAAAGTTTCCTTTGAATGGAAATTAATATAGTTTTAAATTAGAAAGGACATATTTATTATTAAAATAGTTTTCACATTATAGGAAAATGGTTTTCAGCAAGTTCAAGAATGGATGTCCTTTATAACGGAATTTGATGCTGAAATAAGGATGCTAGTGTGTGATAATTGTACTTGCAATGAAGGTATGACCTTAATTTCATATACAAGTCAAATTTAGTGCTATAATTTATTTTTATGTTTATTTATTTATTTATTTATTTTTTAATTTCTTAATAGTGGAAGATCTTGTACTTACACAGTTCTAGAAGTCAAATTTTTTTGACCATTTTAGGCTCATTCTCAGAATCTTATGTTTAAAATTAGATAATATCTGTTGATATCTAAATAAAAAAAATAAAAAATTGTTGTCTCTTTGCATTCTGCATTTGCTTTTAAGAAAATTATCTATATTTATTTTGTTTGAAAATTTTACCCAAGTAGAAATTGTTACCCAGAAAGATATCTTTTAGTTGAAAGGTGTAATGATCTGTTTTGAGTAAAACTAAGTGTATTTTCATTTGATTTAAGACTATAGATCTAATGCCAGTTTGCTGTATGCAGTTGGATAGCCTACATCATCAGCTATCTTGATTTATCAACAGTATTTCATTTTTGATACAGCTTTACAATGTTGTTGCGAAGGGCACACTTCTTAACTCGTGAGGATGAGCATTGGGGTAAATTTTATACCAGCGTTATAAAAAAATGCATTTATTTACAGGTTAAAGGTATTTTTATCCTCCCATCCCTCAAATACATTTTCAATGGACTGTTTCACTAATGCAGGCATCGAAGTCAAGGTTATCCATCAGTTTGTTGCTGCATTGCAACAGATTTATTGTTCCACTGTCCATCTTGGGTAATTTTTATCCCACCCTAGTCCTGACGTTGCCCTTTCAAATTACCTCAGAACATAGTTTACAGTATCTGTTTTTCTGCCTGATTACATTACAGCTAATTACAGCGTTGTTACTATAATTATTTGTATCACTTGTGTATATTAATAATCTTTCAAAAAAAAAATTCAAAATGAGCAGACTAGATTTCACGTCCTTGCTCCTTCTATCTATTTGACCTTAAAAAAGCTGTCAAGATCGTTGTGAGAAAAATAATTTTTTATTGCTTTTACTAGAGATGAATTTTCAAATAACTCCACTGATTATGAAGTAGACATGTATAAATTAATAATATATGAAAGTAATTAAAAAAAATATTGAGGATAGATTGAGAAAACCTTCGAATTGTAACAAGTTTCATGCTGGTGTCACATGATACATGACGTCGAAGGTTAATTTATGTAAGAATGCAGAGGGCCATAGCATACTGCACATATCTTTAATACATTTTTTTGCTCTTTTGCTACAATAAAGAACCATCTGCAACTTATAAGCACATTTTAATACTATTGTTAAAAATCTGAAACTTTGTTAAATAGAAGTTAAATCCTTGTAATTTTAAGTTTTAAAATGCGTTTTGATCAATAACTGATAAGCTTAATAATAATAATAATAATAATAATAATAATAATAATAATAATAACACCCAAAATTAGGGAAAAATATTACTATTTTAGAAAAAAAAAATGTACAAGGAAATGAGAATGTAGAGTTTTCCATTCACATGAACTCTCATCAACTGAAATCTGGAGAGCTGTTATTCTTGTTAGGACTAATCAGCTAGATTTATCTATTGATAATCAGTTTGAAGGTGTGAAAGACTATTGAGCCTACTGTTGCTTCCAGGAGTGGGATCCCACAAAAACAAATAACAATAAGAAAATCAATGAAATTAGTACAGTATCAAAAACTCAGCCAACTGGATACTAGACACATAAGGCATTTAATGTTTCAATTTGTGCATGTTAAACTCCCCCCCCCCCCCCCCCCCAAACTATTCATAATTTAGCAATTGAAAATTATGATGATATTCTGGGAGATCATCATTTATTTCTGATTTTTACCAGTTTTTTTTTTTTTTATATACTTACACACACTCATTAGGCTACAACCAATTAGGCTAGTTATTTCACAAAAAATGCAATGGTGAATTTGTTTTCACCTATCGTAACCATTAAAAAGTTATGCAGCAATGAATCTAACCAACGTCTCCTCTTCCAGGTGTGAGAAAACAATGTTGGTATGCCTCTAACACATAAGGAACAAATCCAGATAATCTTGAATGTCTGGGGAGAGAAGTTCATGTGACATTGCAAATGATTTTAATTAATGACATCTCCATAGAGACCCTGTGTCATATGTGGCAGTTGCACAATAGCTACAAAAGTCAAAAGCATCAGTCAACAATAAGCCACGATCTGGATGCCTCTGAACTGCCATCAATGAAGAAACAGCCACAGCAGTACCCGATGGGCATAAAATAACATGAGGTGTTCAGAACCCTCTAGCGAATTCGGAAAATAAAAATCAGAGTGGTGTTTAGCTGCATCTTAAGAAGTATAAAAAATAAAATTCAAAATTCTTTGTAGCAGATACTTTCTTACTATTATTTTACTGAATTGCCCATATCTTGAAATATGATAATTGCTATTTCCATACTCTTTTTACAAAACCAAGTTACATGCAGTCCTACATTAACCTGCTAAATTAAAATTGCTTACATTATAATATATTAAGCATGAATTTCTTTTTTCTATTAGTTGATAGATTTTTATAGTTTTAATCATAGCTTCACAATTTTTAATGATATATCAATGAATTATTGATTGATTCATTTATTTTTAAAGATGCATAATGCATAAGCACCTACTTAAATGTGCCTACCTATATTCTTTAATAAGAGTTAGACTCATATTATGTTAAGTTAAAAATATAAAAATAAAATAAATACTGAAAAATATTCATTTGGTATTCCTCCTGTAATCAAGAATTTTTTTTTCTTATTTTATATTTTGTGAAGAGATTTACTTTATAATAATACCCCAAGATCATTTCCAATTGGTACCAATCTCATTTAATCAATTGTTATTGTTATTATTATTAAATAATAAAAAAATTGTTGTTAAAAATGCATAACAATGAGAATGAAGGAGTTTCCCAACCAATACATATAACTTTACCACTGAATACAGTTTAAATATCCAAAATAGTCTAAGAAACAGACTAATCACAAATGATACCACAATCACAATAACCAATTGAAAATGTATTAAATCTTAGCCATATTTTTTAAGCTTTTTTTTTATATATGTCTAATTTGTCAAATGTCAAAAATTAAATTAATCAAAACATGTTTCCCTGCAGGTTTGAGAAAAAGAAAAGCCCAGGAGTGGTGCATTAAAAATAATTTTGAACTAGTTGAGCTTTATCCAGAAGAAGACAGTGATAAAGAAGGTATTTAATATTTACTCAAATTAAAAAGAAAATGCAAGCCAAATTAACTTCATATTTTTAAAGCATAAAATGTTGTATTTTTTTAATGTAATTTATTACTTTATTACTTAAATTTAGACAGAAAGTCTAATTCATCTGTAGATGTCATTACAGTTACTTGAAATATTAAAAATAAAATTCCTATTTATCTCCTTTCTATTAACTCTGAACTATTATGAAGAAGAATTGCTTTTCATCAGTTATGAAATGCAACAAGGAAGGATCTTGAATAAATTAGGATTTTATAAAAATATACTGTATTTGAATAAGTTATAATTGAGGAAGTGATTCCATTATATGTTTAAAATTAGCATTTCTGTTTACATTTATTGCTTCACCTACCCAAGAATATTTATATTTGTGTAAAGAATTGATTTGATGATAGTATATTCAGGGTGATTCACAAAGATATGCGGAAGATTCAGGAGTTCAGTCTACATGTAAAAGTAAAGGAAAAAAGTTATATAAACATAGGTCCGGAAATCTTTCGGTAGCGAGTTACGGCTAGCAAAAGATTTCTCCCATAATGTAGTACCCCGGGTGAAATGAAGACTTGCTGGAAGTCTGGGAAGGTAAATTAAGGGGTGAAATCAGTGGTTTCTTATGGTTGTTGACCTAAAAAATCGAATGAAACATGTCGCAGAACTGTATCTCCCAGTGGTTTGAAGCTTATCCCACGTGGAACCTACAAAAAAGTTGGCAACACAATAACAGCTGTTCAACAATAATGTGAATTGCTTTGTTTTGATTTATTGTGAGAGCTAACAACTGAGGTGTAGTCCATGTGCGTATTGTTGTCCTACATTATGGGCGAAATCTTTCGCTAGCCGTGAATCACCCTGTATATATATACATACGTGTGTGTGTAAAGTATAAATATTTATTTTTATGTTTAGAGATCCTAACTTATCACCTTAATCTTTAAATGGTTCTTAAGATCCTTTAAAATATCAGGATCGGTTCTGAATAATGGACAGTTGAATCTGCAAAAGTGTGCAGGAAGAGATAAATCACAGTAAGCAGTTAGAATTTCTTCATGAAACCAATATTTCTTGAGGTAATCAGTTCTTATTGAAGATATTATGATCAAGCAATATCTGGTAGATTTTTAGTAATTGATGTAAATTATACTGAGTTATAATAAATAATACCTATCCTGGACTATATAAATCTCCTTTGGTAAAATACTCTGATAAGATCAGAGCATAATTTATAAACACCTATGGCATTTTTGTTTCCAAGAAGGCTTTTCATATAGCATTTTGAATTCTGGAAGAGATGATGTATAAAAACAGTAAGAAAACCTCCAGGGAATAGAATTATTAATTAACAATTAACTTTTATGTGTGTCGAAAATCACAATATTTGTTATTTCTCAATGCACACACATTAAAATTGCAAATTAAAGATGTAAAATAAAAATATTATAAAATTACGAGCTCAATTAGTTTCATTTATTTTTGATCGAACTTTTTCAGGTACCTTTGAGGGAGAACAGAAGGATCGATAATATAGAAAAAAAAATATTATTAATTCTCTAGATTAGAACAACAATGGAAGAAGTTCAAAGATCCATTCTTGGTAGTGTTTGCCTTTAGGGAATAGTTAATCTGATTAGAAATGAATGAACATGAAAGTAAAAAAAAAAAAAAAAAACTGTACTTTGTAGACATTTCAGGATGTAAGAGTGTATAAGTCTTTAGATTACTGATAAAACCATCAGAAATCTTATTGATCAGGACAGCCACAGAAATGTCTTATGACCAAATAAGATGGACAAATTTTATGAAATAGGTTTCTATTGGAAGCAGTGAGGTCATAAAAGCTTATCCGAACATGAAGCTGATAAGGAAGTACAGATATCATTCATGAAAGAATTTAGGTTGTGCTTCTGTTAGTAGAATTCAATCCTGTTTCTCCAGAAAACTAATCTTGATCTACGTCCTCCTTAATTCCATATACAAAAATAATTACATTGTTGATATAAGTAAAATATTTTACTCTGAATCAAGTGGCAGTTCTTGACAAAGGTTTCCCTTATTGCTAGTAAATTTTTCTTAACTGTTCAGTGGTTGTATAATAATCATACCTTGTGTATTGAATGCCAAGATTTTTTTTTTTATTATTTATTTATATCGAACACTCAGAGCAAATTCTCTTCACTGGTTCCTGAATTCTTGGGATCTTGTAACTGCACTCTATAACAATTTTTGTTGCTTTTTCTGCTCTTACATGTTAAATTAAGATGAAGATTTTCTGTAAGGTGTTCTTAGTAATTGCTTCTAATCGACTCTTCTACTTCATTATTTATGACTTTATTATTTATAAATAATTATTTTTATTCTGACTTCATTATTTTTATTTCTATTGCTTGGATATTTAATTATGGTAACTGAAACTATTTAATTAATGTTGAATTATGAGTAAAGGCTGAGTTATGATGAGTAGGAATGTGTTTTTTAATTGCTGCTAACGAAAAGCGCTCAAATTCCTTTTTTATATAAACAAAGCAATACTTGTTTTTTGTAATGCCCGTTAAAATAAATGTATAGCATGTGAATTTTTTTTTTTTCTTTTTGATTGCCCTTAAACAGATGAAATGAAACAACGTGTAATTGTTGATAAAAATTTAGATAACTTAAATGAAAATTCTCCCATAAAACATCTTCATAAAACGATATTTCGAAAATATATGCTATTTTCTTCTTCAGGTTATAAAATTAAGAAAAAAAGAAGAAATCTTGTGTTCCTTCTCTAAAATATGAAGATGTTTAATGGGAGTATTGATATTTTGAATATTGATATTTCATTTAATTTATTCAAAGGATTGATGTAAGTTTTATTTAGGTAATTTATATTAAAATCTGTTTTTCTCTAAAGAAATGTCATTTGGTTTTATTTTTAGATGATTTTCCAGAAACTACTGGAATCAAACGAATCATTCAAGCTCTTCATGCACACATGTGGCCGAACCTAATTATGAAAGGTATTAGAAAATAATCTTTATTTACTTTGTTACATTTCCTTTCCTTTCCTCTCATTAGTCTCAAGTCTCCTTAAAGGAAGTTCAACTACAACTACTATTTTTTTTAAACTGTATATCATCTTCAGATTTATCTCTATTTTAATATAAGTAAGTAGACTTTTTTTTATTTATAATATCAATAAAATAATGAGTCTTTTTGTATGATATAAAAAATCTAGGATTTGGGGCCTTTTTATAGTTATATTACTTTGTTAAATTTTGTAGACAAGATGATGAATCAAAAGTAGAAATGTTTCTCCTCTTAATGTAAATCTCAGAAAAATTCTTCTGCCTAACATTAAATTTTGAACTTACAGATAATGATTTTACCTCTTCCACTTCATAACCTAATTGAAAATTTATATGATAGTATAATGTAAATTAATGAAAGGTAAAGTCGAAAGAATTTTTTACAATCTAATAAAAAAAGGATCTTATTATGGAAGGACATAGGCATACCCAGGATTTTGGAATGGGAGGGGTTATGATAGTCGTTCAACCAAAAAAAAGTTGTTCTTTTTGCAAATGGTGGGGGGAGGGTTTACAAAGCAATGAACTTTCAACCAAAAAACCACCAAAAATCCTAGATTTTTTCCATTTTATGGATGCAGTGGGTAGAGATGGGAGGGGGTATGTCAAGATACAAGAAATTATTCTTAATTCTTCTCTTTTCATATAGTAATGACACTAGGTAATGGACCTTGGGATCCAAAAAATTTGATTGCATTGTACATGAGGCAGTGCTGGAAGTATGAACCCTTTTTCCCATGTGCGTGCACAATCTGTCAAATTACTACCATTGTTTATCAACTTACTGTTCATCCTACTTCACCATATGCATAAATAATCAAACAAATTTTTTTTTGGCATTTTATTTTCCTCCTTTGAATTACAGCTAATTACAATAATCACTTGAATTTATTAAACTAGCAAACATATATTGTATATATATTGTTAGATAACAATCTTGTTCATTCAGTTAGAATCCTTTATAAATGAAAGAACAAAAAAAAAACTTAAGCAGTATGGACCATGTAAATGTATTGAGCATACGTTGAGCATATATTGGGCTAAATTAAAAAATCTGTACACAAACATTTTGTCTCTTTTGATAACACATGCGGGTAATGACATCTCTTATTTTACTGTCACAGAAATTTTGTTTACCAAACCATTTTTTAAAATGTTCATAAAAATAGCTACAAAGAACATTGCTAAAATAGCTACAAAGAACATTGC
>JAFIDM010012231.1:127075137-127105056 GCA_023159025.1 Thereuonema tuberculata | reverse complement strand
AAAATAGCTACAAAGAACATTGCTAAAATAGCTACAAAGAACATTGCTTTGAAGAGATGTGTGACAAATTTGTGAAGAAATGTTTATTTAAGATCAGGGGTGTGGCTCGCCAGTATATTTGCTACGGCTCAATACTGTCAAACTTAAAATTAAATTTGAGCCTTTATACGAACAGATACTAAAAAGCAAAATTTGGCAAAGTGTCACTTCTTGACTTCTGTAAGCTCTAGTTACCTAAAGACATGGAGCATCTTAGTGACCATGCAATGAAAGTGACAACTTTATTTGGCAGCAACTATAGTCATTTATCGATGACAAAAGAATTGAAATCCAAAGGATGATCCCGATTTAACTGACAAACATTTGGAAGCAAGTATCTGCATTGCAATATCAGACATTGAACCTCACATTGAGAAGTTAACAAAAACTTAAATAGAGGCAAGTTTCTCTTTAAACTGTGCCATATTGTTAATTGACAATTTCTGTAAATTGCATTTATTATTAATTATTATTATTAGAGGCATTATCAAATCATTCATTAGTTAAGATAGAAGGGTTGGAGAATGGGAGCTGCGGCCCTCCATCAGAACTTTTATAAAAATATTGGCTCTCAGACTTCATTAGGTTGTGCATCCCTGATTTAGACAGTCTCTGGATGTGCCTAAAGTTTTTCAAATAACAGTGATCAGCATTAAGCTGTGTTTACATATCGACAAATCAATATATAAGCACATCTGACAAAACATTGCCAATTGAACCTATTGATTTTGATCTGTGTTAACTTACTGCCAATTTAACCCAATAGTCTACAATAAAATCAAATGAAAGCAGCTGGATCTGAAGAGGCTAGACAATAAATTGGGTCCACAGACTGTCCATGTTGTTTTGACTGATCCACATTCTATCAAAGCATGTTGTATTTAATAAGCATTATATTTACATAAGAAATAACTATACAGCCTCCAATTTGTCACAGAACTAATTTGTTTAAATTAGATAATTTTTGTCATTCAGATAAACCAAGCTTTTGGACTCCAAAGCTAGATAAATTACTAAAAGCAGAAGAATCTATGAAATCATCATCAGCTGGTGGTACATCAGGTAATTATCTATATTTTTTTATAATTCCTAAATACAGTCAGACCTCGATATAAGGTCACCCCTTGGGACCTCGCGAAAGTGACCTTATAAGCGGGTGACCTTATAACAGATTCATATGCATTTGTCAATAAATAAGCATTATATAAATACAGTATAATTCCTTGTAAAATTTAATACGTACAAAAATATCAGTTTATTATGTTATAATTTTTTAATTTAGTTGAACCAATTAAAATTAGGAATCAGAAAGAAATTATTTTTAAAAATTTTAATTCGGAATAAAGTTGTATACAAATAGTACTAGTATGCTCAAGCAAAGTACTGATGTGCAACTGACCTTACTTAAAATAATCTATAATACAGGACTGTCGTGATTTTGGTAGAATGCTCTTCTGTACAATGTTTTCTAAGTTTTGTAATTTCTGAAAATGTTCTTCAGCTCCCTCATGACTCGTAAAAAAATGTATTACGACATTTAATGCTCTGTGCTTGTGTCACCGCTTCACTTTCAATATCACTGTCGTTATCCTCACTTTCTGCTGCATTGGAATCTAAAACTTGCGAAACAATTTCGGAAATCGAAGCTTGAGAAGTGGTAGCAATTTCATCATCAATTTTCACGTATTCACTTTCCCCTTCTATAGCACAGCCGCGTTTTCTCAGATCTTGTATTAACACAGCTAAAGGAATATCGTCTTCATCATCTTCATCTGTTATTTCATCCACACTATTTGAAGAAAATTGAAAACCAGCATGTCGAAAGCAATTTGAAATGCATGTGTTTGGCTCCAAGCTCCAACTTTTATGAATATAAAAAATTTCATCTAACACGACACGTGAAAATTTTTTTTTCTCATCAATTGCTGAAATCAAATCTTTCAGAAGGAGCTTTCTGTAGTTCAATTTCAGATTTTGAATGTAATGATTCTTGAAAGTAAGAGTTTTGTCGGGAAAGACCCGGAAAAAAAGTCCACATTCATCAACATTGAATATATCGCAATGTTCATATCGCTTCAAAATGTCATCAAACACGGATTTTTTCCAATCACTTAAAATGCTATCATCCACATCACCGGCTTCACCGCACACTGTTTTAAAATTTAAGTCATGTCTTAATTTAAATCTCTGTATCCATCCATTGCTCGCATAAAATCGTTCTCTCCTAATTCGGCAGCTATTTGTAGAGCTTTTTCTTTCAGTACTAAGCACGATATAGGCACATTATGTGCTCTAGCCAATTTTGTCCATTGGAAAAGGCCTTCTTCAACTTTCTCATATGGTGATAAATGCTTCCTTTTTCTCTTTCCATTACATGTTTCTGCAACAGTATGTGAGGACAGAATATTGTTGAGAGTCGTTCGTGGTATTTCACGCTCTTTGGCAAAACATGCTTTCGATACATTAAGAGTTTTCAAAATTTTCGAAGATTTTCTTTTTCTCTGATAGACACAACATTTTTCTTTTTGTCGACATCATGACACAAGCACAGAAACGGTTGGAATGAGATCCTTTCCTTTGACTTCCTGGTGAACAACGATGGACACGTGACGCGATGGGAACGGAGAAATATCCTTCCCACTCGTCCAGGCATGGGAAAGCTGTCCCTTCCGTCAGAAGGAGAAATGACGCCGATAAAAGATCGTACCCACAGAAAAATTCTTGGAATTGAATCCTGTGTGGCACTGAAATCACAGACAAAAGTGACCTTATATGCGATTTCGGTATTTAAGACCTGACCATATATCCGATATTTCATATCATAGAATTCCTATTAAATGAGCCGGGACTTTAGAAAAGTGACCTTATATCGAGGTCTGACTGTATATTTTTTTTTATTTTCATTTTTCTTAAAAATTGATCTTCCCATTAGGAGTTAAGTATATATATATATACATTTATAACTTCTTGTTTTGTTATTAAACCCTGCCATGCAGGAAAATGTCTTTTTGTTTTGTTTTTCTTTTTTTAATAATGCCTTGATGAGAAGTGATTATTTTGATATTTCCCAGTACTATAATATCCTGGTATTTTTGTCAGCGATTGATTTTTTACTGTTCCTTCTGAAAAACACTAATACATATTCTAGACCACAAGTTAAAATATCATAATTTTTGTTCACTTTTAATTTCTACTCTTCTTTTTATTAAAGTTTATTATTTGCTGTTATTTTTAAACAAAAGATTGTAAAAGATAAAACAAGAATTGTCTAATCTTCATGGTAGTTTCATGGTGGAATTTATTTTTTTAATCCATTGACATTCCTAAAAAAACAAAAAATGCAAACAGCTATTATGAAGAAATTCATAATGTTGCTTGAAGAAGCAGAGGAAGCCATCTTTGTGAAACATTGTGTATGTAGTTGTTATGATCAAAAAACCTAAAACTAAGACGCTCATATATATACTGTATATTGCAGTAAAACACAGGAAAGAATGTTTGAAAAAAATAAGGTGTCGTTATTTTCTTATAAAATATTTTATTTTTATAAAAATAAAATAGTCTTAAAATTTAATTTAGTAAATTTGATTAAAGTAACACGCACTTCTGACTAATATATTATAATCATAACAAATAGAAATCTCCAAAGAATGATGCTAAAAAAAATTGTTTTAATATTTATTCATTTACAAATCTTCCTTCAATTGTATTTTCTACAAAATATCTAAAAGCCTGTTTGAAGAAAGTACTTTCCTTAGAATTTCTTCCAGAAATTGTTGTTTTTTTAATTATAGTGTTAAATATAAATACAGAATTTTTTGTTTCTTAGAAAATAGTTTGAATGCTATGGTGGAAGATCTGAAAATCAATGGAAGTGATCCTCCACAAGACACATCTAAACAGAATGAGAGCTGTAATGGACAAGTTACACAGAATGGCTTGAACAATAATAACAATGGAGAATCATCCTTAGATAATGAAGAAATATCTGTTCATAACCGGCAAATAGGTAACTTTATCAAATACTGCTAATAATATTATTTATAATTTCTGTAATTGGAATAAATATAAATTCGCTAATTTTCTTTTGATATATGTTAGAGTAGCCTCTTACATTATGGGATTTGAAAAGATAATATGTAATATATAATTGCATCAATACTTCAGTATATATATGCATTTAATTTCAGTGTAGTTTTGAAAGCATATGTTTCTCTTCATCACTTAAATGTCTGTCTTTATATACAATTTGTCAATCTACTGCGTAATCTATATGTAAATTATTATATATATATAAAACAGTTGTAATTGCAATATTGTTCCTTTTAACTCTCTTAAATAATTTGAATTTCAGATGCACTTTTAGGTGATCAATCAGAGTTATTCCGATTGATAGGAAGTGAAGATCCTGGTCCGCAATCATTCGAAAAGCTTTTTGAACAGTTTCATCACATGAAAGGTGAGTTGAAAGGGACTTATCACACTACTAACTGTTTTTCCAAAATGCAAGTTGTGACTGTTTATGCACTAGAAATATTTTGTGTATTATTGATTAAATAGGTAAAAAGACAAAAACATGTAATTATCCTTATGTAAAGAATTGTAGCTTAAATATTCTGTTGACCTTTTACCTTTATTTTGTTATTTCTTTTGTTGCTGAAAGAAATGATTTGACATATTAGGAAAATACCATTAAAAAAAAAACATGTTTATCCTAATGTTTGTTTTTAAGTGAATAAGTTATCAGCCAAGGCCTGATGAGTGCTTCAGGATGCAGGTGGTTTTGAGGGGCCCTCACTGAAGTCATTCCTTCTCTTTTGACTAAATCTTTATCCGCATCCCAGTTCTTCTTTTCACTAATTGTCACGATCGCACACACATATGAATTATAATTAGTTTTAACACTTACAATAATTGTATTTGGTTAAGGGTTATTTTTGCAATGTAACTTTATATTTAAGTATGCATTTACAAATTTATACAAATTACACAATTATTACATTATTAAAACAAAATAAATTTTATTATTTAAGTAACATTTATAAAATACTGTAATAACTATGTGGATAAAATATTCTACTAAACACATCAGATTCAGAGTCAGACAAAATTTTGTTGCCTTGCGTTGATGTAAGTAAATCTCTTAACTATGGGTTCAAATTCTATTACTTGCAACATTCCATTTTCTATGAATAACAATGAAAGTGAATTGAGGGGTATGTTGTTTGAGGTTCGATCTTAAGTAATTTTTCAATTAATGCCGAAAAAGATCTTTCGCTGTTTGTGTATATCACACACTTAAACTAATTTCAACTTTTGGAAACATAGTTTGTATTGAAAATTCTTTTTAAAAGCTTGAGAAGTTTTCAGCAGCCTTCAGAATTGTTGCCTTTCCAACTCTCTTTCTCAAGAATTTCATTGTTGGCTTTCAAAAAGTGAGCTAACACAATGCATTCTTCAGCAAAGGAGTTATCCAAGTCCAAAGAGTACTCAGTTTGTAAGTTCTCTGCTTTTTTTTTTTTTTTTTTGAGAATTTGCTCATTTGAAGTTTCAGTCAAAGACCATAAAACAGAGAACTTATTGTTAAGATTACTCTATATTTCTTTTCTTTCTTGAGATGCACAATTAAAATATCCAGAGCAGAGTAATATTTTTTGATAATAAAATCTCTTCTGCCATCAATTTCCGTGTGTCCCTCCTTACTTTATTCAAATGACAGCTTGAATGTTCTGTAGAACCACATAAGTTGATCGCTTTGTTTTCAAACATTTTTTTTCAACACGCAGTTCGATGACAAATGAGTAAAGTGAATTAAAAGTAAAGTCACTGCTTCTATGCTTATTTTGAGATCCTGCAGATGCACATTGACTTTATTAAATTCATTTAAAAATGTGTCCCCCCCAAAAAAAAAACATTTTTGTCATCTCAAGTCGTTGATGTTGATCAAAAATTGTTTTTGCTTCCTTTTGTTCTTCATCATTGAAAATGTCTTGAGTACAGTGATAATGTCATTGTAGCTTAAGTGCAGGGCTCGGCTTGCATCTGATCAGGCACTCCAGCGGGTTTTACAAAGCAATGTCAAAACAGGAGCATTGGACTTGAATTTAGAAAGGAGTAACTGCCATTGTTCTGTATTTCAAACAAAGAAGTTGTAAAGTAAATGAACAAAAAATGCTGAAGACTCATCACTGTTCTCAGCAGCAGCTAAACCTACAAGCTGCAGAGAATGAGCAGAACAAGGTACAAAAGTTTCTAGTGAATTAAATTCCTTAATTCTTTTCCTTTGTATACTTCTGCCATATTTGCCACATTATCATAGCTTTGCCCTCTTCACCTATATATTGAGACTTAATGAACATAAAGAGTCGAGAACCGCTTGTTCCATTTTCACCCCTTTGTGCCCAACACTAGAGATGAATTTGATAAAGAATTTCCATTTTGTAATATGTAATAAATAATAAGTGTTATCTGATCCGTGTGTGCAATGTGAGGGGTAGAATCGACCACTATTGAAAAATATTTAGCTTTTTTCATCTCTGTTAATATTTCTTCTTTCACTTGCTCTGACATTTGGGAAATAAATTTGCTAATAACTGTTGAAGATAAGTAGGACGATGAGCAAGTCCCTTTATTTCCATATCAAGCAAGATGGTCACCCATAAATGAATCGAATTTGGCTATCAACTCAATATAACCCAAAACGTTTCCATTTCGGAGAGAACCAATGATTTCATTGTCACCAAAAAAAAAGGCATTCCTCCCGATGCTAAAAATTTAATAGTTTCTTCAACTCTTTTCAGCACGTTTCTCCAGTATTCCATCTCGTCTTCATACTGTTTTACAAGCTGAGAGTCCACTCTTTCCAAAACTTTAGACCTATATACAAGTTTTCCAACACAATCTCGATGTTCAGAGCTTATATTGTGAGTGGAAACACTGTTGCTATTTTTCCAGTCATAAAATTCAGTAGTGAGTAAAGCAGATCCACCATACAACTTACAAGGGATGCAAAAGATAAGTCCTGTGGATGGCGAGTACTCCAACCATGACCTTTTCATAATTTCACCGTTTGCCATTGTTTTAATGGATTTGTTTTATTTTTCACTAATTCACACAACCATTAACACTGGTTTCACATGCCAGTACGTATTCCAGCGTATATTGGAAGGTCTTTAGGCAATGAGATGATTAACTTATCGGCACAGTGAATACTGCACTAAAAGCAGAAATGTCCAACATCATTTACTTTTCAGCCATCTTCTTCCACCTAAGTCCGACTAATCCTCCTTGGCTTGTCAAACTTCTTACTTCGTTTTTCTGAAACCTGTGCACAACATTAAAGTATTCTTAAGAATCAATAATTAATTGAACTCTGTTATTTCGTAAGGGGTATCTATATTATATAATTGCCATGACATCACACAAATTAACATAAAAAAAAACATTCATTAAATATGGGGGCATGACTCTAATTCATGACATAAGACAAAGATTGACATGTTGGCTGCCTTGGGAATGGCAAAACACTAGTTTCATAAGAATAAAAATAAATAAAATTCTCTCAGGAACAAGAAGATGAAAATTGAAACTTAGAAAATAAGGTGGTAATTAAAAATATAAAGTAATTGGATTTATGAATAAAAACAATAGTTTCTTTTACAATAAACAAGTACTACAGAACAGAGACAAGGGATGTGGGGATAATACAAAACATAAAAAAATAAGCTAAAATGTGTACTGAAGGTGCAAATGTGTCACAAAAGGAAATAAAAAATAAAACCTTGACAATATTTTGATGCTTTAAATGCTGTAAGAATTCAGTTGAGGAACAGGCCAGGTGTTCATCGGTTGTCCACCTAAATTTGTAGTTCCTCTCCGGATATGATGTTCTGGGGAATCCTGGGTAAATCTTTGTTGTAGTTACCCAATGACCACAAGGCCACTACTTTCATTTTCTCTAGCCAAATTTAATCTACCATATGCCAATGCGATAGTAATATGTGCCATCTTTGCTCAAAGTGTATTAGATTACTTTGAATATCCTTCAATAGAAAATGGAATTTGTGGTTTGCTTATGTTCTTTAAATACAGTATATTATCCAAAAATATATTGTGAAAAGAATCTGTAGATCACAAATTCATATGATTGTTGATGTCATTTAGGAAACATCAGTATATTCTATCCAGTTTTAATTAATTTTGACACTATACATTTTTCCAAAGCATACCTTTCCAAAATATTAAAGTCCGATGCTGTAAAGGATCTTAAATCAGATAATATATCATGCATTGTAGAAAAAAAAAATGTTGGTTTTTTTTTTTTTTTTTTTCCTTATTCTTGAATAAGTGTTGCTCATCCTTTTTCATCCTAAATTTCTCTTTAAGTTTGTGTTCACCAGATATTTTTCCTCTCCCCATTTTATTCCATTACAAATTTATGAAAATTAGAGGGGCCGCATTAAACAAGTATATTCGATATTCTAAAATTCCCTTTTTAATTGCCGTAGTTGTCGTCATACTGATTATGCAGATCTTTCAATTATTCTAGTCATTAATGAACATACTGAAATTAGAATCTTTTAAAATTAGTCTTTTTAAAATAGCCTTTTTTCAGACTATTCTTGGAAATAAGGCACTGCTATTTTTAAATGAGTCAGTATCTATTAACATTTATATTTCTCTTGATTATAAAAGATAATAAATAAAGATGGTAAATTTTGAAATTTTACTAACTCTGTTAATATCTTTTTATAACATATCTGCTTTGTAATTCAAGTCCCCAAATATATATGTTTGAAATATTACTACTATAAAGACTGAAAAAAGCTATCAGGGAGCCAGTTGTTGAATCTCATGTCAGTCAAATAAGTTAACAAACAGCATTTTTTATAAAAATCCAAACTCTTCAGTTTCATGTAAGGATCTTCTTCTTCAACAACCTTTGTTTAAGTTTTTTAACAATCTAATTTGGTATCTTTGTAGAGAAGGCAGCTGATCTACCATTTGAAGAACGTAAAGTTTATGCTGAAAAGGTAAATAACTTTCTGACTTGAGTTAATGGAGTTAGTTTTAAACTAAAATGATTTGACAACATAAAAATTATGCTTAGTTTCAACAATTAGCTTCTACCACAAATTTTACTTCTAACAGATTTCATTTTACACTGATTTCATAGGAATTCTGATTTGTATTATTTTATAAATGATAACTATTTCTTGATTTCTATATAGCAAATTATACATTCTCAAAATTCTGTTCTCAATTTTCCTATCTTCTAGGCATTTGACTGAAAGGCTTTCTTCTTATACATTAGTTTTTATGCTTATTAGGAATCTTTTGAATTGCAACAGAATTATACCAAATAAAATAAGTAAAAAATATTTTCAATTCTGTTCATATTAAAATTCTTTTCTTACCATTTCCTCAAAAGAAATTATTTCTAAGAATGAAAGTTTTCTCTTCTTGAATGATTTTTTCTTTTTAATTTCTGTATCTTATTTCATCTGCAAAATAGTATGCAACAAAAATTAAGACTTGAGTTTATAAACAGTAATTATACACAAACAATGGCAATGGTTGTAATTGTAATTGTTTATTTGTTTATGGATATTTTTTTTATTGTAAATCCCATAGCTTTTAAATTTATATATACAGTGCAACTTGGATAATTCGAACGTCTTTAATTCGAAATTGTGGTTAATTCGAAGATTTCTCTTAGTCCCTTGAATTTCTTATTAAATCAATGTTAAAAAATTGTGGATAATTCGAAGTTCAACTTCCTTAATTCGAAGTTTTTTATAAAAAACGACTTTTTGGTGTTTCATCGTTAAGAAATTCGACATGTGACAACTGAAATCCCCTTCCCGCCACCGTTCGACACGTAATGCTTCAGATGCCATTCTAGCTTCCTGCTGTCAGTGTCAATTGTGCAAGGTGGACAAGCCTAGGGTACCAGTTGAGCGGTGAACCTAAGATTTTCAAGTGGCAGAAGTCTCATTGAGCAGCTGTGCCTGCAGATTGAAAGTAGCCAACATTAATTGAAAGAAATCATCTTGGTCAGTTGTGTAGTGGCCAGAGAATGAATGTTGTCTGGCTGGTAAGCCAAAAACCGAAGTATCATTGAGCAGCTGAGTGACTGTCAATGGTGTCCAATCCATAATTTTGTAGTAGGGATAGGAGAAGCCACAGGACCTTTGGCATTTATATATATATATATATTTAGAGAGAGAGTGAGTAAATTACTGTCTTTAAAGCTATGGGATAGATTATTTTGGCGCTTGATTCAAAATAAGCCAATTTTGATGAGTGGTCGCTCTGGGATTTTTTTTTTTTTTTTTAATTGGAGAAATTCAGTTTATTAGTAGTAATGTTGTAAAATCATCATTTTCTTTGTTTGTTTTTTTTGTTTTTTTTTTAATGTTAATAAAAAGCTTATTTTGTTGTGAAGTTACAAGGATTTTGTTGGTAATCAATCTGCACTAGCTGCATCAAGTGGATACTCAGCACATCTTCAGCCTCAACATGTGGTGTGGCCATCTCAGACACTGTGTCATTGAACCATATTTTTTCAATGGGAAATTAAATGGTGCCAAATATGCTAACTTCCTCAGTAACATTTTGTATCAACTGCTCAAAGATCACTACAAAAACGACAATGTGGCTTCAACAGGAAGCTGACCAGCTCGCTTTTCAGTGGTGGTTTGACAAGTTACTGACCAGTTGTTCCCTGGATGTTGGAACAGATGAGGAGAACTGATAGCCTGGCCACCTTGCTCTCCTCATTTATCTCCATTAGGCTTATTTCTGGGGACAAGTTAAAGACTTTGTCTACAAAGAACATCCAACAACAAGGGATGACATGGAACACTGAATTACAGCAACTGTCGGTTTCTTAGGAGTGCTGAAGTTCTCCGAACAACTTCATCCGTAAGAGCAAGAAGTCAACAGTGTTTGGCACAAGGAGGTAGATATTTTGAGCGCCTCTCGGTATAGCAGATGATGCACCTTCTAATATTTGTATGTTATTTTTAATTGTGAATAAACAAGGAATGTTAGAGAGAGAAAAAGTTTTAGTAAAAGTTGTTTCTTTCCAAAAGATTTATCCAACAATGCCCCACATGACCTATCTTCTAATTTGAAATTTCAAAGCAGATCCCAATTACACTTTTGGTTTCTACCTTACATTAACAATGCAACCATTTGATTCTTTGGCTACTATTTGGTAACAAAAATTTTCCTGTGAACAACCTGTACCCTGTGATTTTCGAGAAAAACAAGCAACATGGTTGCTTTCAATCACCAGTATATGCCTGAAGAATAATTATGCAAAATCCTATAAGTAGATTTTAATGAAAATTCATATTTTCTAGTCTGTGGAAACATCTTTTGATTATAATTATTTGTCAGCATGCAAATATATAGTGTGGATATATTTTAATATTTAGAATCTTATAGATAGTTTGTAACAAGCTACTTCTTTTCCATTTTCTCACTTACTGAATTATCAGCCTTTCATCATGGTTTTCTTTTCTTCTTTTTTATTCCATTCATTTTTCATTTTTTCCTGTCCACACCTATCTTTTTTGGATGATCCATTTTTATCAAACCTTCATTGGTAGAGAGCTGGCCACTCTGTTGCTGCTATTTCTTTATTTTTTAGTAGTGCAGATAACGTATACTTTTGCTTAATATCTGTGCAGTCCATTAGCTTCAGAACATTTACATTATTTTGAGTTTTTGTTTTGTCTATTTCACATTCTCAATATTTGACAGTTTTACAATTGCTCATTGTTGACTAACTTTCTAAGGTGCATTATTGATTTGCTGCATGCATCTGTACTCGTCTCTAAAGCTAGGTGAAAACATTTGTTGTGAAGTTGCATCTAACGTGTAACATGCTGCTATTGACAAGGACGATAGAACACTAACCTACAGAATTTTTGCTTCCAACATATACTGGACCCAGCCAGTTATGAGATGAGGAATGAAATAGTTCTGAAGACATTAATTTCACTTCTTTTGCTCAGCTGATAGTTCTCAATTCATCTGCACTGAAGAACCATTACAATTTTATTATTGCGATAATAAGATCATCGTTCAAAAGGAAAACAATCTTTACACTGAAGTATATTAATTCTATGCATCAGAATATTCCAGAGAATATTTTGAAAAAAGAAAACTGTGAATCAATCAGCAAAAAGATATTCAAAATTTTGAATTTGACAATTATTGAAGTCTTTATTATATGACAAAATTCACTTTTGGAAATTAAGAGAAATTTAGCAAGATTCATCCTGAAGTCTTTGAATTTTCTTCTATGCATCAGCTAGCGATCAGCAGCAATTCCAGACAGTTAATGCTGTGAAATTTAAAAAAAAAAAAAAAAAAAAAAAAATCTACGATATATTCTGACGCATAAAATTTATATAATATAGTGAAAAAATTATTTCCTTTTGAAAGATAATCTCATTACTATGGTAATAATTTTATGATAGCTCTCCGTTCAGCTGAAATGAAGATAGTGAGTGCTACTGTTTGAACTTTTAAGAATGTGCATGATGTCACAACTCATATTTTTCAATTCTTCATTCTTAATTGGTTGTAGGGACCAACAATTGGTTGGCAAATAGAGCACTCAAGATAGACATAAGGTTGGCCTGACAGAAGACATTTTTTTCACATGCTACCAAATTTGGCACAAAGGTATTTTGTCTCGTGTTTGAGCTGCTTCATAACTAGAGCTTCTATTTACTCAGTAACTCTGCACCTCAAACTATTCTTTGGGATGAAAGCTCTCAATTTTTCACAGGTACCAAGAATGCTAGGGTCTTTATTTCCGGCTGCTTTTGTTAGTCAGCTAAATTTATTATCAAAACAGATTTTCCTCTGCAGGTCCTGTTCAGCCACATTCAATGTTTTCCATCAAAATCTGCTGAATACTGCTATTTATTAACTGTCATTTCCATGCTGAGATATCATTTTTTGCTCCACATTCCTTTACAATTCAGCTCTTAGAACTTGTCTTTGATTTCTTCATTTTCTCAGTCCTTTCTTAGGAAACTTATTTCCCTCCAAATGGAATTTTTGCTATTATAGGAAGATTTCTAAACCCAGTTTGTATAACAAACTCAGTCCATTTAAGTTGTTCTGCTCCCTTCTTGTTTTTGTATCACTCTTCCCACAAATATGTTGAGCCAAGTCCTCTTCTTCTTGTTTAGCAAAGCTTCTAATTTAGTGAAGCTGTTGTTAATCCCATCACCTCAAAATGAGGAACAGCCTCATTAGCACTAACAAGGAGAGGACATGAGTTGTATAATATGGATTTTAATGCCCTTTTGTGATATGTAAGTACTCATGAATGCCCTTTTGTGATATGTAAGTACTCATGAAGTAGTTCAAAAAATATACTGGAGTTTAGGGTCCAGCAACTTACCGTTTTTGAGATATCTGATGTTTTTGGAGTTTTTTTTCTCCCATATTAGCTTAATAGCTTCCTGTGTCAACTGAAAGAGCAAGTGCAGTGGTGGTGTAGTGGGTAGACTTCTGAGCGGAAGGTCCCAAGTTCAAGTCTGGTGCTTGGTAATTTTTTTCTCCCACTGAGTTTCTTTTTCTTTTTATGTTAATGCACTTTCTTTTAATTTATCTTTTATTTCTTTTTGTTTTTGACTTCCTTTATGTTTCTGCTTCTTTATTTTTACCTCTTTTTTTCCTTATTTTTTTTTTTAATTTAGAAAAATAAATTTTATAAATAAACACATTTATTTTTCCCCCTTGTATTCTCCTTTTCCACTTGCAATAGAGCTGTCTTTTTTTTTCCTTTTTTATTATTATTAATATAGAAATAATTGAAGAAAGAGATAAAAATTCTAAGCTTATTATTTGAATTGTTATCGCTATCTTTATTTAGTTCCAATATTAACAATAAAGAGAAAAAAATTAAATATACAGATATATAGTTTTATTTTTCTAAATTAAAATTAATTTTAATTAAAAAAATTAAAAGATATTTATATATTTTTAATTGTGTTTTTATTTCTGTCTAAGGAACAAAAAAAAGAAAAAGGTTAAAAAAATAAATAAAAGAAAAATTTTAAAAAAGTAAAAGAAACTGCAATAACATAAAAGGGAAGGTAGTTAAAAGAAAAGAAACAGAAAAAAAAAACTTGAACTTGGGACCTTCTGCTCAGAAGCCCAGTAGTCTATCCATTGCGCCACCACTTCCCTTGTTCTTTCAGGCAACACAGGAAAAACACTCCAAAAAACACAAAATATCTCGAAAACAGTAGGTTGTTGGACCCCAAACCCCGGTATACACTCATTACAAAAAAAATGACGCACCTAGAAGGAGTTGTCCGATTGTAATGAAATTTCGTATGCAAAGACATTGGGACCGCCCATGCAAATGATTAAACTTTGGTGTCCAATGAATGAATAGCGAGAGCTACAGTGCATCGGAACTGCGCACTCAGCAGGTGTTTATAAGAAGCGATTCTCAATCTGATGGTCAAAATTTCTGTTGCATTGCGAGTTAGGTTACCTTTCAACGACTGAAAAAATGCCTCGCCGCAGGATTCGAGCTCATTACGTCAAACTGTCAGAGTTTTAAAGAGGTCGTATCATTGGATTGAAAGAGGCAGGTTGGGCAAATCAGAGAATCGCTCGTCATATGAGTCGAAGTGATGCGGCGATTAGAAGATGCTGGCAGGAATGGGTGGACAATGGCAGATTTCAGCGTCATGAAGGTAGCGGTCGATCCAGGGCCACTGCAGAGCAGGAGGATAGAGTGATTGTCAGATCAGCTGTCACAGCGCCTGAATCATCGTTATCAACCATCAGACGAGCGACCCGCACATGAGTGTCCACCATGACCATTCGCAGAAGGCTGAGAGAGCGACATCTATGCTCGTACCGACCGCTACGCCACCTGCCACTCACGTCTGCACACTGTTGGGCCAGATTACAGTGGTGCTTCGCTCGATCCGGTTGGAATGATGCTGACTGGGGACGTATAGTGTTTAGCGACGAATCCCGCTTCCAACTGTGTCCTAACGATCATCGCAGATGTGTCTGGAGACGCCCAGGACAGCGTGCCGATCCTGCTTTCACTATTGCACGCAACATAGGCCCTCAACAAGGAGTTATGGTTTGGGGTCCCATTTCCCTTGATAGCCGGACTCCTTTTGTCGTCATTAGCGACACACTTACAGCACAGTGGTACGTCGACGACATTCTGAGACCTGTTTTGCTACCCTTCCTTTTGCAGTACCCTGGCCTTATTTTTCAGCAAGATAATGCCAGACCACATACGGCACAAATTGCTATGACCTGTCTTGCAGCTTGTGAAACACTTCCTTGGCCAGCCAGATCCCCAGATCTCTCTCCAATCGAACATGTCCGGGATATGATGGGAAGGTGACTGCATCCACCAGGGAATGTGGATGACCTAGCCCGACAATTGGAGCAAATTTGGCAAGAAATACCGCAGGAGACCATCAGGGAGCTTTATCACTCTATGCCACGTCGTGTGGCAGCTTGTATTCAGGGTAGAGGTGGGTCAACACTTTATTGAGCTCGTTACTTTGTAACTCTGTAACTCTGAAATAAATCATTGAATTTGTCTGAAATTTTAATCATTTTCTATTCTGTACATAATCTTCCTCTCCAACAATTTTTGTCTCCATCGGACAACTCCTTCTAAAAACTCCGTCGTTTTTTTTGTTAATAAGTGTATTTTTGAAGTACTTCGTGAGTACTTACATCTCATAAAATGGCATTAAAATTTGTGTTATACAATCTATGTCTTCTCCTTGTAAGTAAAATTTAAAAACTAGTTTTTACTTCTCAAATTGCTCAATTTCTGTTGGAGGATTGTTCCATCAATATTTTTGCCTAATTTTTATATTTTTATCGACATATATTAAAATCATTCTAAGGGTCTCATTAATGGGAAGATGTGCTCCAATATTATTCTACAAAAAAAAAAAAAAAATCTAGTACTCTGTAACTGAGAGGGTATAGTTAGTAAATTTTTAAAACACGAAAATTAATAAATGCAATGTTCAAATATTCAAAATTTTAAAACAAACAATATAATTGTTTAGCAGTCTTATTATTTATCTTAAATTTGCTTTGTAGAACTTAACCCATTTGCTAATTTTTAATAATGAAGTATATTTTAACCCTTAGGTAGCAGTGGCATTTTGGAGAGCAATGGGAGGTGATGAAGAGGAGATTGAAGGCTTGGACAGTGATTAACTAGTGTTTTGATGCCTTCTTAAGGACATTTTTTTGCCTATATCTGTGCTGTTATCTAGACCTAATTCTGCAAAATGCCAAGGATTAATTCAGATTATAATAAAAGTCACTTTTCTGTAAGATGTAAAACTTTATAAATTTTTAGTCGTCAAGAAAAGAAGTTTTAAAAAAGCATTTGGTTACTATTATTTTGCAAATAATTCCATATAGGATTGGGTAAATTGTTTTGTACATCTACATGTTTTTGACTTGTATTCATAGGTAAATATTATATCCAGAAGATGGATTTAGTGGAAGTTAGCTTATTCTCAACAAATGCTGACTTTCATCGGTCATGTGATAAATTAAGAATCATAAAATAGTTTTATCCAGTCAAGACTACTGTAGAGCAAGTATTTAAAAACTTAGGGTAATATTTAGAAATGTATTCATATGTAAATAATTATTTGTAAAAATATACTTTTTTCTTTTTTTTTCTAGTTTATTTACCGAATGTGATTTATATGTAAAAACATAATAATTTTTTAATTCTTTTGAAATTTACTCAAAAAGAAAGAAAGACAAAAATGTAATTGCACAAACCTCTTTTAAGAGGTTCATTTTGATATGACTTTTCAATGGACGATTCTTTTTATTCATTCAAAGAATTTTAAAACTTACATTTGGAGAGTTCGAACATCTTGTGAATTATCATACAACATCAGAAACTTAGTTTTTAACACTGTTTTGCTAAAATAAAAGATGAAAAAGGTAAATAAATTGAACAGAAAGAGAGAAGCAATCTTCAAAATACGTCAAAGGTAATTTGTGAGCTGATAACAGTGACCTCTCTTGACTTGTTACTGTTGAATATTGACTTCAAGCCACACAGTGATCCTCTATAGGAGGGAGAACGCAGCTCCTGCAGAATTCTCAGTGATGTTCATCTCGTCAACAGATTCTTTGGTGAATAGGACAATCACTCTTCAACTGGTAATAATGTTTGGCCTTCAAGGGCTTTTATCAAAAGTCTGACAACAACCATTTCATTAATAATAATCAAGAATAGACTATTGACATACCCCAGCACAAGATTAGGAAAAGTAGTGAACCTTTAACAATGCCCTAACAATGCAGCATGAAACATTGCTGTTTTATCAATTCCATTCTCTAAAATCTGTGGTGATTTGCCAAAAGGGGGTAAGTCCACAATTGGCTATTTTGAGATAACATGTTCAGTCAATCCATTTTAGACTCAGAAGCAAATGTAACTTGGAAGTCAGATAGTTAGATTGTGAGTCTAGCTAACCATAAAGACACCTCCATACAGAATGCCAGGTTTTATTTATTAAACAACTCTGAACTTTATTTTTCATTTTCCCAGAAATGTTTTTCTGGAAAAGGACTTAACTCCTTTTGGTAAATCACCACAGAAATGTTCTACTGGAAGAAAGCAACTTGTATTATTTCTTCCAGTAGAAGAAATAATAAACTCTTTTTGTTACTTACAATCTCTTTTTTGTTACTTACAGCAACAGTTATTCTAGTGCTCATTATAACGATCCATCCCTCTATTAAAATAAGAACGGAAAAGAAAAGCAAAATAGTAACTCTAATAATAATAATAATAAGAAGAAGATAACCTCAATATCTTCTCCTGCTTTGGAAGGACATAGATCCCTATCTGTATGTCACAAGATATTAACATCAATAATCTTTATGAGCTGTTGGAATATCTTTGGATATCAAATTTGATCAACCATTAAATACTATTAGTAACTCAAGACACAAAATGACTTAGTTTTCCTTTATCCTTTCTTTTTCTTCTGGCAATATCAGAATTTGAAACAGGCATTTCTAAAATCATTCCTTCTAAAAAAAAAAAAAAAAATATTGCAAATTAAATATCTTTTGGATGTATGTTAACTTTTTTTCCACCATTTATTTATTACATGGATCACCTTTACATTGATGATTACTTTCTTATAGCTATTAACAGTTTTTACAACCAGTTTCATTACAAGATTTTATAAATGTAATGCTGTCTACCTAAAAATGTATACAGTGTCAATGATGACCTTAGAAAGTTTTGTCACTAAGAAAGTTTTGATTCAGGCTTCTGAAGTAGTTTCTAATATTCCAAATACAATAACAGGATGTCTAGAATTATGAAGTAGTTTAATATTTATTTTAACTGTAGGAAAGTCATATCTAAACTCAGTAAGTACAGAAATATAAATAAAATCCATATTTCAGAGAAAAATTATAAATGCTGGATATTCAAACCTTTAGTAATTTAGGTTCCTTACTTTAATGTAATTTAACGAATTCTCTCTCATATTCTGATGGCTCTATGATAGCAATAGTTGACTCAAGAAACAAATAAATTCCCTGTCGTCACTGTCTCATTATGTACTTAAACGATTTAAGAATAACTTTCAGTCAGAAAGCAGTGCAGTAAAATAGAAAAGCAACTAAAAGTTTATAGAATTCAAGTTCCAGACAACTTTCTTATTTTGCAAGCACATTTACTATTTTTAAAATGAAATTGCACATTCTTTATAGCAATTGTATTTTTAGATATTTATTTATTTTGAGGAATTGTTTCCCTGCAAAAGTTTTGTTTTCATTTTATATCTTACATTTTAGCCTCATCATTGTGTTTCTAGGATATCTTTAAATTTAGTAATAGATGAACGGGACTAAGGCTGAAGATGTTAAGTTCCATCTTTGCATCCAGTACTAAACATGCATCTTACCCAAAATTGCTGCTACTGTTTACTGAATACAGAAAAATATTACTTGCTATATAATTTTTAGTGGTTTTGATTTCTAATGTGTGTTAACTTTTTACATATGTGTAAAATATATAACGTAAGCATGTATTTTTACTTTCTAGCTAGAAGAAATACGAGACACTAATTCGGAATTTCTAAGAAACCAATAACTTACAATTGTTTATTAATGATTAAATTTAAAGAAATTAAACAATCCCTTCCCTTTGAACTCTTTATTTATTGAGTTCTTTTCAATTTCTTCTATTCACATTTGAGCTGCTCATCAGGAGTGATAGAAAAACAAATCTTTAAAACTGGAATTCAATCACTGCCTTTTAATCAACAAACATCATATAACATTTTTAAATAGATATCCAATATATATGAAATTAAAAAGTATGTAGAGAAACATGTCTTTTATTGCATTCTGAAGTTAATAGAGAATAAAGTTTAACAAAGATAAATTGATTTCCTGAGAAAAATCGATGCAGAGATATTTTGCTATAGTTCTTTCTGTTTTTAAGATATTTTTAATCCGTAATTTACTTGAAACACTTTGTGATTAAGTTATCATTTCTTGTTCCAGTCTCATAAAAGATCATTGTATGTATGCAAGTCTGTTTTATATAGAATCAAAAATCTTGCATAGACTGACTTGAAATTTCTGGATGTGCACTCTAAACAAGCTTGCTGTGAATATGGAGAATCATTTCTTTAAAATATGATTTTGCAGGAGAAAAAAATATTGCCAACTTAGAAGTTATGTTGTACTTAAATTTTAACCCTAGTAGTTTCTCTGGTGTTATAGACAATAAGCTTCTTAACTCATAGTTGTTCTTTTAACCAATTATCTTTGTTAAGGAAATTAAATATTCATACAAATATTCATGAAATACACTGTAAATATTTACCCTACTAATGAAACTAATAATTATGCTCATATTAATTTGCATGTCTGAAAATAGTATTTTTTTTTTTAAATTTTTGTAATGTGATTGATCAATTTGATACAGAGGATAATGTTATAATGCATTTGATAATGCAGAGGAGAAATGTTATTATTCAAGGAACGTTTCTAAATGAAAAAATATTTTTGTATAGAGAAAAGCTTCATGTTTGTAAAATATAAGTATATACATATTCATGTCTTGTAAGTTGTGAATAATCTTTTGGAAAATATGTATTTGTCCATCTGTAATTAGTTTAATAAAAGTTTAATTTCTAAAAATTCTCCTTGTTATTAATACATACACACAAAAAAATAAAAAAGCAAATCGAATATATCTTTATTCCAAATTCTGAAAGAATCATTTTATTTTTCAAAAGTTGAGGTTTATTTTTATCATAATCCTTTATTTTAATGAGCAATTTAAAAAAAAAGATAAATATAATAGGTAATGTCAAAATAAAGCTTAATGTGCATTGCAAGTATTAACAAAACAAAAAATTTTTGTAATGCACCTAAGTAAATATGGATTCTTGCACCCGGAGCTACCATTTCAGGAATCTGAGACAGCTGTTTCAGCTTTATTAGGCTTCCTCAGTCAGATTTACTCTTGAAGGTAGCTCAATGTGCGAGACAAAGAAGATGAAACCATCCCTGCCCCCCGGAATGGCTCCTTCAACAAAATCAAGCACCAACAGCAATTCACTGTGCACCGCACAGCCTCAAATTCTTTGTCCTGCGACCCGCTGGGCACAAAAGAATTTAAGAAAGGATTGAGAATCCAAAAGAAAATACAATTAATGTAAAAATAAAGCTTAACGTGCATTGTAAGTATTAACAAAACAAAAAAATTTGTAATGCACCTAAGTAAATAAGGATTAGCACTTTGTCTCGCACTTTGAGCTACCATTTCGGGTAAATCTGACTGAGGAAGCCTAATAAGGCTGAAACAGCTGTCTCAGATTCCCGAAATGGTAGCTCGGGGTGCAAGAATCCTTATTTACTTAGGTACATTACAAAAATTTTTTGCTTTATTATAATAGGTAAAGTAGGACTATATTTATGTAAGGAATAAATCGGAAGTAGAATAATGCAGGCAGCATAAATTACTGCATCTAATGTAGACAAATAAGCATCCCCCCCCCCCTCCAATAATCAATTCACCAGTAAATCGCTTACTGGTGAATTGGTTCTTAAGATTTTTAATCAGAAACAGGTGAAAAATCTATTACAATGAAGATAATTCATGGAAGTGAAACTATTTCCTAATAACAGATGACATTGAAAGAGCTGTGTTAGCAACTTCTCATTGTTAATTTTTATTTAAATTATAAGCTTAAAATGAGGGATGCTATTAAAAAAACAAAAACAAAAAAACAAGAAATTTTGAATACATCAAAATGAAAGTAGTATTCTTCTTGATAGTATTTTTGACAGACCCAATAAATCTTTGACTGCATTCCAACTTAGAAGATAATAATTGTGGAACAATGTCTCCACGACATCAGAGGTGTATTTACACGAGGACTAAAAGGGCTACAACCCAGGGCGGCAACTTTAGGGAGCGGCAAAAAAATAGAAAAAACAAAACAAAAATCCTGTAATATTCAATATTACTATTAAAAAAATATTAAGTGTCATATTACAAGCAGAAAATGAGGAGAACATAAAAAGAAACACATTTCCTGGCTTTTTGATGTGTATGTACAGTATATGCAAACAGAGCATAATTTTTTATTTGAATCAGAATGATTTATCATTTGGTTATACCTGTATTAACTTTCTAATATATATCTTCTGCGACTGTTATGTATGAAATATATTCCAATTATTTAAATTAACTTTGATGTTTAATTTTCTGTCAAACAACTTTTTACAACATAGTTTTAGAATGTATACTTAAGGAAAGGAATGCATCATTATGGTCAATATATCAATATATATAGGACCATAATGATGCATTATGTATATATATATACATAATATATATATGTATATATATATATATTATGTATATATATATACATAATATATGTATATATATATACATATATATATTAGAGTATGAATATATATATTCTTACTTTAAGTAAATTCTAATGAATAGATGAGTTGTAAATTATCAGTAACTTAGCTCAAACATAAACTAAACATAAACATCAGTGCAGTTTACTAGTGGTATTTTCAGACAGGAGGGTCAGGAAGAAGGGCAGCAAATCTGGCATAGCCCATAGGCGGCAAAAGTGTAAATCCACCTCTGCACGACATCCACTGGTTATTCCAGCAAACCCCTTACGCTTATGGGCCAGAAATTCTCAGCTAATTCACCTTCAAACTTTCAATCTGATTACTAGAGGGCTTCTCATCTATTTGTTCTCTTAAAAAAAATAGAGAATTTCACGAAACCAGTCAGGATTTTTTTTTAGTACTACACATTTTTAGATTTGATTTTTCTTGGGCTCTTTCCAAAGAAACATTCAGTTTCAGTTTTGTTAAAGACATTTAATCAGAAAAGCCTAATCCTAAATCTTCTAATACTGTGTGTGTTTTACCATTTGTATTACTTCAGAGAATAAATCTAAAACATATTTGGCATAATAGACTTCACTTAAAATAAATGAATGTTATTTTATGGGATAAATCAACTCTGGTTCAGTAATAAACTCATTTTGGAAATTAATTATTTGCATTAATATTTACTGACCTAAAACTATTATAAATATGAAAAACAATTCAAATATATATAGAATTGAAGATTTTTATTATTGTTGGTTATCATATATCATGACGTATCATGTAGCAACACTATATAGAATTTGGCCGCAATGAAATGTGTTTTGGATCCAATTCCACCAATGATTAAGCGATTAAGGAAACAACTTTATTTAGAGAAATATCTGAATACAACAATTTCAAGTTTTATCAGTTATAATTTGGCACTGATTAACAAATCTGTATTATTATTTTTTTAAAAGATAATTATAAATAACTTATAAAACACCTTTGAAGTAGAACTTAAATTATTAATAATCAAAGAAATCAAACAAATACTCACAGTCATCATAATAATGCTTAAAATATCTTTTCAAAAATTATCATTTTCTCTTTTCAGAAGTCAAAATCATTTTTGCAAAACTATAAAACAAATAATCTCAATTATTTTTTTGATAATTTTTGTCATTATATCATGAAACTGTGCAATTATTTTTTTAAAAACATTTAATCTTTTAGTATTAATTCAAATCCTGGGATTCATCATTTCTCTTTTCCTTACCTTATTCTTGTTTTATAAAATATAGTCAACTCTCAATAACTCGGACTTTGGATTAATCGGACAAAATTTTCCAAAAACTAAAATTTTATTTAGTAAAACGCCAGTTGCATGCTGGCAGGCTAAAAACATTCTAGAAGTAGTCTAATGCAGGGGCTTTATTGTTTTGCACATACAGTACAGTATAGAGATCATTTTCAAGTGCTGCAGGCCTGTTGCAATCTCGACCTTTCCCATTCCAGTACCTAGTTGTGTAATTTGTGTCTGTATCTTATAAGATAATTATGTATTGTTTATCTCATTACATTAAAGTATAATATTACTTTAGATAAAGTATCAGTTTTCATTCCTTAGCACAACTTAATTTCCCCTCCATACGACAGACTTTTTGTAACTTGGACAGACCCCCGTACAGTCAACAGTTATCAAGAGTTGACTGTATTGCTTATCACTCAAATTAGAATGCACCTCGTTTTCTCTAAAAAAACAAACAAAAGTTACATCACATTCAAATAAGCTTTCATTTAAAAAGTGGCTTCTTATAACAGTAAATTTCAGATTGTTTTTGTTTTTTTAATATGAAGGGAAAAATGTTGTTACAGTTATTGCATCATTTTCTTTATAGACAAATCTGCTTTATTTCAAAAGCTATGGCACTATTTATAGTAAATGATTCATTCATTTGATCTTAAGTCATTTCCTTCAAGTTCATCACTTTGGTTACTTTGTGAAATGGATATTTTCTCTGTCTTATCATTTCCATCTAATGTAATGGACTGATCTAAGGCATGCATTTTTTCATCATTTATAACATTACTTGCTATCATATCCAATTCTTTTTCTTTAGTTTCTGTTATTGAGGGAATCACTGTATTGTTGTTAGTTGTTGCATCCATTTCTCTTTCCTTAGGATCATTTTCATTTACTGAAGAAGTCAATGCACTGTTAGTTATTACATCCATTTTATCCTTTGGATCATCTTCATATTAAGTTACTAAACAGTTCACTTCATTATCATTAGTAGCTATATCCATTTCTTCTTCCGTATTACCATTTTCAGTTACCAAGGAATTGCTTTGAGTTGCTGCATCCAGTTCTTCCTTTTTACCGCTATCAGACACTTCATTGTTGTCTGTCAGCACGCTTTGCTGTTCAGTCTCAGATGACAAATCAATGCTGTCATTATTACTAGTAGAGCTTCCACACGGATGTTCAGTGGTCTGGGATTGAAGTTTAGCAGCTTGAAGAGCTTAAAAAAATAGAAATAAAACAAAACTGGTGTAAAAGATACTGTTAGTAGACAAAAATATAATTTATCAATGAAAATATCAAGCAAAATCTCAATTAAAATGTTACTTTGTTACTAAAGGGTAAGAAAAAAAAATATTTAATTGAAAACAAGTCATAGAAACAGAATAGAGAAAGAAAGACAAATATTCAGACCAGTTCCAGGTTTCAACGCCAGGATCAGCAATGGCATGTAATTGCTTTAACCATTCAGCTATGCAAGAACAGCTTGAAACTTAGCTTTATTGAAGATCATAGAAAAATCAATGTAACAATATGTATTAACTGAAAATGTAAGAGGCTGCTTAAGATCTGTGCACAGCTCATTTCTACAATAACACAAATAGTAACTATGCTTTCTGTTATGCTGTTGAATGAATGAAATACATTAAAAATAAATATTCTTAACAAATGCATCCATTGTGCCTCTTAAAATAATTCCTACAAAGCTGAAACAGGCTGTATATTTCTTCCTCAATTTTCTGTATTTGTTTCTTTCCTTTTATTCTTTTACAATGAGCTGTTTGCTCTTGTCATAGAAATTTTAAATAGGAATATCTTCCTCTGGCCATTGTAGAATTGAGGATGAGCCTGCAGAGCTGTGCAGATTTGATTTTTGATGGGGGGATGGAGGAACAAAATAAAAAAATCTGATATTTAAGTTCCATCTTAAAACACATCAGATTTTAAAGAAATCAGTTCAGTCATTTTAGTAAGAGATATCAGGGGTCATTTTTGAGGAATGGGAGTAATAGAGATTAAATTAGATGTGCATGTGTTTTAAGTTAAATAATCAAAATACCAAATTTCAAGGAAATTGTCCAGCGTGATGCATGTACAAACAAAAAGATGAAAAATGTTGAATTCAGGGAACTTGGCAAGCTCAGTCAAATATGAGACATTAGCATGATTTTAAAACTTTCAAAAGCTGGAAATTCAGAAATAAACTGTGCTTGCTAACCTATTGAATTTTGTACATAAAACAAATATTTTGTAACTAATTTATAAAAGAAATCAAGAACATTATTCGATTTTTACAAGAAGACTCTTTCCTTGTGGCTTTTTTACTTCCTTCTATGGTTGTTTAAGAATGAATGAATGATACAAAACAGGGATGTGACCATTAACCAGTTGATGCCCTTCAAGTTATTCAAGAATTATTATAGACAAATAACAGAAATACCTTCATGTTCAAGAATATTACAAACATTATTTCCTAAATATATGCAGTTTAGAAGATTCTTGACCAGAAAGTGTAATTAGTATAGTTAAAACAGGAGAAGGCTAAAAACTAAAAGCATGAGAAGTAATTGTGAAAAAAGCCATCCATTGTTTTGGCACTATTGGAGATAGAAACTAAATCAAAGAATGTGGGAAGAGCTTTGTGCTAATTAAAGTCAACATTTTCCACATAGAAGCTATTGTATATCTCTATGAGCAATGCAAAAAAGAAAGTAATGATAATCACTAGAAGAAAAATTGAAGATTTACATTCACTAGATGAATGATTTGTAACTGAGTCACTGAAAAAATTGAGTTACTGTAGATTTAACAGTTTATAATTGAACCAAAGAACATATGAAATATGTTTTTTGCATGAGCCTTGTCATTTCAATTCTGTTATTTGTTATTCAAATACTTTCAATAAAAACAATTTTCATGCCATTGCTGGAACAAATGGTTATGTCCTATGCCATCAGTTTCAAACTGGGGTCCGTGATGTTGAATGAGGGGTCCACAATGCTGTTTAATGATTTTAATGTGGATATAGGAATAAATTTGTTTTAATCAAATATGTGTTTTTATATATTTACTTTTTGAATGCTTTTACAACAGTATAATTCTATCTCTAGTCTTAATTTAGTTTAAGAAAATAGCAAACAACTACTCTGTCCAACACAGAGCAGGTAGGGTTGTCCTTGGGTCACATGCACATGTGTTAGCTTCCACAAATTGACAGTAACAAGCACGATTCATTTCCCACTCTCAATAAGTTTTTAGCATCAAGGGAGCAACAATCTATGCAATCTTGTTCAATGCATGAAAGAGGATATTGTGCCTTTAGCAGGCCATTTAAAAGATTATTTTCCAAGGTCTCACGATAAAAATAATTGGATGAAAAGCCTATTCCTGGTGACAGAAAAAGAATTACTAACAAATGAAAATCAACTTCTTGAATTATCATGTGATTTCTCTTTAAAGATTGTCTTTTCTACACTGACACAGCTTGATTTTTGGTTACATGCACAGTGCTTGTATTTTGATGTCTCGAAACAAGCAATGATATACTTAATGCCTTTTGCAACCACATACTAGTGTGAGACTACATTTTCATCTCCTGTCAACATGAAAAATAAACTTAATGTAGGACCAGACCTACGACTCAAAATTTCAATGCTGGAGACAGATATTCATATTGTTGTCGCTGTGAAACAACATCAACCATCACACTAAACGAAACTAATTTCATTTATAAAGAATTCAATTTAAAAAACAACTAAATTTCAAATTGTTACTTTTAATAATTTGCAATTTTTTTTCTATTTGTAGTTTACATTACTCTGATAATATTTTTAAGCCTATTAAAAAAAAAATATGCAATTATGTAAAACATGCTTGATTAAATTTTATTCCTTTAAACTTTTTGGGGGCCGCAAAAGCATAGCAAGAGTATTAAGGGAACCTCGACTTGATAAAGCTTGGGAACCCCTGTCCTATGCAGCTACCTTTCAACAACTCCACAATCCCTTGTGGAATGAATTCATAAAGTGTCTTCTTTGAGTTTTCTTCAACAATAGTCATTGGCGACAATCAAGCTATTGTTGAAGGTTCGCAGAGTTGTACTTTTCTGATAATGGAGCAATAACAGTCCACCCTCACTATTGATGTACCATTGCTTTACGATAACCAACTGGAGATATTCACATTGGCTCATGAAGCCAAACTTGCGAATTATGAATATCTAGTTGCTGTCTTGTGGAAGAATTATGCAGAGGTGAAATCGTCACCTCTTTCTCATTGTGCATTTCCTTGAATCTTAGGATCCTACAATTATTCCTTCCTGTAGCAACTATGTTCTGTCTCATATGTCAATTATTTCGAAAAATTTTTGTGTCAGATGTCATTCCAGTGGTAATGTGAAATATATAAATAAATATATACATACACAGCACATAACATAACTGTGCAGAAATAGTACGAGTGATTTTTGTTCACTTCTTACTATTTCTCTGCATGTATATTGAGGGTTGCTTTCATGTTCCCTTTTAAGAACTGACAATGATTAAATCTTTTGAAGTTCCAACTTGTATGGAAACATTTAAGCTAATACTGTTTAGAAATTTCAAATGTTTGCTAACGATCACAACAAAACTTCTAAATAGCTTCTCCATTTCACTGTGCACTTGAAGGTAGACCAAAAGATGTCTTGGATAATGAAATGATTGGTTTTTTTGAACCAAATCTAACCAGTAGAAAAGATTAGCAAAAAAAAAAAAAAAAAAATAGAAAAATCTGAAAGGGTATTGCGTTCTTTAAGGCAGTCAATGATTATATAACAAATAGGAAGGATATCCCCTATTAAGAGTAAAATAAACTTTCATAAGCTGATAATAATGATAATACTTCTGAACATGATCTTTCAGTGTCCTTAGCATTAATACTAAATATAAACATCTTTTTGTTGATGTTGAAATTGTTCAGTTCATTTTTAGTATTTCAGTTAAATAGTATCTTAAAAAAAATTGTGAGACAGGTCAGAAAAACTGAGTTTTGACCAAGATGATTTGTGATGTCAACTGCTACTGAATAATAAGAATTGTTCATGGGCACCACTAAGTTCCCTCTGCCCAAAATAACTAGATATCATATTAAAACAGCAGATACTATGTCTTTATATAAATGCCCATCGAAAAAAACAATAGAAAGCTCATTTTATTAAATAAAACACCAACGACAGATCTAAGTAATATGATTTTTTTTTTGCCTACTATGTACACATCTTTTTCAGATTAGATCTATTTCATTTTATCTTAAGAATAGAGCAAGTAACACAAAATAGATAGTCATTATTATTATAGATAGGCATTGTTATTATTGTTACTAGCTCAATAAATTATTTTGAGCAAATAATAAGCAATCATTATCTGTAAGCACAAAATATAATGATGTTGAATGGATTCATTAATATCTGGGACAGACTCATTCAAGAAACAAAAGCACAAAAGCCAACATAGAATTGATGTACTTTACATCTGAGAAATATGTGCAGTAAAGTAAGAAAATTAAGTATAGTTGTAGAATTGAAATACATTCAAGAAGCAACCTATATTTCTCCTGATCACAGAGATCAAAAAATTATTTCTTTTTTAATACAATCTGTAATTTGAAAGAAATCAAACCCTTTCAGAATTACTGCTTAACTTTTAAAGAAAACAGTATAACATACATCTGAAAGTTATATATAAAAATACTTGTTTTTTGCTTTTTTTTTTTTTTTTGCCATCTGATGTTGTTTGTAAACAACAATAAACAATAATAAAAAAACTATTCAAAAGAAAGAAAATCAGCTGTAAATAGGTTTGGAAGTTTATATATTTACCCTTCTCTTTTAGAAGTTTCCGCCTTTCCTCTGCAATTCTGCGCTTTTCTTCCATTCGAGCACGCTGTTCTTCAGTCAGTTCCTAGAATAAGAGTTAAATAAACATGCTTTATTAATTTTTTCACAATTATAAATTTAGAAGTAATTGTTGCAGAATATTAAAAAGAAAGATTGCAATAAAACTAGCAATTGTTACTGAAAACATTTAAAGAAGAAAAAAACACATCCATTGTAATTTGATTTTAAAAAGTGACTTAAATTTAGCTATAAATTAGTCTTAAAGTGAGACAACAATAAGAGAGAATTTTCTTTTTTCTTTAAGACAGTAAACAAGATGAAACAGCAAATCTAGATATTTGAACTGCTGTAAAATGAAACTGCTAAATTTTTCCTGTATTTTCTTTAAATTAGAAAAATAATTTCGTTATCTATAAATCTGACTAAATAATTCCCAACACACACACATATTATATATACTGTATATTGTTGAAAATCTTACATTTTTTTTGTAAAGTTGAGCATTAAAATTATTACTTAACAATAATAAACAATTTTTTTTTTTTTGCATTACAAGATTTTGTAACAATATCACTTTAAACTTAAACTATCAAAAAATGTTAGCAAAATTTGAATAAATTAAATTTATAAAGTTATAAAGAATATAAATATTAAGTTATAATTTTCAGGATGGTTAACAATATTCATTTATGCAAACAACCATTATATATATATATATATATATATATATATATATATATATATATAT
>JAFIDM010012231.1:127059867-127075037 GCA_023159025.1 Thereuonema tuberculata | reverse complement strand
ATATATATATATATATATATATATATAAATGAACTAAAGCAATTAATACTGAATCATCTAATTCTAGAAACTTAAGTTAAATCCAACCTAATGTTGCTGAAAAATTCCATGTTTTGCTCCTTAACTTGAGTATCCAAAAAAACATCGGCACTAGGGATATTTTTGATGACCCACAATTGTTAAGAGAGTGTGAGGTGGATTCTAATAAATCACCATTTTTTTTTAGCAGCACACTATTTACAAAGTCTTCCACATATTTTTCAAAATAAAGGAGATGACCTTTATCCACACTCCTTCTTGGTTTCTGAGTCTGCCCTCCGATCTTACCAATAATTGATGGTAGAAAATAAAAATCTTGATGGCAGGCAACATTTTAAAACTCAGAAAATGTTTTTAATATATTGTGAAAAGTGGATTTTTCCCATGTTCTCTTGCTATCTGGTTCAACCTTCTACTAGATCTAAAACTAAAATGTGCCCAATGATATTTGGAGATAGCAATATCTTTGGGCTTTATAGTGGGTTTATTTGTATGATTCATGACATAGTGCAAAGTAGGTCTTATAAATACTGATATTGGGAGGAAAAAAGTAAAAAAGCAAACAAAAAATTAAATGAAAAATTTTAAAATGACAGGTATTCTGTGTTATTTATAAGGTAAATCGCTGTGCAAATATTTGATTTAGGAAGATCAAACAGTATCAGAATATAGAGGGAATAGACAAACAACCAGACATTCATTTTTATTAAATGAAAATTTCTATGTGAATTGCCAGATAAGGCAATTACTTATATTTTGCAATACAGCAAGGTCTTATGTACAACTCATAGAAACCATGAGCATAAAGTTTATTGGGAACTTTTCCCTGATAAAACATCTCTTTTAATAGAAAGCATCTGTAAAATGCCTCTTTAGATGCAGCTAACAAAACTAACATAGTTTTAAAAATTAAATAAAAAAAAAGTCTAAGTCAAAATCGTTTGAATGGGGTACGGGGAATCAAAAGCTGATAGAAAAAATGTAAAGGAGATTCCAACGAAGACACAGACTTAATTAAGACTACATTAAAAGAAAGACTATGATAAAGAAAAGCAGAAGTCTTGAGGAGGAAACAAAAAACAACTATTCTGCTCTCCTTCCAAATTTCCTTTTTCAATTTTATCTATTTAAATTCTTATGTTGGCAATTAAGCAGCTTTTTACATAAAGTTTTTAATATTTACCAGGCTTTTATTGAGATTCGGAACTGAAACTTTAGTTGGCAACAGATCAACAGCTGGATTCTTTACTGACGAGTTAAATACAGGGGAAGGTGGATTTGCTATTTCTGCACGTGTTTCCTTCATCAATTCATCAAATGTATTGTCTTTATCTACCACATTTTCATCTGCATCATCAATTAGATCTTCCTTTCTTGATGCTTCATCTTGAATAGGCAACATGTCCATGCGGAATTTCTTCAGATTTGTCTACGAAAAATTACATTTTAATTTACACATAATTTTGGTTCACAGAAAAGAAATGAATATGAAAATAAGTAATTAAAAATACAACCCTATAGGACCTACATTCACCAAATGCACAGACGACTGACAAGTTCTTCTATAAAATAAGTTCATAATGATTGCATTATGACCTTTTAATTATAAAACATTCAAGAAAAGAAAAAAAAAAAACAGTGAAAACAATTCCTTTGTGATAAAAAAAAAATACTTCAAAAGCCAGTTTTACCGATATTAAATGCTGCAGTGCAAGTGATGATATATTTCAATTAAAAAAATTGTTGTACAAAACCTGAAAATTTATTTCTATTACATTTCCTGTATATCCACTGCTCATAAACTTCCTTTTTTACAATTTATAGAGTAACAATAAGTTTAACTTGCACATAAATAACAAAATGCCAAACTGAATTGTAATTTTCAATTGCATAGCATGTTTTAGTTTGATTAAAGCATCATCACATTGTGTTACTCAATATTCAATAGACTTAATAAACAGAACACATTTAATTATCTATTTCATGATTTAAAGAGTTACTTCTTTATTCAGTCAACCTATGCCTAGTGCAATAACCTGCTCAATGCATATCTGTAAAATACTGTGATCCAAATTCTATAAAATTATTCTTTAGTAACTCATGTTAATGTAAATTATTTATACTTTTTACAATTGTTTTTTATTTTTATTATTATTATCGTAAAAGTTTCAAACCATGGGTTTCCCCAGCAAAGACAATATGGCAGGTCAACGACCAAAGCACATATTGTCAAGTGTAAAAAAAAATAAAAGTGTGGAAGAATTCTTAGGGATGTGTGGTTGTGTCCATAAATTTCCTAACTATGCATGTTGTGTTGAGTATCACAGCCTTCTGGAGTTGGGCATAAGTGTTTTTATGAAGTCCTAGTGTGCTGAGGCTGTGGTGCAATGTGTGAGGCACCAGACCAGTGGCAGACAGGACGATGGGTACAACACATACACAGTCCTGCCTCCACTGCTTCTGGAGCTTGTGTGCTAGATCAGTGTATTTACTGATCTTGTCTGTGTGAGTTTTCTGCATGTTCTTGCTGATAGGCACTGCAATATCAATGAGATGGGTCTGTTTGTTGACCTTATCAACAAGTGTGATGTCAGGTCTGTTGTGATGTATAGTTTTGTCTGTCTGGGGCGGTTCCAGTACAGATTATGTGACGGTAAATCTAGTACGCTTTGTAGTGTGTACTTGTACTTGTAGTGTTCTTAATAAGTAAGTGTGTGATAGCTGTTGATGAACAATCGACGCTACCGGATTGTGTCGGTGGAGGTAGTCTGTTTGGAAGAGAAGGGGACTATAATTATTATTATTATTATCAAATTTATAGCAGGCTATATTGAAGTTTATAAAGATACATTTCCTTTATTAATTTGAAATGCACAAGTTATCAAAGTGTATGTGTAGTGTGCATTTTTTAATTCTTTGACAAATCACAGCAGCTTATTTTTTAAAAAATTTTATCCAATGTAAATTTCCAAGCTTTAATGTCTTCTTACTCCTTACATTTTTTTTTGGGATAGAATCTAAGCTGTAAGAAAAAATAAGTAAATACATAATAATACTCATTGTTCAGGTGGATCAACTGATAACAAAGATCATATAAGATCATTGGAATACTCTATGTTAATGTTGTCTTTTTAATTTTCATCCACTTCCAAATTCTATTCAGTGCAAATTGGGTATCTCAGTACAGTTCTAGATGTAGTCTTCAAATCTAGAATTAAACTCTTAACCTTGGGAAAGTCATGAAAGGAATCAGGAGAGGAAACCACAAGAAATAATCAGGAAGAAAGAAGATGCATACGACCAACTACATTGCAATAGCATAGCTGTATTTTTTTACCATCTTCTTAAAGAGTTTGCTTCAGAATAGCAGTAGCATACAGTGGACTGCAAAAGTGCAGAGCATATTGACCTCTATAGGCAATACTGAAAAACCAGTCCAAGTTTAACCTTAAATAATGCTCTGTGAATGCAAAACATTACGATAGTGTAACAGTTTGTATATAAATATTTTTAGAAATCATTTATTTATCTGTATTTTTATAGAAATTATTTATCTGTGTATATCTGTATTCATTTTTATCCTTAACCATTATTTATGCTTTTGCTTTTGCATTTCTTAATTACTGATGTTCTGTTTATTTTTAAATTCCTTTCCATTGTATCCATAAAATCAGTTAACTAATTTAAGTTTGGTGTGTTTTTATCCAATCATTATATATATTTTTAATTACTTAGCCAATCAAATCAAGCTTTGTAAATACTATAAAAACCAATGTTTTTCATTTAATAAATTAATTCAGTTCGGTTCCAGAACTTGACTCATTGTCTTTAGATCCCAAAGACTCTTCCACAAACACCATTACAATATGATATCAATTAAATTCTTATGGGCCTCAGTAAAATGACTGCTAATCAAATATTAATTTCAAAGTTAAAAAAAAAATTATTTTTCGATATTTGAAATATTTAATATTTTGTTGCAATACCTAGTATCAGTTTAGTCACTTATAAGACTATTGAAGAAACTGACTAAATTCCTTTCTTACCTGAACCTGTCTCTTTGATCCAAGTTTTTCAATCTGTTGCAGGCAATCATCAAAAGTCATCTTTGGATACATACGATGGGCCCAATGCTCCATTATCTTCATCACTTTATTTAAATCTTCAAACTATATGGTAAATATGAGACATTTTTTAGGGGTGATGTGAAATATTTAAATTTATTAAATCTCAATCCCCTTCTTTCAAGTTAAAATTATTTCAAACATTGGCAGAACAAAAATTCTTGCTCTAAAGGAATTTTAGTCAAAAGCAGACTTCAAAAAAATAAAGAAAGAAAGAAAGAAAGAAAGAAAGAAAGAAAAGTGAAAAAAGCTTAATAAATCTAAAAATTAGGCACACATGTAACTTTTATTTGTTTATTTATTGGATGAGATTTGAAGACAGATCAAAAATTTTGGTGCTGGTAGAGTTAGACAGATTTCAATAAGCAACAGTATTTTTCTAATTAATCACTCTTTAAAATTCTCCCTTCTTGTACATCAATGCACCACTGTTTACACCATTTGGTGATATTTCAGAAGGACCTTAGTGGTCTAGCGACTTTAAAATATTTAATTCACTGATCCCAAGTCCCCTTCCTTTCTCTGTGCTTAAGACTCCCTTAAGTGCCTTTACATGCTTGTTACGTTCAAATTTGACACTTTATTTCATTAAATGTGAAATTCATTAACATTAATGCAATCAAGTCTGATATCTGCAAGCAGATTAGCTAAGACTCAAATGGGATAAAAAAAATGCAATTATACTTCTTTAAAGAAGATATACACAAGGAAACCCTATGTTTCTATGAATTTCATCTTTTAAAGAATATCTACAGGACTGATAAATTCCCCATTACTACAAAATGGCTATATGTATTCAGAATGAGTTAAAGACTAAACATTATATTGCATGCTAAATATAAAATGAAATACTCCCCCCCCCCTCCACACACAAACTAAATTGTAATGGAGAAGGATAAATCAAAATTCCTAGGAAAAAATCCCTCTCTCTTTCTCACACACACAAATAAACAGAAAAATACATTTCTTTATTAACTTCTATTAGCTCCATAAACTCCAACGACAATATCGCCCTACTTTATGAAGCCTTTTTTTATATAATTTAACATCAAGGGAAGAGAGAGACCATGTCCCTCCTTCCCAAAATCAAAAATAAATTACAAACAAGAATTCTAAATTAACAAAGAAAGCGTGAATCATACTACAGGGTGTCTACAAAATCTGAATAAAAAAATTCCCTGATTTCATGAACAATTTCTTTTAAAATTCCCTGATAAGAGAAAAAAAAACCTCCAAACCAATCTGTTCAACCAAAAAAAAAAACCCTCCAAACCGATCTGTTCAACCAAAAAATTTCCCTGATTTTAAGTAATAATTGCAAAATTCCCTGATAATTCCCTGATTTTTTCCAGAATAACAAAATTCCCTGACAATTCCAGGTTTTCCCTGATTTCCCGGTTCTGTAGACACTCTGTACTAATAATAAACAAAAAACATGAATCACATCTCAGTCTCATTAGAATTTAAGATTGGACTTCAAGAAGACAATCAATTAATAATTTAAAAATAAATTTCTTTCTCCTTTTCTTAAGTATAAATGTCCAATTGTTGTATTATTTCAAATTGCTGTCTTCAATTTTAAAACTATCTTCTTTTTAAATGAATGTCCAATCGTATGTATCATAATTAAACTACTCTAGAGCCACAGAATAAGCTCCAACTGGTAGTAAAAGCCTAGATGAGCAAAGAAATGATCTGATGAACTCAACTATTGAAGATAATCTGTTACGAGTATTCTGAAAGAGAACAAAAGGGTAGCCATCACCTGCAAGAATGGAGTCTCATTAAGGAAATAGATAGGATATTATGAAATAAACCAAAAAGTTGATTGAATAATGTACATTTCAGATACTGAAAATAAATAGCGTGAGAAAAATGTCATACCTTAAAGTCTTTGAAGGTCATTGACAATGGTTGGCAGAGAAGATGCATACAAGGTATATACAGAACACAGAAGTATTTTGATTAAGTAAAGGAAAGGATTTTAAAAGTTCACCCAAATTTCACGAAGGTGGAAGACGAACCAAAGGGAAGCGATATCAGAAGGAAAAGAACCATTACAAAACAAAATCAAAAGCATCTATGAGAAATTAAAAGTGCAACTACAAATTGAATTACCATAAACATTGATGAAGTCAGCACACAAAGAGTGAATGAGTGATGCAAAAGGAAAACTAGGTTACTAGGAATATTATATACTTGGGAGCTGAAAAATCGCACAGTTGCATTTTTGTTCATTTTTTTGTATTTTCCTCGCGATTCACAAATTTTTTTTTAATCAAACTAAATGTTAATTTAAAGATCGTTTCATCACCTATCCAATGATACCACTTAAGTGGGTATTGTCCCTTCAAAACCAAGACAATAACAACAAGAGAACGCAATACCCTGAAAACACCCTTTTCAGGTAGCGCTTCTGCAAGACTTGCTGCATCATTAAAGGGTTAATTAATTAAAGGAAATACCACAACATGCGCATATCAACGCTGAGCCTGACAGGAATTCTCACAAAAACGCCTGCGTTCATCACAAGAAAATGGATACCTCACCTGAAGAAGCTGCTCAAATTGTTGCTCTACTCGAAGCAGGGTGAAATCAAAGTCAAGTGGCCTGTCAATTGCATATAAGCCAGTATGCCGTACGACATGTATACCAGATATCAGGAGACTGGTGGATACGTACGGCGACAAGGATCTGGCTGCCATCATGCTACTTCTGAGCGGGATGATCGCTTTCTTGTCACGAGTTCATTGCGAAATCGGCACTTAACTGCAGTTGAACTGGAACAGCAACTTCAAGAAGCTTGCAATGTCACTGTTAGTCGGTGGACATTAAGAAGAAGGCTCTCCGAAGGAGGTTTGACTGCACACAGACCAGCAATCTGCCCGATTGACCACAGCCCACCGACAAGCCCGTCTCCAGTTTGCTGGAGAGCATGTAAACTGGAGATTAGACCAATGGAGGTATGTCCTGTTATCAGACGAATGCAGGATGTTCCTAAATGGCAACGATGGACATGGAAGGGTCTATATACGACTTTCAGAATGAATCGCTCTGTGCTGTATCAGTGAATGAGTCCCATATGGCGTGGTTCTTGCATGTTCTGGGGAGGAATTTCCATGGAAGCGAAAACTGCGATTGTTTTCATCGCCGGGCTGGGTGACTATTCTCGCACACGAGGACTGACGTCCCAATGTTACATAGAGGAAGTACTGGAGGAGCATGTCATGCCATTTGCAGGGGTTTATTGGCGACAACTTCCTGTTTATGTACGACAATGCCAGACCTTACACCACAGCAATTGTACGCCAATACTTGCAAGACGTGAATATTCCGGTTATGGATTGGCCAGCTCGTAGCCCCGATCTCAATTTGATTGAGCATTTGTGGGATGAGCTAAGGCGAGCAAGAGTTCGGGCAAGAAGAGTGCCTCCTATGAGTCTTCAAGAGCTGCCACTCGCAATTTGTGAGGAGTGGGAAGCCATACCACAAGATGTTCATCACATTGATAACCTCGATACAAAATTGAATAAGGGCCATAATTAAGGCTAGAGGAGGGAATACCCGTTATTAATAAAGAGTGTTTTATAACTGTTTTGCATTGAATTTTGTTTTAATCCACACTTCCCAGGCTGTAAGAAAACGACGTTTCCTGGTGGGCTAGGCGATTCCTCCAAAACGCAGTTTGCTGATACGCAATACCTACTTAAGTGGGTATCATTGGATAGGTGATGAAACGATCTTTAAATTGACATTAGTTTGATTAAAAAAAAATTGTGAATCACAAGGAAAATACAAAAACATACATAAATGCAACTGTGCGATTTTTCTGCTCCCAAGTGTACTTTGAATCAAACGTCATCAATGCATGCTTTCAGATATTTTTAAGAATGGAGGTCACAAAACTGGATAATTTTAACATTAAAACTGGATAAGAATTCTACTATTTGACAATGGAAAAGCCTGAAGATAATGAAGAGTGGTTAGACATGAGGAGAATTAAACAGGAAGTTGTAAGATGGAAGTGAAAGTAAAGTACGAAACTGCCCAACATGTAATTATACTTTATTATGACTACTAAAATGAACAAATGCGATCCTTTTCTAAAGGGAAGAATTAATGAATGAGTTTTGAAATATCATCAAAACATACTTGTTTATAATAAAAAGAATGATTCACAACCAACTATCTAAAGAGAAACTTCTGTTGTTAATAGTTTTGGAATTAATAATGCATTTGTCGATTGAAAAAAATATCTTTATATTAAAAAAAAAAGGGAAAATTAAGTGATCCTTTTAATTTACATATAAGAAAGAAAGAAATTCAAATGCAAACCAAATTCTCAGATATGTCAATCAGAAGACAGTATTACAGAGTTAGACATGGCTGACCATCTGTCTAATGGTTCAAGCAAGGTTTAAATGCTTCTAATTTCAATAATTTGATCAAAATAAGTGCTCAAAACACTGAATAGGAGTTACAGGAATTAAACTTTTTTGAAAAAAAAAAAACCCCAAAAAAACCCTGTGATTCACAGATTCATATCTTCAAAAAAAAAACTCAGTTTGGTAAACAGTTCAAAATACAGCAAAAGAAGGAGATTATTTGGAAATGAGGCACAACAGAACAAATTAAAGCTGACACAAGATGTGCAACAAGAGCTCTATGAATTGAACTTTCTCTTTAAATAAGAATGTACAATCCTAGACTAAATCTTCAGTTAATAATCAAATGCATTTTTAATTGAAACAAGGGGAAATTTATCAATCTCACCTCATGTGTTTTTCCTTTAAATTTGATATTTTCAAAAAGCTTTGGTATCACTGCAATTCCCCTTGGGCCACACAACCTATTTAATAGTAAAAAAAGAAAGAAAAACTTTAATATTATAAAGAAAAAGCTATGATAATTTTCAATATAAATTTTACAATGCTGAATATAAGCAACAGAAATTTTAATCACAAAAAAATTCAATCTATGATGGCATTGTAAGTTTATGATAATAATTAGTAAAATTATTTCCAAAACAAATAATTTTAAACTAATAAACAAATCAGATTCCTATTCAACTCACGCAATTCAAATCAAAGGATGCTATGCAGTGAAAGAGAAAAAAGTTTCTTTTATTCAAGACAGAATAATATTAGATCTCAAAAATAAAGGAATAAGCACATTTCAAAATTACTAAATGTAATCTGTATAAATATAGAAACATTTACATTCTGACACGATTCAGAAAAATATCTTTATTTAAAACAACAAAGTAGTATTTCTGTAAATAAAATAACACGTGCTTCAATTTTTAAAAAGAATTTATATGAAAATGTGATTATTAGTTAGAATACAGTAGATGAATTCCTTATTGAAATATTTTAAAAAGTGAATCTGAATATCACTCATAATATGCTTAGGGAAAGAAAAGGAACAAATTTAGGGACTTTTTTTATTTTTTTGAGGAAATGCAACAACTGACAAGGAAAGGGTTAAGAATGAAATGTTGCAGCTTTTAGTAGTACTGTTGAGAAGCTAAAACTGACTGTGCAACTAAAACACTTTTTACAGCAACAGCGGAAACAACCTCCACTTGTAGGAGAGACCAGCTACAGAATTATTACTATTTGATAACTGTTTGGGTCTATTCCTATCTTTTGGTATATTCGATATAAATTTTATTAATTATGTCCTTCCAAAAAAATCTAACTGAAATGTGCATTTCATTATTTCAGCCACAATAAAATTCAAGTGTATCATTCAATACAAAATACAAAGAGAGTTATTGTCTCAATTTAGAATTCCAATTTTTCTATTGAGCAGAGAGTTTCTTCTTCCAATATGCTTCTTTTCTTGGAAGAACTTGCTACAAACAGCAAATAAAGAGTGTTTGGAGATCTATATGTTGAGGACCATGAGAAAGGAAGGTTCAATAAATATATATTTTACTATTGTTTTATAATTAGAGAAGCCCTGAAGAAACAAAGCAGATAAGTTGAAATAATATATGTCAACTTTCTATTGTTCATGAAATGTAGATTAATAAATGCAGTTTCATGTAATTTCTTTTTTTCAATTAATTGATTTCTATTTTCTTTAGAATTAATAAGGATACTCCTTAATTTGGTCAATACTGAAAGGATAGTATTAGAAATTTACAATAAGAGATACAACGGGGGAAAAAAACAAAGCTTTTTCTTTCTTTTTTTTTGTACTGATGGAAACCTTCAATTAGCTGTTACCAAAAAGTGACAGCATCATAATAATAAATATAAATTCAAGCATGTGCTTTTCTCTTGAAAATCAAAGCAATTAAAAAGAACTTTTGTAATTCCTTAAACTACTATTCCTTTAAGTGCCTATAGAAATTTTTTTCCTCCATTTATACACAATGCTCAATTGATCAAAAGATAAATGTTAAGCTCACTGTAAACTAAAGCACTCTTCACAGCAACAGCTGAAATATCCTTCTGTTTTTGTCACAGACAAGGCAGAGAGACAGCAACATGAGTCTGCCCTATTGTTTGAGTGAACTGTGTCCTAAGAGCTACATATTCCCATTTCAAAATACAAAGTATCTAATGATTACAATATGCAAACCAGTAAAAGATTTGTTTTGTGTTGTGTGCACCGATTTTAACACGATATTATTAAATCCATACACTTTCCTGGTATATGCAAAATATTATTTGGGCATCCTACTAACAACAGTTATATAATAAAATAATGCCATTTTAGTTTTAATTTTAGTTTTTTAGAACAATTAATAGTTTTTAGAAGATAGGAAGCAGGCATATAAGCAGCAATGCTTGATTCTGGAATTACTATTAATTTAATGAAACAAGTTTTTAATGGAAACCAATCAAATAATTTCAAAATTATTCTTATTAATGTTTTTTAACAAACTATGTTAGAAACACAACAAGGGTTGAGAAATGATAATCATAGAGATTGTAAAAATACATAGCAATATACATAGTATTTTTACAATTCCTATTTATTATACTGAAAATACTGTAATAGAAAACCATTTCTACCTTTCACCATCCAATTTTAATCGAGGTTTGGTGACTTTCTTCTTTACTGCTACTCTTTTAGCACCTTCCTCTTTTGTTTCTTCTCCTCCTCTTTCTGGAACTTCCTCTGCTTCAGGGATATCTGCTGCATCTTCAATTTCTTCTTGTTCTTCGAACAGGTCATCTAAGTCTAATTCAATCATGATTCACCTAATCTACAAAATACAACAAAGACAATCAGCAAATTGATATAGATTTGAAAATTACTCTTAAAAATCACATTGGTCAATGCCATTATGATGAAAATAAGCAGACCCACTCATAAATTCCCTGTTAGATTACTGAAACATAATCAAATGAAAATTATATCACATAAAAAAAAAAAAAAAAATCTTGGGAAAATCAATTTAGATTTGCTTCAAAAATACTTTTATTTAGGTATCTTTAAAATAACTGAAACCATCATTAGAATAGAAACTTTTCTCCCAGTTTAGGCACTATTCAAATTCAAACTGATTTGTATTTTGTGGGGAAAAAGTACACTAGCTGAATAAAATCCCTATCTCATAAAAGTCTTATGAGAACGATCATTTACATCAGGAATTATCAACAAGGTGCAGACAGATTGAATGTTTTGAGATCTTGCAGAGCTCATATCAACTTTTAATAATAAAACATATCTATAAAAAGTTGTTTTACAATTAAGTATGAATCTACAAAGAAATATATGTACTAAAGTGCTTATGCTTATTAATTATTATTATTTGAATAAAATCATAAGAGCATATATAAAATAAATAAATAATCAAAATATAATCATGAAGTCGTTATTATTTTTGTCATTCGAACAAAATCATTTGAACGGCTAAACGGTTAATTTTTTTTTTTTTTTTTTTGAAGTTTTATATAATGTTAACACAAAGATCTATAAATTGTTGAAGAGCAATGCAATTAACTTTACCAAAAATCAGTCTAAATTGAATAGGCGTCTAAAGATACCATTGTTGGGACTCATAAATTCAGAGATTACAGGTTTGTTATTAAATCTGATGCTTTTCGTGGTTCTAGCTGGCTGAGGTATTTTATAATCATCGAATAGCTACATATTTAGCAATTTTTGATTGACACTGAGTTACAGGTTCAACGATGCTCTGAGTTTGCATTGCTTAATTTCTTCCAGATCATATGTTCATTTGCCTCCAAAGATCGGAACGAAAGTAACTTCTATACTTGAAATATTTATGCTGAACCGTACAAATAGATGTAACGGTCCGCACGTGGATCGAAGCAACTGATTGACCAACTCTTCCCGTTACGCCTCTTTTAAAATTTTGAATATATAATGTTGATTGAATCCCGATAATGATAAAAATGAAGTTTGCTTATATTATATTAGTAACATTAACAGTGATTTTGTATATGATAAAAGGACAGTATACACAAACCATTATCATTTTCCGCAAACTGCTGGCAAGAAAAACTAAACCAAATAGTTGTCAAAAAAGAAATGGTTGTTAATTTTACAAAGATCCTCAGAAACATTTTAGATTTCATTTCTTTCAGAATATCAAATCTCTTCAAACTTACATTCCTTCATCGATTGAAAATAACCAGCAATATCTCAACTGCACCTACAGGTGTCTGATTAAAAAAAAAGTTTTAAATTGAAAGGGATAAATTATATTAATAAACAAAACTATTCTTATTCCTTTTTTCTTCGCAATCATTTACTTTTAAGTTAAAATTAGGATTTACATGTATTCAACTTATAACCATAACTATTAAGTATAAGCATACATAAAACTTCGCGGTAAAATCCAGGTATTGGTTGATGACACGACATCTAGCGTCAACCATGGTAAGCTTCATAACAGCGATCCAACTAATGATAAAAATGCAATTCACTTAAGTAGAGGCTTGTATTGTTTGGATTTCAGATGGTGCTTCGCAGGCAGCAAATTGAAATCTATGTTTTTTTAATTTACTCCATTTCTTCAAATATTTTTTTCTTCTTCTTATTTTTTAAATGCTATCCATTTTCTTTTGTAATAAATAGCAGTGTCCTTGGAAAGCTACTTTTTTTTTAATTCCTTTATTGGCTTCCTTTTTTTAAAAAAATGTTTTGGTTATCATTTACAAACCGTCAATTATTTTTTGTACTACTTAATACCTCAAGATACAGTAATAATAGCCTTGCAAACAACGATTTAATTGTAGGCCTCGTTACACTTTGTTTCGTATTGTGAACCGCAACTTCGCCAACCGCGATGAAAACATAACTTAAGTTAAATTTAAATAATTCAATGGAAGGCAAAGTCAACTAGCATCGCTAATCTGGTTCAGCATTTTAAAAAAGAAATAAAAAAAAACAAAGTTATAGACTGAGATCTTGACTCGAGAAACACTCATGGGCTCATAATTGGAGTAAGAAAATAAGACGAACAAATTCAATAAGGATAACATAAAACACTTTAATATAAAAAAATAACAAAATTATTTACAAAGTTCCAAAAGGAAGAGTACTAAAAAAAAATAGTTAAAAGAAATTTAGCCTTTTTAAAATTTATATATCAAAACTAGGATTTCAGAGGAATGAACGATAAATTAAATTTTGGTCAAAAAAAATATAAAACAAAAGGTTTTATGGCATTCTAATAAAGTAAAAAAAAAATGATAAGACTTAATGAACCAAAATTTGAAATACTAAATTTACCCAAAAAAAATCAGTAAGATTACTCTCTAATACTCTCCGAAGTTCCAATTCAATTTCTCTTATTTCCAGTGAAAAATTTCTACTACTTAAATCTGCATTGTCTAGGATTTCTAACTTGATTCCATCTGAATGAACGACACTAATGTATTTATTCTATGAATTAAGGCACAAGGATAATTTCACAGTGCTCCCACAATTGGGACACGAAATGCCAACAAAAGAATTCAATAGAATCAAATATATTTAGTCCGTACACTTCAGCATAATTTACCTGAGATATGGTTCCGCCTAAATGAACGACACTAGATGTATTTATTCTAAGAATTAAAGGCAATTGAAGAAGAATACGATGCTCCCACACACTGGGACACGAAATTGCCAACTAAAGAATTCAATAGAATCAAATATATCCAGTCCGTACACTTCAGCATAAATTTCCTGAGATACCACCTATCTCACCATTATATCGAAAATCAACAGTCTTCCTACATGGAGTTGGTTAGGGGTGTTCAATTGTAGCTAGAGAGATGTAGTTGCCAGCCCTTGCCGCTTCATGAGAGAGAGATACTGACTCTTTCCGAGTTTTTATACCCACAATAAAACAAAAAAACCCACTACATCATAAAAGATTAAAACTACCCCATTCCCAGAATTAGAATGCCATTACACCTGTGTCAAAATTGGGAAATACCCCGGAAGTGCTAAACTCTTATCGAGTGGCCAATCGTAATCGGATTAGACATCGATACATTCCATAGATAGTTTCGAAAGTAATACAGCTGATTAAAACAAACTAAAAAAAATGTTAAATTAACCATCGTTTAGGATTAATATTACAATTATATTCATAATTAAAATCATCTCTATATTATTAAATTATATAATCCAAAAAAAATTCTTTACATAATATTTACAATTTCCACAGTATATTCTCATGTAGGTTTGATTATCCAAACTACTGTGTTTGATTCACAGAACTATCGTAGAGCAAATTAGTTCAGATAATCGATGTTCTACTGTAATTTCAATTTTTTTCTATTATTACATTTTCATTTTTTAATATTCGTATCCCCTCTTTATTTCAAATACAAAAAAAAAAAAAAAAAATGAAATTTCGCAAATTTTTAGTCATACAATAAAAATTAATACTTAATATTATATCTTGGTTATACTATACTTTCATTCAGTTATTTATTAGTGATTTTTTATTATATTTTTCTTGGAAATATAATTTTTATGTTTTTATGTTTTTAGTTTATAGTCATGGAGGTTCCACTGCTCTTCCTA
>JAFIDM010012231.1:127008083-127038855 GCA_023159025.1 Thereuonema tuberculata | reverse complement strand
CTTGTTGATAAGGTCAACAAACAGACCTATCTAATTGATATTGCAGTTCCCATCAGCAACCGGGGACTGACCACCCGACCATTGGTCACGGAACGCCGGGAGTCTTACCTCCCACGACCCTAAGGGCCACATAGGCCTGTAGTGGGGGCACTTTAACTGTAACAAAACCCGCTCGAAAACCTGGCTTGAAATTTACTATTGCAAAAAAGCAAAAGCAATTTGCTTTATTGTAATTGTAAATATTTTATTCTAGATACGTTATTAAAAAAAAATTGATGTTGAGTAAATAGATGCTGTTGGCAAAATTTTAATAGTATTATATGCTCATCATATATGTAGTATATATATATTCCTGCCCAAACTGTAAAAATGATACAGATAAATCTGACTGGGCTTATCACCGCACCAAATACAATGATAACCCATACCAGAAAGAAAATGATGACTATATTAATGTTATCTTCGGTGTTGTGTTTACTCAACAGTAAATATGGCCAAACAACATCTTATAACATTCATGCTGGACGTATTTTTTACCTCCGCGTATGAACAAAAGATTCTTCTTTTAGTTGGATACATTAAGTGCTTTCAATGATAAAGAATCAATAATGGTCACTGTTCTAGAAGGTAAAGCATTGGAAGTGTGTTTTTTTTTTCACATACACTCATTGACGAATTTCACATGTGTCAATGATTGGGTTTCTTGATTATGTCCTGAAATAAACTAAATTTTTTTCTTATCTAAAAAAAAATTACTTATTATCTCTTCTTATTATCTCTTTTGTCTTGACTAAATCAACTCATTCACTATTTGTTAAGCACTGCTGCAAGAGAACGGAACAGCGTAGCATAGCTTCAGCACAGTTACACCTTATAGAATGTCTCACTTATTGTTTTGGGGGAACCATTTTTACTTATATATTTGAATTGCTTTTTTTTTTTTTTTTTTTTTTTTGGCCCTTTCGGAAATCATTTGTGTTTAGATTTATTTCTTAGATCATTTCTACGAAGCTTAAAAAAGATACCGACTTAAGCATTTGTTTGGTTAGATTCTTTAACAATGAAGAATGATCATTAAATCATTGTTGTGGGTTTTAACAGAAGGAAGATATGCATCAATATCAATGTTCAGTAAGATATCTTCTCTACCTCAGACACTCTTCACCTATAAATATTATAACAACGGATGTGAATTTTCTGTGAGTAGTGTTTGCCAAGTAAACTTCATGTCCTTAACCTTAACACTCTCTGAAATTAAAGCTACATTTGGTGAGATCTGTGTATCTCGGTGATTTTATTTATCCATCTACTTTCATTTCTCTTGTCCTTGAAATCCTGAGTTGAAAAATGGCGCTGGACACACAGACAAAGCGCCATTTTCTAGAAGGCTTCTAGTTCTCCGTAGAAGCCTTACGTTCAATCCCCAGACCTGTTTTCAAAGCATTAGATCTTGCTTAATATAGGAGGCATGAGACACATTGAAGTAACTATGTAATCTTCAAAATTTTAATGATATCTAGGCAATAAGATTAAACCCCTAAGTGTGGACTTTCATGTAAATCGAAGTATTATTCTTTGAATACTTAAGGGAACCGTTTTTTGACCCTTATTTTAAAGTGACCCACAAGTTCGCTTTGTGAATACCAAAAATATTTAATCTCATGTAGCCTACAGACATTAACTTAGTCTGAAATCTGAAGTCTGGTATAAAAAAAATGCATTATTTGTTTATTTATTTACCGGCACAGTAGTCCAATGCAATTATGTTTTGACCTGGACATTAATAATATCTAAAGTTCCTTTGGAAGGATTGTTTACTGGGGTCCCCTGAACCCTAAACTCCGGCCCCCCCATAAATCCGAGATCCCCATAGATCCGAGATAAATGGAGAAACCCGCCATTTTAGAAAATGGCCGCCAATGCGCATAGTTGCAGTCGTTTTCAAGCTATAGCGATCAAACGGCTAACTCAATTTAAAACCTAAAAAAAACAAAATGTAAAGGATAAAATTTGCTACAAAAATGTTTCTTACAACGTTTTACATAACTCTAATGGTTAGGCAGATAAACTTAAGTAAAGTATGAATTCAATTGAAATTTTGCGTATTAACTTTTGTTGTTATCAAATAGTGGGTTAACGGTTAATTTAAATGAAAATACACCAAGATATGAAAATGTAGAGAATTAAACTGGCTACAAAACACTTTATGATCAAATGTTTCTTATCTTTAATGTGTAAGCAGATAAACTTTACTGAAGTTAGATTATATAACCATGGAAGGGGCTCGCTGAAGAGCTGGATGTTGCGACTGTCAACTCTCAATTTTGTTATACTTATAAGTAAACTTGTATGCATATATGCTTTTGTGTAACTGTATTACAAATATTTTATTGTATAAATTTTTACTCACCGAATACTAGTGAAGGTCTTAGAAGAACGTTTTGTTGAATGACTGGGCTGGTAGTGGACACTCGTGACAACCAGAGCGTTCATAGGAATATAAATGGGTGATATTAAATTTGTCTTATTATTTTATTAATTTTTACTATTCATAAGCACATCCCCCCCTTCCACCCACTTCTCTTCCCCAAACTATATTGGCTTTCTTTAAAGTAGCCGACGTCACTATGCAGGAGGTGAATCTACGCAGTCCTCAACAATGTGGCATTCCCTATCTTCAACATCTCTATATTCTTCTAATATTTCCACAGAGTCATCAGCATCACACTCATCGTCTTCTACCTGTATGGCCGAGCGGTTACTGTAACCATGACCAACACAATAGCCACACATGTGAGTGCAAAGCAGACCATTATGACGACAGTCACAGTTTCGTTCACACCCAGATTTGCAGTTGCATCATATGAGGTAAAGAATGTGTTCAGGTATTGGTTCCAAGAGGGTAAGTACTGGTCGCAACCTGCCATCTTCCATTCGCCATCCCCATTGTGTTGGATCTAAATCTACACCTTGCCATTGTTGAACTTGATGATATACCCTGAGAGAATGTTGTCAAGCTGCCCGCTGAAATAGGAAAGGAGAACAACGATGGTAAATTTAGCATTGATTGGTTGTTTGGAGACAATCTTGAAGTTACGGCAATATCCCAAGCTGTCTAAATTATCTCCAGACTTGCCACCATAGATAGCGAGCAGAATCTGTTCTCCAGCAATCGCAACTTCATCAGCAGTCGATGGTCTGTTAAATACTTCCATTGGAATACGCAACGAAACTTCCTCTTTCAGCTTATTAAAGGGCAATTTCTTACCCTTTCTGTAAGGAGCAGAGACGGTATCACAACCAGTCATTGCATGCACAAGAAGGATGTGGATGAAGAAGGATGATGGGACAGTGCCACACTAAACATGTCGGAACATGAATGAATATGCACAATCATATCTCTCCGTTACTTCGTATGAATACAAACCTTTCTTGTGAGTATTTAACATCCACATAATACTTACAATAAATAGAGAACTTCCAGTTACAAGTTAGTAAAATAGGAAAGATGAAAAACATAAAAAAAATATCATATTTAAAAGTCATTGTCACAAAAAAACAATGGGTAATGGAGAAATTCTAATTATATATTTGAATTCAGCATAAAAAGTTACATTAAGGGCACCAATTAGTTTTCTTGAGACAAAAAACATGTTGACCAGTGTAATTAGTCAAAAGCTAATTCCAGTTAATGTGAAAACAAAAATTTTCAAACATAGTGTCATCAAATGACAGTTTCTTGACAGTTTGAATTTTTTATGATTTTTAAGGTGGAGAAATATTTTGAAATTTTCCAAATATTTATAAATTTTAATAAATACAAATTTCCGACTAAATATAATTTTCCAAATATATATAATCAATAAACATCAAAGTTTTACTTGGGAGAGTTACATAAATTTTGAAGAGTTCAATTTGTCATTACTTATTTCTAAATGATAATAAAATAAAACAGAAATAAGAAGATGCAATTTATAAATAAAGATTTAAAACAGAACTTAATTGATATTTAAATTCTATTTAAATATTAAATGAATATTTAAATTCTACTCGAAATTTGGAATTAAACAATGTATCATTTGCATATGTTTGGCGATCACTGGATTGGAACCAATGGAACCTTGGCCACCTAGATCACCGGACATAACGATATTAGACTTTTTCATCTTCCCTCACCTGAAAAATATTCTTTATTCGAGACCACCTACAACATTAGCTGATCTGCAGAATAGAGTACGAGCAAACGATATCCTGCATAACTCCTAAACAGTTGAATAATGTTTTGCGGGAAGTAATTGAACGAGCCCAATTATGCAGAGATCCTCATAGTGGATATTTTGAGCAACTTACAAGAGTTAATGTACTTCTTTTCTACGTTCGTAGTTGTCATTACAATGAATATTTCTTGCAGTTCTTTTATTTTCATTCAATAAAGTACAGGAATACATAGCCAAGTTTGTTTTTCTAGATTCCTCATCCATAACACATTCGAACGAAACACGTGCAAATGATACATTGTTGAATTACAAATTTCGAGTAGAATATAATATGTCTAAATATACAGGGTGTTCCATTTAAGATTGGAAAGTTGATGGAAATGATATTTCAAAAAGGAGTATAGTGTTTTCCATATTATTTTATATATCATTACTGTGCCAAATTCCATTACCCTACAAGGAAGCATACAAAAAATATTTGAGGTGTACCACAATCCTGTAACACCAGGTATATAAACAAGGTGATTCAAAATTCCCTATATAAACTTTAAAGGTAGGGCAGGAATATAAAAACAAACCGTATTCATAGTGGAATATATGGTCGCAGACGCCACCCGAATGTGTTAGAAGGTACACTAACGTTCAGATTTAAAAGACAACAAGTAAAATAGACAACATGTTTATTAGCCTTATGTTTACAATATGACAGTCAAGTGTATACAACCATGCTTGTTTCTTGGAATAATCCAATTTCACAAAATCTCTGGTGCAAACGCGCAAGCGTTTGATGATTGGGCAGACGTCTGTAGGGTAACTGTTCACGATACAATCGTACAGCGGCTTGTTCGTTTCCGTTCGCTGCCCCATAGGCTACGTGCATATCTGCCCTCTCAGCATTAGTGAAGTGATACATCTTACTCGTACTAAGTCAATATCTCAAAAAGCGATGGCTCCCACTGCCCAACTAATATGCTGCCAAACTAGCACATTCGGGTGGCGTTTCCGGACATACGTTCCACTATCAATACGGTATGTTTTTGTATTCCTGACCTAACTGTAAAGTTTATACAGGGAATTTTGAATCGCCCTGTATACGTGTGTACATGACATCTTCGATTTGAAATTCCTACTATGCGGAAAAAATTGTTGATTAACTTAGTTTAACAAATCGTCGGAAATTAAATGTGTAAAAAAAATGCCTCATGAAATAACGTTGTTGATTAAATTCTTTTTTGATTTACTTCTTTTTTGATTTACAAAAATTTCAATTCACAATGTAAATCCAAAAGAATTTAATCAACATTTATTTTATGAAACATTTTCTTACACATTTAGTTTCCGACGATTTGTTAAACTAAGTTAATCAACATAGGAAAACATCTTTTTTTCGCACAGCTGGGATTTCGAATCGAAGATGTCTCTACGTGTATTTTCTATTGGCAGTCTGTAAGGAAAGACTCCGGGCACTCCAAGGTGTATGGAGCACTCAATTAGAGTTGCAGGCGGTGGGGCTCCCTGGAGGCAGACGGATGGCCAACGCTGCATTATTCAACACACTCTGGCCACGATGCCAACCACGCAATCGACAGACTCTTCGCTGATTATTGACCAAATCCTTTGTGTTTTTATGTTTTGCGGAAAGCGAGCAACCATTATCCTACATTCCTTTGTTTTCTTGATGAATTATTATAAGTAAATCTAAAGAAACGCTATATATTTATTTATTTATTTATTTATTTATTTATTTATTTAAATGTAATTGTTTACAGTGTATAATGAAGCGTTTTTTTTAAAGAAGTCGTTTCTATAACATTTCTACAGGTTCAGTCTTTTCAACTTACATTATAATACGATTTCCGAATATCAAAGTTGATATCATAAAATCGCTGTAATTTTCCATAATTTTTTCATTGAATTCAACACTGATGGCATAATAAGGATCGTTTCCGGATTTTATTTGTAATTATTTTGCATATTATTTATGAATTATGATAAGTCTGATTAAAATATCTAAGGAGAAAAAAAAATTGCATTTTTAGCATGAGATAAATAATTATAGAGATCAACAAAAAAAATATTCCCATTTCTTGTCGAAAATTTTCTGGGAGCATGGGAATAAGTATTCATAAACGATAATCTTAATCAGTCGTGAGATTCTTCTTAACATTCTCTTCTTTATTCACAATATTTCGTTTTCAAAGAATATGAAATATAAGCATATTGTTGGACTGCACGGACGGAAAGACCATATATTAGAAAGTTTTTGCCCAGCTCGCTATTCTATACGGTAACGCTGAAGTCACATGACTGGTATTCTGCGCATGCGTCACTGTCCCGTACAGGAAATACCGTTAACGTGACACGTTAACTTTCCTCGACTATCGTATCGCTTTACGGTAGGAAACATGAGTTCCGATAAACCTTAGAGAATTAGATTTAACATGAATGACGACTTGATACTCTTGCGCGAAGTAATTGGGACAAATCTATATGACGATAAGAGTTTGTGGAATGAGATTCACTGTATATATTCGCTGTATATCGTTTTATTCGAAACGGAAATACAATCGACAATCCTCATCATTCATTTCATTTAAACTCAACCTTGGATTTTCCTCTTCTCGAACCTGAATGTTTCTTTCTCTCAGAATATTGTGTAACACTAGATCCTCAAACAAATCATCGTCAATGCCTCAAATGCAGCGATCTGAAGTATGTTTTCCATCTTGTTTATTAGCTTACCGTGTCCACTGGCACATTATGGCAAAAACTCTCCTCATGACAGAGCCCTCTATTGTGGTTACCGTATTCGTTCACGTGACATTTGCGTTTCCCATATATAAATCACGTTATGGTAAAAACTCTATTATTGTATGAGAAATATTATTAATTTTGAATGTACAGGGTTAGTCTAAATGATGGACCCAATTTCATTGTTGTGTATTTAATGAAGTGTAAATTGGACATGAAAAATTGATATACTAATAGAAAGAGGAAGTTTCAAAGTTTTGTTAATACAGGTTATAAATGTTCAATGTGTCCTCCCTTTGCTGCACAGCAAACATCTAAACGTTAGCCAGTGGATTGGTCGCATGGGAAATCAAGACCTAGCTCTACACTTCTGGCTACCGAGATCTCCTGATCTCACGCTATGTGACTTTTTCTTGTGGGGCTATGTTAAAGAGGCTGCTTATGTCCCACCTCTACCAAAAACTCTGGCCGACCTGCGGAACAGTGTTACTGCTGTGGTGAACTCAGTAACACAAGACATGCTTATTCGCGTGTGGGACGAGTTTGGCTACCGCTTAGATGTTTGCTGTGCAGCAAAGGGAGAACACGTTGAACATTTATAACCTATATTAACAAAACTTTGAAACTTCCTCTTTCTATTAGTATATCAATTTTTCATGTCCAATTTATACTTCATTAAATACAAAACAATGAAATTGGGTCCATCATTTAGAATAACCCTGTATAATAATGAATTATGGAGGAAGAAGAAAGTTTTCTTGTCCTCAAATGACCTGAAGAAGTTTTCTATTCTTTGAAAAAGAAATATTGTGAATAAAGAAGGGAATGTTAAGAAGAATTTTCATTGTATATGGGAATAAATAGTTACAAATTGTAGAGATTATTATTTCATTATATGGTAATTCTTATTAGAAATAAAGTATTAGAGGAAAACAATTTCATTCTTTTCTTTAATATAGGTTTAAAAAGAGATTTCGTTGAGAATGTTTGACAATGAAAAAAGTACTAAAACTCACGTACAGTTCATTAAGAAATCAAAACTTTAAATTTTTTCTAGGAGAGAATAGAAATATTATTTCTTATGATTTCCCAACATTCAGTTAATTAGAAAATCATTGAAATTCTGGTTCCAGCAGAAGTCAGGAATGTTGAATGGATGGGGGTAGTTATGAGTAATTTTTAAAGAGAGATCTAAATATCAAAATATAAATAAATAAATAAATAAATAAATAAATAAATAAAATAGCTACATTTTAACTCCTTCTTACACTGCCAGTGTGGGCTACCATTAACTTCTAACTAAAAAAAAACTAAAAATTGTTGATAAGACTTACAACAGTTTTCTCTGAAGACACATTGAAAATTATGCCTAAATACTTTTAATTCTATTACACTAGATCTAAAGAGACATCTATAGAATTAGCTACCAAAATAAGATTTTAACACTACCCCATCCCCACCAATAAATAAAAAAAAAGTTTTGAAAAATCACTAGTTTGACGATTTCTGGAAATATACTGACGTAAGTTAGTATTTGAAATAGATTAGTTTTAAAATCAAATTTTTAACTTTCATGAAAACCTTATATCACAATATGTAGCATATAACTTAAGTCGCAGTTTTCAATTTTGAAAAATAGTGTAAATGGGCCTTAGCTGGAACACAGGGTTCCGAATTAGAGAAATGTTCGTAGTAAAGTCATGTTTAAACAATAAAAACAATTAGGCTAACTTAAATGATTGGAAGGAAGCAGAAATGCAGAGCTACAAAGAATATCTTAATGTTTTATTAATGACAAAAATATATTAAATTACTATAATTTTAAATCATGAAAGAAAAGTTACAATATAGCTTTTGCCTTTTTATATTTAGAGTAAAAAAAAAAGAAAGATATTCCAAAAAGCTTTATATGGTTTATATTTTTAAAGAATAAAAATAGAGCATATTATATACGTACAACAACTGTTATTTGAAAAAAGTATTGAATCAATGTAGTCGTTACATTCACAAAACATAAGAGATTTTTAAGCTTTTTCCTTTTTTTTTTTAGTGGGGCTGATTTAAAAATAACTATAGTCATTTGTAACCAAAACATTTTTCATCAGTCACCATGACTTCTTGATTTTTTTATTATTTATTTAATATGGACAGACCTTCAACTTCGCTGATGTTTAATTACGTCTTCATCAGGTCTTTCCTGATCAATGAATCAAGAAAAAAGAAAGCATTTGATTCATTGTGGATAGTCTTGTTTGATAAAGTTCTAAATATCTTCTGAACTATGCTGAAAAGCCGACAAGAATTATTTGGGGCATCTTGTCTCAAATTTCCATTATCTACTCTGTCATCCAACTTCTGTTCCTAATTTACATTAAACGGCTTTTACAACTACACAGTGATATATAAGCCATCATTTATTTCTGGATAAAAAAATTGCAAATATATTAAGAACATAATCTAGTTCTTATTTATTAAAAGAAGAGGTCAAGTTTTTTTTTCTCCAAATCTATCATATTCTTCCGTAAATATGATATTGTAACAGTTTATATGTAAATATTTTAAAAAATCATTTATTTGTATTTTTGTAGAAATTATTTATCTATATTTTATTCATTTTAGTCGTTAACCGTTATTTATTTTCAAACATTCCTTTTCTATTTCCTAATTACTGATGCTCTGTTTATTTTTAAATTCTTTTCCGTTGCAGCCGTTTAATTAGTTAATTAATTTAAATTCGTTATGTTTTATCCTATCAATCTGTATAGTTTTATTTAATCTTCCAATCAAATTCTTCCATGTAAAAATCTATAAAAAACCAATGTTTTCATTTAAAAAATTAATTCAGTTCAGTTCCAGAACTTGACTCGTTGTTTCTCAACGACTCTTCCACAAACACCATTACAATAGATGCTCTTATCACATTGCAATCTTTACTTTCTATACACTTATTTTTATTTCAGATAAACAGGATAAGTTCGAAATGCTGCAATACACGAGTAGGTCTTCCTTTCTCTCTTTTTTTAATAAATGGAATACTTTGGAAATTATAATCAATTGATGGAATATTCTGGATCAATATTCTTCTTCATTATACTCAAATAAGTTATTTGAAATTTTAGTAATGCTTGGTTAATTGATGGAATATCCTGAGACCAACATCCAAAAATCTTAAAACTTTATTTTAAACTGAGTTACTTTAGAAAAGATAATTAAGGTCTATTATCTTTTTTTATTGTCTATCATTTTTTTTAATTATCCAAGCTGTAATTATAATTAATGTTAAATGTTTAATTCGTTTAACTTATTTGTAACGAATTGTATTTCTATGCATAAATCTTGAAGGTCATTATAAAAATGCTTATGATTTACTTATTACTTACTGAATTCCTTAACTACATAACATTTCAATAAATAAATACATTATAATTGTTTCTTCCCTATCTTTCTCTTTCGGGGAAATCTTTGAACCATCCAGAAAAAAAATTGTTTCGGGATCAAGTTTAAAATGAATCAAATTTGAAACTTTCTTTCTGTTATTGTTTTGTGATTGAGCTAACCCAGCTGACGAGATCGAAATCTCAATGATCCCTGGAATGCATGAAACTAATGACGCTTCTACATTGAGAAGAATGGAGGAAAATCCTTATTTACTGAAACGAAAATCAGCGAAGGAATTAAAAAGGGAAAGTAATATTCGTTTTTAATCCATGACTTTGCGACTGTGGATTTACCATTCGGTCGAAGATTTCATTTTCGTTTTACTTTCATATCAATAAATGAGTAGATTTCTTATATATATTAAGGATAATAAGGATAATATATGTAATAAGGATATATTACAAGAAAAAAAGCATAAAAACGCACACAATTCAAGGTTCAAAAATGATTAAAAATTCCAAAAGTAGCTCAGTAAAACCTTTAATTGTATGCTTTTTTTTTTTTCTTGTTAAATAGAACACATTCTAAAACCTGATGGCCATCAGGCATTCCCATCAACTTACCATCCATTTAAAGCCAGCCTAACTTAATTTTCTCAAAGTGTGCAGTTTGAAATTTGAATTGAGTCTTTTTTTTATAATACACTAGCTGTACCCGGCATGCGTTGCAATGCCACTCAAAGAAAGAAAGGGCTCGTGAGAAGGGCCGTAAATATAAGGTCCCGGTGTAGATCGTGGGTGGGGCACTTAGGTCCTTGTGTCGCCATTCCCCCACCCAAGTGTGGTGTCCCTACCCCCATAGGAGAGTGAAGTTTTCCCTTTTTGCAATAGACTTGGGGGGGGGGCGAGAAAGGGCCATAAATATAAGGTCCCGGTGTTGGTCGGGGGTGGGACACTTAGGCCCTTGTGTCGCATCCCCACCACCCAAGTGTGGTGTCCCTGCCCACATAGGATAGTGAAGATTTCTCTTTTTGCAATTGACTTGGGGGGCCCGAGAAGGGGCCCTAAATATAAGGTCCCGGTGTCGTTCGGGGGTGGGACACTTCAGCCTTGGTGTTGGCTTCCTCCCGCCCAAGTGTGGTGTCCCTGCCCCAAATTGGAGAGCGAATTTTTCCCTTTTTTGCAATTGCCTTGGGGGGCCCGAGAAGGGGCCCTAAATATAAGGTCCTGGTGTCGATCGGGGGTGGGACCCCTAGGCCCATGTGTCGCCATCCCCCCACCCAAGTGTGGTGTCCCTGCCCCAAATAGGAGAGCGAATTTTTCCCTTATTTGCAATTGACTTGGGGGCCCGAGAAGGGGCCCTAAATATAAGGTCCCGGTGACGGTCGGGGTGGGACACTTCAGCCTTTGTGTTGGCTTCCTCCCACCCAAGTGTGGTGTCCCTGCCCCCCATAGGAGAGCGAATTTTTCACTTTACACAATATTTGTGTAGTTCTTATTTTCACCACCAGGTGGATATTGGGTTTTTCAGGGCTTTTACCCCTTTTCAACCCCTTTGGGGGGGGGGTCCGGGTTCTAAGGTAGCCTATCTTTTCCGCAGTGTCCTAAAGAGTAATTCTGCAAAGTTTGGTCCAGATAGGTCAAAGGGCCTAGGAGTGTATAAAGGACAAAGAAAGAAAGAAAGAAAGAAAGAAAGATACATTCATTTTTATATACAGGGTGGACCAATTAAATTGTTACAGCTAAATATTTCCGAAACGGTACGTGATAGAAAACAAATGTTTCAAGCAACTCCATTTATTTTCGAGGGGGACAGTTGATGGTGTTCGTTTTAAGTGGAACAGTTCATTGCTGACGCGGGGGTGGACGGTAACTTCACAATTTTCAATGGAAAGGGTGGTGAAGTAATATATCATTGGAAAGCCTACACAAATTCATGTTGAATGGCAATTTGGTGTTTGAAATTCCGACAAGTAGATCATGAGATATAGCTAATTGAAAGTCCAGAATGTTGTAATGAAAGACGTAATTGACAAATGGTGGACTCGTGGAATCAGACGAATATTACTACCTTCTCTGCAACAATAGCACTATTCCGCGTGCTGGAATGAAAAGTGCGTCCGCATTGTTGCGTCGTGCAGTGGCAGTGACAGAACAGTCCTTGCAATCGATGTGTTAACAACATGGAACGTCATACTGTGGACGAGAAAATTGAAATGATCTTCCTGTACGGGGAAGCGAGACGCAATTTACAACAGGCAAGGAATCTGTACGCCGCAAAGTTTCCCAACAGAAGAACCCCTTCCAAGATGTCGTTTTCTCGAATTATAAAGCAGTTTTCCGAAGACGGTAGTGTACAGCCAAAGAAACATGCTCGCAAAAGAATAGCCACTACCGAAGATCACGAAATTGTGGTGTTAGCTGCAGTGAATAACGATCCCCATGTGAGTAGTCGAACATTGGCTGACGATGCGGGGATGTCAAAAAGTAGTATTTTACGAATATTGAAACGATATCACTTTCACCCATATCATATCTCATTACATCAAGCACTACATGGGAATGATTTCATGCACAGGATGACATTCTGTCGATGGGCTCAGGACAAACTGCAACATAATAACTTTTTCCTGACTGTACTATTTTCAGATGAATCGTCTTTCTCCAATTACGGCGAAGTCAATCGACATAACATGCATTATTGGGCTGTCGAAAATCCGCATTGGTTGCGGGAAGTGGAGCATCAACGCCGTTGGTCTGTGAATGTATGGTGTGGCATTTTGGCTGATAGGATAATTGGACCTTATTTTTTTGATGACCATTTAACAGGACGAATGTACACACAGTTTTTGGTTGAGGAGTTACCCTTACTATTGGAAGACGTGCCATTACAGGAACGACGGACAATGTGGTTTCAGCATGATGGCTGCCCTGCGCATTATGCCCGTACGACTCGTGAAGTGTTGAATCAACAGTATCATGGCCGTTGGATAGGGCGTGGAGGCCCAATACATTGGCCTGCGCGATCGCCAGACCTTACATTGGCAGATATTTTTTTGTGGGGTTACCTCAAACAGAAAGTTTATATTGATAAACCAACGACTCCAGACAATATGAAGGAGCGGATACGCAATGCCTGTGCAAATATTGATAGCACTATGCTTTTACGTACTCAGCAATCGTTTCTGCCTAGGCTTGCAAAGTGCATTGAAGTAGACGGACATCACTTTGAGCATTTATTACGATAACCTTCATGTGGGTTTTGGATGCTTGAAGATAAATGTAGTTTGCAGACGTATGATTACTGATTGTCGTCCTATGTATTACTGTTGTTACTGTTCAAACCTCTCTGCAAGGTTACAATAAAGTACATAGTTGTTGATATGACAGTTGTTTATTTCGTTGCAAAGTACATCACCAACCACTGACACTGCCAATGTTACATTTACGATAGGTGACATGACCGTTCCATCATCCTGTGTAACGTTCCCTCCCTGTCCCCACCAGTAACAGACACACCACAATCACTGTGTTGTCCCATTTCACGTGTAATACCTGTTGCTGGACACCTGTTCATCGAACACTGCCCCTACAGACATGTACAGTATGTCACCACAGCAACATACATGGTCCACCCATCCATGGATAATTACGAGTATCGTTACATTACAACCGACGTCACGTCGCCCTATCCACCATTCTGGAATTTCCATTGACAATATCTCATGTTCTATTTGTCGGAATTTCAAACACCAAATTGCCATTCAACATGAATTTGTATAGGCTTTCCAATGATATATTACTTCACCACCCTTTCCATTGAAAATTGTGAAGTTACCGTCCACCCCCGCGTCAGCAATGAACTGTTCCAATTAAACCTAACACCATCAACTGTCCCCCTCGAAAATAAATGGAGTTGCTTGAAACATTTGTTTTCTATCACGTACCGTTTCGGAAATATTTAGCTGTAACAATTTAATTGGTCCACCCTGTATATAGATTTCTAATAATATTTTTTTTGTAAACAAATTTTATATGAATCATGCATTTTATCACCTTAAATTAAGTTATGGCTAAATAGACAAAATCATCCTCCGCCAATTGTTCATCAGACAAGATAATTAATGCTTTTAGAGAATGTCAAAAGCAAAGCGGCCCCATAATATGCCCAATTTTATAAACAAAAGTCGAGTGAACCTAACCAGCGTTTACAATGAACCTAATGGACGCTTACAGCAAACCGGAAGTTGGGGGGTCAAAAGTGGTCGCTTCCGATAAAGAGGAAAACGGCGATAGACGTCCCCCCAATATCGACTCTTCTGAACACATTGGTGGTCGTCACGTTTTTGCCAGACAAACGGTTGCTGAGGTATGAAAAAAGAAAGAAAAACGTATTGAAACACCGACTTTTGACCCCCGGCATCCGGTCAGGAGTAGTAGTCCTAGAGGTCTGATTTTTTTGGACGTGGTCACCTACTTTTTGATGCTGAACACAATGGTGAAGGTTTTATTCTAATATCTCTAATCGTTTGGCCACTACAGAGTCTGACAGAATGTGACATCCAGCAAGCTTAAAAGCAAGAGCGGTCCCCTATGTTTTACAGGCAAGCTGTAACCTAGGGGCCGCTAATAAATATATATAAGTATATATTTTTTTAATTCGATCTGGGTTCACGAATTTTAACTTTCTTTTAAATGAATAGAAAGAGAAGAAGTGAGGAAATTCTCGAACGGATAAAAGAACTTTTTAATGTTTTCTTCCTACACTTAGTTTTTCTGGCGTAAAAGTTAAAAGTAAATGAATTGTTTATTATTACCATTTTGCTCTTACTGATTTAAATTCACTTCCTTGTTCTTGTACATTTTCAGCCAAAAAAAACCGGGGAGGGGGGAAGGAAGTGACATAAAAATCTCTACAATTTATTTTTAAGTTCAGATTTACTTTCAAATTTTAATTTGAGTTTGAATTTTCTTTTAAACTATAAAGTAAAAAGCAAAATTTAACGTCCTTAATAATTTATAAATCAAGAAAAAAACCTCAACTAGACAGTAAATAATGCTTTCGTACACTGAGCTGGGAATCCTGAACAGTTGTTTCATTCTTATAAGGAATCATCAGTAGAATTTACCTTTGATGTTGGTTTACTGTGCGAAAGCAAAATTACTGCCCAGTTGTGGTTTTTTGTCCTTGATTTATAATTATTATGGACGTTAAATTTTGCTTTTCATTGCGCTTACGATGTTTTTCTTGTTTCTTATTTGTAATTAAATTCCTTAGTGTCTTTCAGTGAAAGGACAAGGGATTAATACTATGGATTTCACAGGATTATTTTTTATTTGATTGGTTTTGTTCTCGGCGGCGATTCTCGGGAGCGAGTATGTTTGCTCTTTAATTTTCGCGCAGTCTGAGCCTAACATCAAGGGTAAATTCTGCTTATTGTAGCTGTAAAGTACTGTTCTGAGCAATATTATAAGTCTGATAAGTCTACCTCATTACGCCACTGCAGTCGGTTTGTTTGAGAGCGGAAACATCTATATAAAGATACGCCACTGCTGCCGGATGCAACTCCAAAGGGTTTATGAAGGTTTTTACGAGTCAATACGAGTCGTTATTGCGAATGGTAGTACAGTAGAACTTCATTATAACGGACTAATAGGGACTGAAGGTTGTCCGTTTTAATGAAAGTCCGGTTTATAACAAATAATTCATTTAGGGGTGTAATGCAGCAGGGTGTATATCAATGAAAGTACTATAGTTAGCTATAAAAAGTGTTTATTATATATCAAATAAAAAACAGCCTTCAACTTAGTAGGTTGAATTGAAAAAGATGTGTACGTACACACTGCATTAATCTTTAGAACAAGAAGACCCTGTTTCATGTTGATTGCTTACATTCATTAGTTTGAAAAAAAAAAATATATTTTCTGCTGAGTTTGTTCGATCGATGTTTAATCGCTTGCTTGGAAATGTAAAACTCAAATCAGATAAAAATTAGCATCCTTTATTGTTATTATAATTTTTTTTAAAAACTGTCCGTTATAAGCGACGTCCGGTATAATAGGGTCCGTTATAATGAGGTTCTACTGTATCTCGAGGTATACCTATATGTATTTTATGTAAATTTAATAGAAGCGATGGAGGAATTCGTTTTAAGATAATCCACACACAAAAAAATTAAAAAAATGAATGAATGAAAATGCAGCAAGGCATTTATTAAATTCGATGACATCTAAGTTCATTTGCTTTAGTTAATACTACAACCATTAACTTACAAACCGTTAATTTTTTTTTTCATTGTAAATTCGCTGACTTCGTGATTTTGTAACCATGATATATTTTATTGTAATTTAAAATTAAACCTGCATTGATAGAGGTTCTCTTTTTTTCATTTTGTGTTCAAGAAAAAAAGTCCACCCCCCAAAAAAAAACAAATTGCTAGTTTTAGATTATTGGTTTTTCTTTTTTTTTCATTAAATTTTCAAATTTTTAGTAATTCGTCTAGTTTATATCGAAGAAGCTTTTTGCATATATTTTGTATATAAGAAGAGAAGACTATTAAAAACAAATTCAGAAAATCTGTTTTCATTTTTTCATGTATCATTTTTTTTTGTATCATTTATTTTCGTTTTTCACCTTTTTAATTTCATATTTTCTTATGTTATTTGTTTATTTGCTTTTTATTATATTTTTTTTGCACCTTTAAATAACACGTAAATCAATTATATTGAATTTAGCAAATTTTTATTCAGTCTCTGGTCATTGGGGTTTAAATCACCCATGCGTCCGATCTATTGGATTAGGATTATCTTTGTATTGGAATGCGATAATGCAGGGCATTCGCTGGCTCGACTTTGATGTGATAACAGTCTAGCAGCCAAACGCAACCCTTCTCTCTGTGATCGCTTTTGACGAGGCTTACGCTAAATCAATTTGCCGAATCTAAAGTTCGCTCCGATGTCAATGCGGTTATTCCGGAAAATAATTGGAGTTGGTCGTAGCGGGCAGCTCACCACGGCAAATTGCATTGGCCTGATTCGATCAGGGCTTCGCTCTCGGAGCGCGAGTGACTTTTCAAAGAACATTTTATAAGTGGATCAACAGATCAGAGAAATGAAGGTGGAATTTGTTTGCTCCGAGTTTCATCTCCGGCGAAATTGAAAAGGAATGAGACGTGATTTCATTTGGGATTAGTGCGGTTCTCTCTCTCTCTATGCCTCCCCCTCGGTCCGCTCGTGGTGGAAGGGAAGAGAGAGGCAGGAGAAACCTTTGCGCTGTTCAAGGAATACTAGATATACCAAATGAGGTAGACTTGAGTCATCCATATTGATGCCGTATTCTGATTCAAGTGCTCCATTAGCGTTTCATTATTATCAAATTCAGTGAGATATTTTTGAACAATGCATTGTAATTTTATTGACAACAAAATAAGATTCTGAACTGCATATAAGCTGAGAAAGATAATGTTGCCTAAATTCTAATATCATCGTGCCTTTGATAAATATTAAATGGCATATTTTAGGGGTTTTTATCTCTTTATACTACAATATGAGGTTTATAATATCAGAATATCTCACTGCTTGTAAAAAATTCCTACAGATTGAATTCTTGATAGATTCATTCTTGATATGGGTAGCGTTCGCCTATCTTCGAATTGCCTTGAATTCATATTTGCATAGAATAATGAAAGCTTAAACTCAAGTGTTTTATTAAGACATCGGAAGCGAGACCTTGTTATTTACAGTGACTTCTCCTGACTGATGATCGCCAACGAGCGTGAAACAGCTGTTCCAGGATGTCACTTGTGAATAACTTGGTCTCATCCATTGTTGTTTTTCAAGTGTTTTATTGTTTTCGTAAAATATTATTTCAATTAAAAAATTCTGAAGTTGATCTAGAATTAATTTCGTGGAAGAACTTAGATAACAGTTATCTACTTCTGATTGTGAACTTGAAACTGAATGATGTTTCTATCATTTTTATAGATTTGTTAGCCTTTGAGAAAAGAAGCTATCGTGCGATGACCTGACTTCATTTTAAAAATTTCCCACTATTTTGTAAAAAAAAACCTCTTCAAAAATCGAAACCTATTATTACTCCCTATTGCAGTAATAGGGAAGAGGAAGAAAATCTAAATCACGTAGTAGGATTTAAGGAGAAATAAAAGCTCCTGAAATTTATTTGGATGCGAACAGGAAATCTATTTAATCTTAGGGGATCCTGATTCAAAAAATGTCTCTTCAGTCATACATATATAAGTAAAGTACATAATAATGTTTAATAGTATCCTGATTACTGCTAGATATAATTTAACATCGTGTGCTGAAAATTTATTGAGGAAAGATTAAAAAACCCTGATAAAAAATATTAACCATGACAACACTGACGGTGGCATGATCATCACGAAGTAATTAAAATTATAACTATAGAACTGAAGTCTAACTTGAAATAGTCACAGCAAAGCCCAAATATACAGTAAATGTATCTATGTTGTAAATACTGAAGACTAAAATTCACGTTCATTCCCAAATGTCAGGACATTCATTGGCGCAGATTATTTAAAAGACTAGATTTTGAATAATAATGCTGACCCTAATTTCATCTGGATCCATAATAGTTTTGTTAAGTTTATAAAATAACAATATTCGACATTGTTACTCCTCAATCTTATTAAGTGCAACACTCAAGGTCACCTAAATTAATTTCCATGAGTCATTTTCATCTTTTTTTTTTTTATTAAAGAACCAAAGTTTAAGGGTTCTTAGGTCATTCTGTCCGTCTGTCGGTTCGTCCATCCGTCCTTCATCCCTCTCTACACTCCAAACTGCAAGTCGGACAGACATGAGTCACACCTTATGGAATCCTTATGACTTGTAGATTTGGGACAAAAAATACGAGTTTTGATCTGTGGTCACTTTCTGTCTTACAGGAAGTGGTCGAAAAGGAAACAATTCACGGGGTTGCTATGGTTTCGTGTGTGATACGAAACCAGGTTTTTGTCTTGAATACAATTTGAAATCTACAGTGGTAGCGTAAGACAGAATTGTGTTATTTATTCGGATTCCGGGTAGTGTTTTAGCTAAAAAAAAAAATTATATATATATATATATATAATATATTATTTAAAATTCATTGGTTTTTTTATTTAAGATTTTAAACTTTCAAAGTTTAAAAATGTCCCTAAACTAATTTTTCTGTGCTTTACGTCATTCATATGTAGTGTATTCTCTTCAAAGCAGAATTTATCAGTTTAATTTTTTTGTTTATGTGAAACTTATTGAACAGAGTACTACAGAGAAAGTCAACGATGTTGTGACTTAAGAAAAGGTGATCATTCACGAATCAACTTAAACCAGCTGATGTAAACCCTTGTAGCTTATATGAAAAAGGTTAATGTGAAGATGAGATAAGCGAAGTTTATCCCAAGGTTAGTCTCATGATTAGTCTCATTCCGATTGCTTATCATCCCTTACCATTTGAAAAGCATTCCAGGTAATCTAATAATTAAAAAAATCTACTACAAACAATTATTGTTGACGAAATTACATGGAATGTAATATTTTTTTTCCAACAGATTATCATAACAGCTACAACGTAATATCTTATCCACAACCTTACAAACAGAAATGTACAAAGAAGAGAGGGTGGTTTCTGAACCTGAAAGAAATCTGAATTCAGCTTAGAGGATTAAAGCAAATGAATGATTGCATCGAAGACTTACAGGATTAGTGAAAGAAAAGTTATATCAGCGTAAAAATAAATAAATAAATAAAAATAACAAGCACATCCAGTAACTCAACAGAAAGACATATCAGTTAATGATATTTCCAATCAATGAACTAGTTCTGAAAGAAAATGATATCAATATAGTGGTAATAAATGAAATATTTTTTTATAAACTTAATTAATGGATATTTTTATGTCAAGTGCAATAGAATAATTGAATATAATTAATTAGAAGCATCAATATCCGTGCTGACCAAAATGCTACCTTATTATCAAGAAATTCATTATCTTAAAAAAAAATAATTTCTATCTTAATGTTTAGGTTAATCTTTATGAAACTACGCTATAATGATGGTTTTTTTGTTAACCATCACAACACTGCAATTGTAATCCTAAACATGATGCAATATTTTAATTGCATCTTTTGTAGGAAAAAGTGTTACTTTTTTTCAAATATTTTATAGAAATTAATAAATTAAAAAGTTTTAAAAAAATATTTTGTATGAAGAAATGATAGTTTTAGAAGAATCACGAATTACGTTGTATAATGATATGCTTAGCTTTTGCAGTTCAACCTTATTTTTGTTGCAAATTTAAACCGTTTATGTTAGGTTGTCTTAAAGAAAGATTTCTAACGATTATCTTAAGTTGATGTTGTGTTTTCTTTCTTCTTTTTTCTTCTTTTTTTTCGTTTCGTTTATCTCTTCTTTCATTCGTTTTTAATCATTCAAAATTCAGACGAGGAATCACTTAGGCCTTTCGGATGAAAGACAGAATAAAAGAGAAGAAATAAATCTCTTTCTTTTCCTTCTTCTTTTTCTTCTCTGCTTCGACGGATTGATTTTTCTTGTGTTTTTCTTGCGCCACGCAGCAATGCCTGTCGTTCATGCGATGTGTGTTCAACCATCGCTAGAAAATCGAATTCCCCTTCTTTCTTCTTCGTCCGTTCTCTTCGGTCTTTTTTTTTTCCCTTCCTCCCTCTCCTTTCATCTTCGTTCTTCTATTTTCATCTCTCCAATCACTGAACAACACCAAACTCAATTATGAGGAACTGCTCTACTGTCGGGTCTCAGCAGATTTTTTTTTCTTCTTCTTGTCTTTCAAAAAATTCTCTTGTCCTTTCTGTTTGTATTTTTTTACTTGATTTTTTTTTCCTTTTGCTTTGCTGTTTGTTTTCAAGAAAGGACGAACTCTGGTGTACTACTTCACTGAAATTCAGAAACTAGCAAAAGCAATTCGAGAAAGAGGTAGAAGGATCTTGAATTCTTAAATCATGTTCTTAAGCATCAGAAACGAATTTTACAGTCGCAACAATCAAAACCAGACATCTTCAAATGGGCTATTGCAGTAATTTAGTCCAATCTACAAAGTCCGACTTAAAGAGTAGAATATTTAATGCGATGAATAAGCATTTTGATTTATTCCTAAAAGAAATCAGTAATCATCACTTCATTAAAGCTACAAGATCTCGAAAACCTTTACGCACAGGGCATAAAAATGAGTACAATAATTTCTTGAGAAAAAATTGAATACACGATTCTTTACCATTTTCACATTCTTTTTTTTTTATGACGTATTGGGTTTTTTTTTTTCCCTCGATGCAGTTATGGTGATATCTCGTGTTTATTACTGTCCAAATCTCGCATGCAACGACAACAGTCTCAGATTGGCTGGGAGGAAGGTCGCTTGGGGACACTGGCTCAGTCCTCAATGGGCTTCCGCAAGAGAAATTGGGGATTTTGGTGTGGGCCAGGAAGATGACGACGCCTGTCTGACGAGAAATCTCCAATAAAAAGCTTCATTCCCCCAAACTCCCGAGTGTGGACTTTCAATAGCATAAAACTAAGGGAAAAAAAGTTGAATATTATCCCTGTATCTGTTTGAAAAGCAGCAGTTAACATAAACAGTGAATCTCAGAACCATAGCAATTCGTTAGAAACCTATTAGGAGCAAGGCAATTTAAGATCGTTTGCCGAGACAATTGTCTATGACCGAGGATGGTATTTTAAACTGGCTGCGGGTTTGTGACGCTTTTCTGCTGAAAATCTCCAATAAAAAAGTCCCATTTTCAGTGATCGAAGTGGCATAAACTTCAGTAAAGAGTTGGAGAAATATCTTGTATGTTGGAATAAGAGATAGGCAATGTAATACTGAATTTAAAATATTTCCATTTACTAAAAAAATCTAATAAGAATGGAGAATATAAAATCAAAATTACACATATTTCATTTCAATGTTATTATTTGCTTCGACTGTAATAAATGACTAGATTTAAAAGGAGACGGCTGAAAATTGCTGTTAGCAGACAATAAGAAAGAAGTAAAAAAAAAGTTGAATAATAAGGAGATGTCAAGATTATCAACAAGTGAATATAATTTTGTGCTGAAATATAAATTTAAGAACAACCCATAATAATAATAAAAAATTAAAAATGATAATAAAAAAAGGAAGTTCAATAATGTAAGGAAAAAAAATGTTAGGAAAATAAGAAAAACAAAAAAACAAGACACATTGAGAAGATTAAGAGGAAACAAAAAGAAAGTAGACATACGGATTCGAACTGACAACCTTCAGTATGTGGGTCCGAGACCTTATCCGTCAAGCTATAGCTGACAACTGATATATCTAATATTTAAGCTAACAGAAGAAATCCAATGAAAACAATGCCAAATATCTCGAACATCGCGGGGGAGAAGGGTTGGCCCCTGAAAATACCCGATTCCTACGTTGTTTGGGTCTCTGAACGATGGTGAAATTCGTTTGTCGATCGTTCGGGAGTTTTTAGGGGTATACAATGAAAACAATGCCAAATATCTCGAAAATGGGGGAGGAGCGTTGCCGCCTAAAATTATCCTATTCCCAGTGCCGGATTTAGGGGGGGGGGGGCAACTGCCCCGGGCGGCGGCAAAATGGGATTGAAAATTGATTCTTTTTTATAATTTAATAGTGAAACACAGCTATCAGGGGCGGCATGGGGCTGACTTGCCCCCCCTTTAATTTTCCTAGATCCGGCACTGCCTATTCCTATTGTGCTTGGACCTCTGAATACGATGGTGAAATCAGTTTGTCGATCCGACCTTCCGTTCTGGAGTTGTTAGAGGTGGAAGATACGGACGGACGGACAGGACAAACGCAATAGCTACCGATTTTAATCACTACCACAATAGCTGCCAAATGGGTCGCTAAAAATTGGAAAAGAACTCCGAAAAGTGTTTGCTGAAACAAACATAAAGAATGCAGTTATATCAATGGAATTTGAAATATTGCTAAGTCTGTGGTTAAAGAAGATAAGATCTTCAGCAGTTTTACAAAAAAAAAAATTATAAAACTATTTGCTCTCCGTTAAGTAAAATGTAATAAAATACATAATGAAAGGATGCTAATGATCATTAAGGAAATTTAATGCCCACTCTGTAGTTTTTCTCGAGTTTTCTGTAAATCATTCATTCTGAAACACACTTTCTTTCTATTAGATCATAGCAAAAGTGAATGTTACTTATCGTTGTTAAGGTAAGATTTCAAAAAAAGGTCTTAAAAGAGTTTACCTGAAGAATAGATTCTCAGGAAACAATATGTGCTAATTTAAAAACGGATTTTGTTTGGATGGTCTAATAATGAAAAGAAACAAATGCTGTAAAATGAGATATCCAGTTTTTCTATAAAGATATTGAATATGTTAAGAACCTGGGCGTCATTTTTACAGAGGGCTAGGGGAACCTTCGGGCCGTCCGGAAGAAAAGTAAGCTAGGAAAAATGTCGACCATCGCCCTGGATTGAATCGTCTCCTCCAACTCTCAGTTAAGTATCTACATCACAGAATGAATATTGGGCTCACAATGATTTAAAAGGAGATAAAAAGTTGAACTTCTCTTTTTTAAAATGAAAAGTTGAATTGTTGAGACGTTAAATTACTCACAAAAAAGGAACAAAAAGAAGAAAAAAAAGTAAATAATGTGAAGGTTTTTATCAAGGTTGTTAATATTGAATGTCTCTTTGAACTCTGAAAATTCAGAATTTATTCATTTTATCATATTCGTAATTTATGCATAGAAGTAAATCACATTTGTACGAGGCATTATTTTTTTATTAATTATTTAAAAAATGCTTTGCCATTGTATGTAAGTTTTTTTATTGTTATTATCAATTACATATTATTTTTGAAAATGTTCTTTCTACCATTTGTTGTATTGATGTTCGTAGATTTTCAAATTCAAAACAAAAAACATCCGTTTATTCGAGGAGAAAAAAGAATGGTAGGTAATGTCCAATCGTTCTGTTTTCGTAAGAGGGGGTAGGGGTGTTGAAAGGCAAGGGAGTGATGCGTTGGCGATAGGAAAAAAAAGAAACCCATCTGGTAAAGCCGCGGCGTGGATGTGCTCCCACCTGCTTCCTTCAATTTTTAATAGGTGATCGAGGCATCCATAAGGGACCTTTGACAGCTCGACGAAGCGGGCAAATCAATCTCGACCGCTAATCCGGGCGTCGTTGAGCGCGTGCGTCACTAAAGCGGTCTCCATGGGGCCATTTAGGGGCAGCGGTGGCGAAATAAAATTGGACGGCGCTTCCCCCTTCTTGTCTTGGGTGACAGAGAGTATTCCATCCAGTTGGAATGCTCCAGGAAGGGTCATAGAAGGAGCGAATGACTTCTCCAATTGAAGAATCGGAACAAGGTGTGGAATGGAATGTCTAAAACGGATGCACCAGTGGAACGGGAGAGAATCGGCCCAAATTGGTTGCTGTTTATAACTGGATTTTGAGAATTTGTAAACTTTATTTATTTATATTTTATTTTCGTTAAAACTTTCCATATAAAACTACTTCAAACTGTATAACTAAACTGCAAAAAAAAATTAGAATTAATAATAATATCTTATCATAAAATGTTGCACACAATTGTAAACAAGGTATTGGATATTAATAAATAGGTTTATGATAAATCTATTATTAACTTCTAATAATTAAGAAAACACAGAAAGAAACAACACTAAGAATTAGCAAAAAACAGTAATTATTTTTAATTCACCAAAACGTACAGAAGAAGTCTGTAATATTCAAGGGAATTTACATTAAAGTAAAATTAAAATTAAAGTAAATTCGGTGATTTAATTTCTATGTTAAATTTAAAAATATGCCACTTCAAATAACTTTGTCCTGTATTTAAAAAAAATAAAAATAAAATACTATATTATAATTATTTATTTTTTTTCTTTTTCTTTTATTTAAAGTTGATTTCAAAAGTGATATCAGATTTTCTGGTGAAAGAAAAATACTGTTTTCGCATTAAAATCAAGGGTTGATCTAAATTTTAATGTAATTACGGAAACTTTTGCTTTTTCTAAAAAAATTTTCATATATATCAATGAATTTAAAAATAAAATTAAATAATTGAAAACTTGCCAACACTGTCCATTCCCTCGTTTAAATCTTCTGCTTTTTTGAAATCTAAGTTGAATAAGTAATGAAGTAAACCTTGACAAATAGCCAGTAGCGTAACTTCATTGCTTCATTGATCCACAGGAAAAAAAGTCCTTTTCCCGATGTTTTTGGGAAAAGATTACGGTCGACTGCCTTATGTAAGACAAAATAAGATTTATTGTTACTCAATAAAATCATTTACTTACAAAGTCTCCAAGAAATCTAATGTAAATCTTGAAATTTCACATTTATTCGTAATATTTACAATTTCTTGCTAGATATCAGTTTGCCGTGTTATCTCGTTTTACTTCTTAAAATCATTTAAACAAAAGATGGAAAGCTGAAAGCGCATCATCCTCATATGTTATTAGTCTTAAGAAATGATGGAAGGCACTGATGATGAATTGCTTGGGTTTTTTTTTGCACTGCAGCTTTCTACAAGCTACCAGTTGTCATAATAATTTATTAGTTCCCATCATAGTGTTTTCCTTTCTATTCTATCCCAATCTTAACCATTCAAGATTAACTTACTCACAATGTGTCTTAATCTTAAAATATGCAAAAAAAATTTTTTTTCAGAAAATCTCTCGTATTCTCACTTGTGGCATTAAAATAGCTTCCACAAACATGATTACTCAAACAACCAATTGAGCTTCTTCTTCTTTTTTTTTTCCGCATAAAGAAAAAAATCAAAAAAAAAACCAATGGATTGCAAATCGCATTATAGTCGAAGTTACTGAATCGTATTTGAACAGACATGAGTTTCCGATGATGTGACTGGCTAAGTTGATCTTATAAGCTTTATTAGTGCTGCCGTGTTGATCACAGTAACAAGCCTGTCAACAAAAATAAGCCTTCCCCTTAACTTCTCTGTATGACGAATTCCTAGGTTAAACTTCAAGACGATTATTCTCCAAATCAAATAAATAAAAATAAAGTAAGTGTAGGTTAATAAGAAAACAACTAATTCCATTTTTGAATTAAAAAGGTAAGAAACAAGCGGCATTTAAATTTCAAACATTAAAATATCTTTAATATTAACTTGAGATGAAATGACGTTTGCTTTCTTCTCGTATTCTTTGCTTTTTCGTAACTACGTTAACAATAACTTGTACTGCAATTAGCCTACAATTTATTGTCTGGATGAAAAACAGACGTTAAAATATCAAAAAAAAAATACTTCTTAGATCTGAAATTTGATTTGTTGATTTCAAAATGTATAAAGTAAAGAATTAAATATTAGTGGTGCTCACAACATTTTTTTGGTAGGCTATAAACTAGAATTCTAGTTTAAAAAGAACCACAATAAGCCACACAGGTCAATCCGACGTAAATGCACTCAACGATTCGAGATCATTGGAGGTCTGAGTAAGTCGAACCCACTTAAACCTGAGAAGGAAACCCAATATTTAACAACATTTGGTTAAGTGAGTATTAAGAGTGTTCTGGACGATATGGAGAAACTCACGACCTCCGCCGGGAATTGAACCCAACTTCTCCAGTTCACAGACCAACGACCTTACACTGAGCCTTACAATGCACTCATAGAGAGCAAGGAAAAAGTAAAAATAGCCTTTCTTAACCCAAGTCTAATTTTTTTATTTATAGTCCGTCTGGCCAACGAAATCTGTATAATAATTTGCTCCAACATAGATGAAATATTTACATAACATAAAATGTTGACCTAGATTATTTGAATTTCAATAAATCCCGGATTCAACAATTTCCTTTGTGGAAAGAAGGTCCATTACTTTTCTGCTAATATGTAAGACGATAAAACGATAATATAGATCTGTTCCTGACATTTTCTGTAGAAAGTTAATTTTTGAACAATTGACAAATCTTGTCTGTTTTATTTAAGAAATCATTTAGGATTTAAGTAGTTTCCAATACTAAGTAAGTTCCAATTTAAATAACCAGTGCAACTTAAATAACCTGGAAATAAAGTATGAATATTTTTTTACCAGCACCGCAGATTGATTTAAATATTTATATTGCAAGTAATTTTGATTGTAATATAAATGGTTAAATTACAGTAATTGCGTATTGGAAATATATTTTTAAAAAGGAGACAACCTAAATATCAAAGATAACGTACACTTTCTTACTCCAGAGATGCTTGGAAGTCTTACCCACTTGGTTTCCCTCATCTAAGATTCTGCAGAGGACAGCGACCAGGTAATGACGTGCAGACACATTAATGACAGTTTTAGCTTGTTGACAATAATTCAATTTCTGAAGGCAGCTGATGGGAAGTGGTGGCCTCTAAAGGCTATTGCTCGTGAGAGGAATGATTCTTCTGCTCTTGCAGACAGACGCTGCTGCATTGAAATCGCCCAATTTCCAACCTGATATCACTTTGGGTATTTTTTTGTGGGTTTTTTTTTTTTCGACTTAAGGTGAGAATCACAGAAAAGCAAAGTTTGTGACTCAAATGAGAAACTCATTTGGTCAATCTTACTAGATTTCTTTAGATTAAATTAAATAAACAACATGAACAAACTTATAAAAATATAAAAACATCGAACTTTTATAAATAAGTTTAATAATAAACTCGTTGTGGTTGGCATGCCAACTTTTCATTAGTCACTTGACATGATCCAAAAGTCGTTTATCAAAAACAAAGATTGAAAATTTCCACATCATTCGATTTATTAACCGTGACAGCACATCCTTTATAAACACTCCTCTATTGATAGTTTTTCGACCCCATTTTCAACGGGTCCGATTTCTATCAAAATGAACAGGGGGATACGTTTGGCAACGTTTATCTACAATTAAAACTTCAGCTTTGTAAATTAAATAAATTTAATTCAATTATCGCGTTTACTGGCTTTAACGTAACATAATTTGGCAATTTTTTGTCCGAGTTCCTTTCTTAATGATTAGATATATATCAAAATCAATAAAAAGTTCATTATAGCAATTTAGCTTTAAAATTTTAATATCCTAAGATGTATATTTTCGGAGTTCTCTTCTTCACAGACGGACAACTACTTTAAACTTTAAATTGCTATTTTTTTTAATCCTTTTTTCTCCCTAATGCACATTAAGGGACATTACAATGTATAATAATAACAAGGTATTATATTAAACTTAGTTTACTTTCATAAAAAATATGAAACACTTATGCAAGATGAAGAAAAGTCTTCTGGTTTTAATCAAATGATTTCCCATAAAAGTAGCAGAAAAACAAAACAAAACAAAAATAAATAAAAACCGTTTCTAACGCTACTGTCATTACATTGTATTGTGGGTTTTCTGCTGGAACTACAGTTGTGTCCTAATTGTTCAGAACCAGTATTAACTAGATTCTCAAATTACCTCGTGTTAATAATAAATCTGCGTGTTCAAGAAATTCCAATTCAAGGTCATTGACATACTCACCTGTCAATATTACGATCCTAATTCTGACAACTCTGTTTTTTCAAAACCTTGTTATTCAACACGACGCGCAGCGGGGCAAGTCAGCTTTAAAACTGGAATTAAATGAAAAACTAAATACCTTATATACATTATTTTCTATAACATTTCAATACACCCCTAACCGACTCATAATATAATAATGGAATTAAATTGTCGTTGGCCCCTCCCCGATCCCCTCAGAGCCCCAAGTTGAAGCAACTTATCTGCGGCGACTACGCGTGCCTGGTTTTCAAACCTATTTTTATTGTGCTTTTCAGCCCCAATTTCTGAAGAATTGAAATATTTTGCTATGGAACCTTCAAGTTCACGTATGTAGTGATATTTTAGTAACTATAAACTGTATTTAAGTGCATATAACTTATAAAAGTAAGCTACAGAAACATGACCCCGTTAAAATTTTACGTTTAAACATTATTTTGAGAAACATGGGTCTTATTAGTTATGTTCCGAATGACTCCGAGGTTCGATTGTTGTTTTTTTTTTCGAATTGGCGTTGATTGCAAATTATAAATTCCTTTATTTCTTCTGCTACCTTTTGCTATTTTTTTCGCTATACAAGCATTTTTCAAGGCTAGTAAAAAAATCCAATTTTTATTGAAAATTTATGTCTTTAATTTTGTTTGTTTATTTTAGGAACGAGTGAACACAGTATGTTTATTAAGAAAAAAGAACTTCTGGATATCATGAGAGATTCTGGAAAGAGTGGAGTGGAAGAACAATTTCATTTCTTGAACGAAGAGATCAAGAAACAAACAAAATGTGATGAAGAGCATTTTAAAAGACTTGAAGCGAAAACTGTCGCATTATAAATATAAGTCTCGTTAAATGAAGGTGTGTAGAATAGATGAAAAATTTCAAAGTAATGAGGAGTGACTGGATGCCTCGATTTCATTCCTTCAATATACAGAGAAACTCAGGTAGCCTGGAAACTCAGTTTGAATCGAGTTGCGAACGAACAAAAATACTGAAAACAAAAAAAAATTAAGGGCTTCTACTCCTGTATCTGTATTAACTTACACCACCCTTAAGAGCCAAAGGGCAATCACAGGCTTCAAAACTTCTGAAAGAAATTACGACAACAAGTCCAGGACGTATAGAAGGCTTACAGAAAATCAGTGGAACTACAACAGCTAATGTCAGGTGAAGATGCTGTAGCTATTTTGACAAATGCTAAATTGTCTCGGCATCAATATGATGTTATAAGAACGAGTGTCCCTGAAAAAAATTCCTCATGTAAAATAGTTCAAGAGAAGAACACAGCTTGCACACTAGCATAAAGATAAAAAAACACCATTAAAAGTCCATAGCTTTCGCCTCAGAAGGACGAGGCATCTTCAGTGGATATCCACTTTGGATATACACTGAAGATGCCTGACCTACTGAGGCGAAAGCTATGGACTTTTAATGTGTTTTTTATCTTTATGCTAGTGTGCAAGCTGTGTTCTTCTCTCATATATATGAGAACTCGTAAAAACTTTAATAAAATAGTTCAAGCTGCAAAGAAACTCTGCTATCCCAAAGATATAAAAGTGCTTTCGTTTCTTTACAAGCTTTGTTAGACCACACCGTGGAGCGCTTACGCTTAACGGTGGAACCTGTAATTGGGTCCCTCAGAATGAAGAACTGGACTAGCTGTGTTTGCTATCAAAGTGGGGTTTTGATGGCTCCTCGGGTCGTAGTTCATACAAACAAGCTTTCCATCGACTATGTTTATCATTTGTATTCGCTTCGTCTCGTTTATCACTTGTATTCGTTTCGCTGCATCGACGAGATATCGTAGGCCATTAAAAATAGAATTTATAAAGGAATCTACCAATGCATCAATTGCGGAGAAAAATAAGGTAGATGAACAAATAAAAAAA